>CM077446.1:3661035-3768535 GCA_039654765.1 Mylopharyngodon piceus
ACCCACATATGGCAAGTTTAAAGATTAAAGGCCAAACTACGATGTGCTTCTTGCTAGTCATCGATGGTATTAGAGCTCCATTTTTCCAGAAGAGAAAGAAACAGAACATTTTAAAAATCTGTTAAAATTGTATTTTGTCAAGTGTTAAGAGTAGCTACACCAGTCTAAAAGCTAACAAACACGCACTTAAAAGCCACAAAACTCCACGGGTCCCCAAGAGGACAAAAAGTCTTCTCGGCATCTTTGTTGCTGCAAACAATATGCTGCATGTTTCCTTGTTTCAGACTAACGAGGTGGAAAACGAGCAAGCGAGCGGCGCTCCGGAACCAAACCCGGCAAACAAAACACGATTCTAATCTTTTCTGTAAGCTTTAGAAAGTTTAGACAAACCCGAAAAGTATGTGGGGAATCATTCACAAACATGACAGGAGAAACAGTTTGTTTGCATCTGTATTTTTATCAGGGAAGCGTTGTATAAGCATTGTGTGGTTAACATGCATTTGACTGAAATTCACATTTTTTCCTTTACACTTTAAGAAGCATAATAGTTGTTTTCTCTACCCAAATGCTGGGTTGAGCCTGTTGGGTCATTTTGTTGAGTTATTTTTTCCATGGTTGGGTAGGCTGGTCAATCTCACTAACAGTTGAAACAATACACCCCCTCCCCACCCGCCAGGGTTGCCAGGTTTTCACAACAAAACCCGCCCAATTGCTACTCAAAATTATCCCAAAACTAGCCCAATCCCCTGTAAAAATCGCATTCTAGGGGGTAAAATCCGCTTCTTTGGAAGGTTCCCCTGGTAAAATTCGCATTCCAGGGGCTAAATATCATGTTATTTGGGGTCGCTTCAACCCAAGGACATGAAAGACAACCGCAGCAACAGTGTAAAAGTAGCCCCATTCCGCGGGAAAACCACGGACTCGGCAACACTGCCACCCGCCCTCCGACTCAACGATCCAGCGGTGGCTTAGTTTACTAGACAGTTTTACCAAGTCCACGATTTTTCAGTGAAATTGGGCTACTTTAACACTGTTGTAGCAAGTTGAATCGACCCCAAATAACATGATATTTAGCCCCTGTAATGCGAATTTTACCAGGGGAACCCCGCCAAAAACATGGATTTTACCCCCCGGAACACGATTTTTGCCAGGGGATCACCCCTGAAACGCGTTTCGGCTAGTTTTGGGATAGTTTTGAGTAGCAATTGGGCTGGTTTTGTTGTGAAAACCTGGCAAACCGAGCAGAAACCTTTAAGGTGATGATACATGGGGCAACTTTTTGAGCAATGTTGCCGTGCAATGTTGCTTGGGCACTTTCCCATTGAGAATGGGCAAAAAAAATTTTCAATCTAATGTATCCAGATAAAAATTTGTTGCCCATTCTCAATGGGAAAGACATTGCTCGGCAGCATTGCTCAAAAAGTTGCCTCGTGTATCATCACCTTTATGGGCCGTTTACACGACACCGTTTTTAACTAAAAACGTAAAACTTTTAATGCGTTTTGGCCGTTCATTTACACGACAACGGCGTTTTGGTGGCCTGAAAATGCCAATTTTTTGAAAACGGGTTTCAAAGTGCAAGTTTTTGAAAACAGTCTCCATGTAAACAACAAAAATGTGAATCTGTGGAAACGATGACGTCATGCACATGCTTATTACATGCTTAGTCTATAGTGTTTCATCGCCATCTAATGGCCTGGCAGCAGAATACAGCATTTTTAGTCGTTTTCGCGGATAAATGGGGATCGTTTTGACAATGGTGTCGTATGTACGCAGAAAACTCAAAGGAAAAACTTCTCTATTTTAAGCATATCGTTGTTCGTTGGCGTGAGAAAAAAATGAGTGAAATATGGTCAAATTTGTTTTCAAACGCAAGTTATTAAATATTTAACTTTTAAAAAGCAATTTCATTTAGCTGTATAATTGAGTTATCATTTGTTTTCTGCACTTTTTTCACTCACAAACACCATGTACACATTGTTTTAACTCTTGCCTATATTTTTGTACATTCCTGGGTGTTCTTGCTTAATAATAAATGTTCACATTTTGATTATTACTGTTGCCTGTGCTGTTCCTCAAGTAATTCTGTGTGTGAATTAAATTTTCAGCATATTTTGTGTTCATTTTAAGCCAGCTCTGGGTTGCCAAATAACCCAAACTTGTTTTTTTTTTAACCAAGAAGTGTTCCATGAAGAAGCAGAACCGTTGAACTTGGAGGGCCACGTTGAGTTACGAGTCTCAGTCTCGCACCAACTCACCAGGACCTCTCTTGCTCAGAGGTGACTCAGACGCTGTGAATGGCTTCGGGCTTTGTTTACTCACTCGCACACGCATTTATTAAAGTCGACGGATATGGACTGACAGAAACCCATAAGCCTTATCAAATCCACAGTCACTCACACTCACCTCTCAAACTTTGATATCTCACACACACAGCACATACCGCACTTGTCATATCTCCATAGAAATCATCAAATATTTCATCCACACGTACACACAGAAGCTTCCCACCACCACAACACCAAACCACACTTTCATATCTCTCCTTCAAACACACAGCGCAGAGGTTTTTAGCACTTCGAGAGAGCCACACGGAGAATGAAGGAGTGTGGACGGAGTGACGGATCACGGGTCAGTGGGTACAAGGCTTGTTTGAAAGATTCAGCGACACTTTTCACAACACTGTGAATCAGCTCCTGCTGAGAGTCGGGACTCAATCCACACACCAGGACACAATGTCAGTAACACACAGGCCAGACCTGGAAATAAAGTACAGTATCCCAAGAGACACGCAGGATATAAGGTTAAGATGCTCAGTGACTTCACTCTGTGATCAATGTCGGATCCTATAGAGCGGATCACTGAAGAGGATCATCGTACACAATCACTGGACCATACACAATTCAGATGGCTCCCTAATCTAAAGCACCTGATTTAACTCATTGGAAAAGGCTACAAGATCTGAATTTATCCTTTAAAGCAAATAAGTTTAATCAGGGAGCATATTCATAACGCTATTTTCAATCATGCAAGTACAGTACAGCTCCTAGGTCTTACGGGTGTGAGACATGAGGGTGAGCAATTAATGACAGAAATTTCATTTTTGGGTGAACTAACCCTTTAAAGTGTTACTATAAGAGATCAATTAAATATGTTTTTTAACATGATCTTTAACATGGTTTAACATGTTTTTCCCCCCTAATATTTTATTTATAGGCCTTTTTGTCTTTTATTATATAGTTCAGTGGAGGAAGAGAGAGAAAGAACAAAAACAGGATCAGAAAATGAACATGCAGGCCGTATTTGAACCAGCATTTCTGTGATCATGCAGTTCCAGATGTGCAAATGAGCGCATCGGCTGAAGATCAGAATATCATACTCTTATGATTTATGCCATATCTATCTATATATGCCAGAAATAGTAACAGCAGTATGTGCTCTCTATCCACTGTATATCACCGTGTGACATTAGAACTGATTAATTCTCTTCTGTGCTAAAAACTGAAAGAGTGGGTGTCTCTTTAAAGCTGTCAGATGATTACAAATTAAACTGACTTAATTACATGATATGCTATTTTACATGATATGATGTAGTAATTAATCAAATCAATTCCATTAAATGCATAAGTCTATTTCTTAGAAAAAAATCCCAAATGAGGGTAATTTCATATATTATTGTAGAAAGAAAAAAAAGTCACAGTAAGTGACTTTAGAAGTCAATATCTAATTTGTTTTATTTCCATATCACTGCATTCAGTACTTTGGTCTTGTCGTAGGAAAATCCCTTATTTTATGGATGCATAAACACATTTTTTATGTCGCCTCAGTAAAGTAAATGCAAATACAAATAGCATAAATAAATAAATAAATAAATTACTCAGTTTCATATGGAAAAATCCACCTTTGCGCTCATCTGGATGAATCAAGTCAGTCAAATTAAAGGCTTACAAAAAAAATATTGAACAAAGCAGTTCCAACATATTTAAAACTAATTACTTTAGCTTGGTAAAAAATATATGTATCCAGAAAGTTATAATGTTATAATGTCAGAATTGTGAGATATAAACTTGCAATTCAGACTTTTTTTTCCTCGCAATTCAGACGTTTTTTCTCGCAATTCTGACTTCTTTTCTCAGAATTGTGAGATATAAGCTCATAGTTGCGAGAAATACAGTCAGAATGGCGAGTTATAATGTCAGAATTGTGAGAGACAAAAAAAAAAATCACAATTGCAAGATATAAAGTCAGAATTGCGAGTTATAATGTCAGAATTGTGAGATACAAAAAAAAAAAAAATCACAATTGCGAGTTATAAAATTCTGACTTTTTTCTTGCAATTCAGACTTTCTCGCAATTCTGACTTTTTTTCTTGCAATTCTGACTTTTTTTCTCAGAATTGCGAGAAATACAGTCAGAATGGCGAGTTATAATGTCAGAATTGCGAGTTATGTCAGAATTGTGAGATACAAAAAAAAAAAAATCACAATTGAGAGTTATAAAATTCTGACTTTTTTTCTCGCAATTCTGACTTTTTTCTCACAATTGCGAGAAATACAGTCAGAATGGCGAGTTATAATGTCAGAATTGCGGGATACAAAAAAAATCACAATTGCGAGATATAAAATTCTGACTTTTTTCTTGCAATTCTGACTTTTTTCTCACAATTCGGACTTTTCTCAAAATTGTCAGATATAAACTCGCAATTTTGTGTTATAAAGTCAAAATTACGAGATAAGTCGCAAGTACCTTTTTTATTTTTTATTCAGTGGCGGAAACAAGCTTCCATACATATGACACGGTTCTTTGTAGTAAATCAAATATATATAGCGGCAGCATGACCATGCTACTCTGAATGCCAAAGGTACGACTCTTATGAGTCGGTTCTTTTAATAAATAGTTCTAAGGGACCCCCAAGAACTGAGAAAAAAGGCCCAGAGGCTCCAGTACTGCTTCTTTTAATTAAAAATTCAGAAAAAGGCGACAATTTAATGCTCTGGCATGTTTTTTTTTCTCATTATCCAATTTTTAATTAGCCATTTGAAACCATTAGCCATTTGATTTTAGGCTGGAATTTTTAAGCATGACCAAGTGGGTCATACACAGTTTTAATATTTTAATATTTAATATTAGTTGAGCAGGATTGGGTGTTAATGAAGTTTTTATTTTACGATTTTTACTTGATATGCTACATTGAAGCAAACTTTATTTAATATATTACAAACTTTATAAACTTTGTTAAAAAAATAAATGAAATAAAACAGCCCAGTATGTGTAATTTAATGGTTTTAAAATGTTCAGAAATCAACAACCGCAACTAATCTACTAGACCAGCATCAAATTTTAATCACCTCATTAATCAAAACAGCCATAAGTGTTGGTTAGTCTATGAAAGACCCTTTTTACTTCCCATAACATGAATTCAGTGTTAATTGTATTGTAAACAAGATAGCATAAACGCATTACCATTTCATCTTCAGATGCAAATATCTTCTTTATATTCAAGACAGCAAATTCACTATAAATTTGAAAGATGGTGCTTTCTCATAGTAATTGGAATAAGTGGTTGCGGATTCAGGATTACAATTAGATGGTAAGATGAGAAGAATTCATCACTCCATTTGGTTTTAAACTGTTTTCACTGTCAAGCCGCTGACTTTAATCACAAACCTATGAGCCTAATATAGAGTTTAAAGTATGAATCAGCTATCACTAAAATGATTTAACTAATGTCAAAATGTTTTCTGAATTAATCATTGACTGTTTGAAACTTTTCTCAGGGACTCCAACTATTACACGCAGTTATTGACGCTCAAGAAGGCAACATGCGATATTAAACAACCAATATTTGTAAAACTTAAAAACAAGATATTTATGTCAATTATTTTGTCTTCTATTATACATCTTTTCAGGGCAGTACTAAATAAAAAAGCACATTTTTGTAAGAGAAACAAACAACAGGTGGTTTGAGCACTTGTGATTAAGAAAGATTGATTCAGGGAGCCGATGAACACGAGTGTCTATAATTGAAACGCAACAAATATGATACGCCATAATATTCAACTAACATTATTACACATTTCTAGGGAAATAATCTATTTCGGAAAATTCTGACTGGGGATACAATTTATGCGGCTAAGTAATTGTGTACGTCATGACTCTCTAGTGTTCGACTGATAAGATCGCATCCCAATCAGACAGAATATAATACAGCAGACGCAAGTCAGTCCCTCGTGTGTCATCTTCTGACATCACGCCCACAGTCTCCAAACCACCACTCACGTCTTTGAGCTGTCAATCAATTACTGCAATAAGACCGCATCCGCTGCATGAATAGAACGTGTGTAATAAGCTCGCTGCGGCTAACAAGTGGACAGAAGAGCAGTCAGGAAAATAGGACAGAGAGATTTAAAGTAGAAGAGAAATAAAGCATGAATCCATTTCAAAAGGTTACATCATGTCACACACAAACCTGAACGCCCACATCTCTTCTCTTCCTGCTGGTTAGTCTGCGGACGTGGAAAAAGCACTTGTGATGTTAGCAAACAGTGCACTGTGTGTCATTAGAGCAGCTAATGGACAGCGTACATGCTGACAGGGATATAAAGAGCCCACACCACGACTCTTTGATCTTCACAACCAAATAGCTATTGAATCAGAGTTTATATTCTCTGAAACAGAGTACATGGAAAAAAATTTGACTAAAACAGACTGGAACAGAACAGAGAACACTAGACGAGACCAGAATATGATAGACTAGACCAAAAAAAAAGTTCAGTACACTAGAAAACCTAGAATAAAACAGTGCCATATAGTAGAACAGAATAGAATCGAAAATGACAGACTACTCTAGAATAGAACATAGAGTAGACTAGACCAGACTAGATTAGATGACTAGAATGGAACAGAGTTCAGTAGGCTAGACTAGAACAGATTAGAATAAAATTGAGAAGTACAATCTAGTAGATTAGACAATAGATAGATAATACAATAAAATATCTTAAACAGAACAGAACAATAAAGTGGAATAGATCGGAGTATATAGACAAGACTAGAAAACAAAGTAAATTAGACTGAACTAAAATAGACTAGGCCAGATTATAAAACTAGAATAAAACAAAGCTCAGTAGACTAGACTAGCCTAGAACAGATTAGTGGAATAGAGTAGATATGATCCTTCATAGAATTGAATAGAGCAGTAAAGTGGAGTAGATTAGCGTAGATAGACTAGACCAGAATATAAAAGAGTACACTAGACTGGACTAGACCAGACCAGACCAAATGTCAAGTATAGTTTTGGTTTTGTTATGTTTCATGTTTCTTGTCTTATTTTGTAATTAGTCATTGTCATGTTTTAATGTTTCCTGGTTTGCCATGTGCTCCCGTGTCATGTGTTTCCCATATCCCCATGTGATCATGTCATGTGCTTCTTGTGTTGTGTTGTCATTGGTTAATTGTCTTGATTATGTTCACAGGTGTGTCTTCTTTAGTGATTAGTCTCTGTGTATTTAAGCCCTCATGTTTGCCATGTCCCTGGTCAAATATTGTCCGTGTATCACTGTTGGTGAGTTCCATGCGGTCATGTCATGTAGCCACGCCACGCCACGCCACGCCAAGCCTTTGTTTTATGTTTGGACTATTGTAAATGGAAATAAAGCTGCACTTGGGTTCGTCAAGACTTGCCTCCAGTGGATTTGCTTACACCAAAGTAGACTAAAGTAGACTATTCAAACTAGAATAAAACAAAGCTTAGTAGACTACACTAGACTAGACTAAGACAGACAACAGTACAATCAAATAAACTGGAATAGATTTACTGGTACAGATAGACTAGACAGGCTAGAATAAAATAGAATAGAATAGAATAGAGCAGTACAGTGGAGTAGAGCAGATATGATACTTCAAAGAATATAATGGAATGGAATGGAATAGAATAAAATTGAATAGAACAGAGCAGTACAGTGGAGTAGAGCAGAAATGATTCTTCATAGAATAGAATAGAATAGAATAGAATAGAATAGAATAGAATAGAATAGAATAGAGCAGTACAGTGCAGTACAACATATATGATCCTTCATAGAATAGAATAGAATAGAATAGAGAATAGAAAAGTAAAGTTAAGTAGATTAGAGTAGATTAGATAGACTAGACCAGACCAGACCAGACCAAACCAAAGCAGACAAAGAGAATATGATCCTTCAAAGAATAGAATGGAATGGAATAGAATAAAATTGAATAGAACAGAGCAGTACAGTGGAGTAGAGCAGAAATGATTCTTCATAGAATAGAATAGAATAGAATAGAGAATAGAATAGAATAGAGCAGTACAGTGCAGTACAACAGATATGATCCTTCATAGAATAGAATAGAATAGAGCAGTACAGTGCAGTACAACAGATATGATCCTTCATAGAATAGAATAGAGAATAGAATAGAGCAGTACAGTGCAGTACAGCAGATATGATCCTTCAAAGAATAGAATGGAATGGAATAGAATAAAATTGAATAGAACAGAGCAGTACAGTGGAGTAGAGCAGATATGATCCTTCATAGAATAGAATAGAATAGAAAAGAATAGAGCAGTGCAGTGGAGTAGAGCAGAAATGATCCTTCATAGTACAGTATAGAATAGAATAGAATAGAATAGAATAGAATAGAGCAGTACAGTGGAGTAGAGCAGATATGATCCTTCATAGAATGGAATAGAACAGAACAGAACAGAACAGAATAGAATAGAATAGAATAGAGCAGTGCAGTGGAGTAGAGCAGATATGATGCTTCATAGAATAGAATAGAATAGAATAGAATAGAGCAGTACAGTGGAGTAGAGCAGATATGATCCTTCATAGAATGGAATAGAACAGAACAGAACAGAATAGAATAGAATAGAATAGAATAGAATAGAGCAGTACAGTGGAGTAGAGCAGATATGATCCTTCATAGAATGGAATAGAACAGAACAGAACAGAATAGAATAGAATTAAATAGAATAGAGCAGTACAGTGGAGTAGAGCAGATATGATCTTTCATAGAATGGAATAGAACAGAACAGAACAGAATAGAATAGAATTAAATAGAATAGAGCAGTACAGTGGAGTAGAGCAGATATGATCTTTCATAGAATAGAATAGAATAGAATTAAATAGAATAGAGCAGTACAGTGGAGTAGAGCAGATATGATCTTTCATAGAATGGAATAGAAAAGTAAAGTGAAGTAGATTAGAGTAGATAGACTAGACCAGAATATAACAGAGTACACTAGACCAGACCAGACCAAAGTAGACAACTAGAATAAATCAAAGCTTAGTAGACGACACTAGACTAGACTAGGACAGACAACAACAAACTTAAATAGAGTAATAAAGTACAGCGGATTAGATTACAACAGAATTGAATATCTTAAATAGAACTGAACAGAATAGAACAGTAAAGTGGAATAGGCTTACTAGTCTAGATTGACTAGACCAGGGGTGTCCAATCCTGCTCCTGGAGGCCCACTGTCCCGGAGATTTCAGCTCCAACCCCAATCAAACACACCTGAATTAGCTAATCAAGGTCTTTTTAAGCATACTAAACTTCCAGTCAGGTGTGTTGAGGCCAGTTGGAGCTAAACTCTGCAGGACAGTGGCCCTCCAGGACCAAATTTGGACACCCCTGGACTAGACAACAACAGGGTAAACCAGACTAGACCAGACCAGATTACACAACTAGAATAAAATAAAGATTAGTAGACTAGACTAGAGCGGATTACAATAAATTAAATAGAGCAATAAAAGTACAGCAGATTAGATTACATTAGAATAGAATAGAATAGAATAGAATAGAATAGAACAGAATAGAACAGAACAGAGCAGTAGAGTGAAGTAAACTATAGTAGACAGACTAGATTGGACAGGTTTTTGATGTGTTCTGGAGCAGAGCTGGGTGTGTGACTCACTTTGAGTGAAGCGCGGTGGGTTGTCATTGACGTCACTGAGGTGCACAGTGAGAGTGGTGGTCCCTGTCAGACCTCCTTGATGGCCGCCCATGTCTCTTGCCTGGAGCACCACCTGGTACTGCGCCTGAGCTTCTCTGTCCATATCTGGGACCGCAGTGCGCACTATACCTACAGAGACACAGAGAGAGACAGAGACAGGAGCAGATCACTCACAGCATATCTCACTTTGGCAATACTGACCAATTTTCATGCCAGTAAGGTAATTAGGTTAAACTGAAGTGAATTAAAAGGAATCACACTGAACATCCTACACCATCACACTGCTGGAGCAAATTCAGATCTGACTTCATGACTAATGGATCAAACAAATCTTACAGTAGATGGAACAGTCACTTATTCTTATATACCAGCACTGAAAATGTTACATTTATTGTACATACGTTTTTATGCCTTGCAAACTTAAAAGTTTGCTTTTCTATTATGTGTTCTACACATCTGATCAAAAATACAGTAAAGACAGTATAATTGTGAAATATTAAAATAAATGTTTTCTATTTAAATACATTTTAAAATGTAATTTATTCCTGTGATCAAAGCTGAATATTGAGCATCATTACTCCAGTCTTCAGTGTCACATGATCCTTCAGAAATCATTCTAATATGCTTTATATTTTTGTGGAAACTAGAGGATTCTTTGACAAATAGGATGTTAAAATGAAAACTTTTAATGTGTCTAGCAAATTCACAAATACATAAAATAGATCATTCTTTTGTGCTGGAGCCATGAAAACTGATCAGCTGATATATGGACCTGAAATAGAATAGAATAGAATAGAATAGAATAGAATAGAATAGAATAGAATCTAGTCAATATTCATAATCTAAAGAACAGAATCTAACAAAATACTGTAGAATCTGGTCATCAACTTCAACTTCAGTAGTATAGAATGTAGACAATAATACAGAATACAATAGAAAATGTAGTCAGTTTTCATCATTTAGTAAACAGAATAGTATACAGTCAATATCGAATATTATTCTAATCATAAAAAAAACAATAGAATATAGTTAACAGAAGGGATTAGAAACTGTTGAAGGAACGGAAATTAATGAAATCGTTTGGAAAATGCAATAGAAAACAAATTTCTTTCAATTGTTTTAAAGTGAAAATGTTACATTTAAATTCTGGTCTTTAAATTCATGATCATTTTTGATTATTTGTCCTTTAATTTTCCATGCACTTGCAGTGTAATGAGTACTTGAAAACCACTCTCAAGTAAAAGTAGAGATTCCTTACAGCGAAAATGACTCCATTACAAGTTCACCAATTCCAACACTTGAGTAAAAGACTTAAGCCTGGTTTCACAGACAGGGGTTAGATTAAGCCAGGATTAGGCCTTAGTTTAATTAGGACATTTAAAAGGTTAGTTCACTCAAAAATGAAAATTCTGTCATTAATTACTCACCCTCATGTCGTTCAAAACCTGTAAGACCTGCGTTCATCTTCGGAAACACAAATTAAGATATTTTGATGAAATCCGAGAGCTTTCTGATACACAGTAACGTCATAACCAATTTCAAGGCCCAGAAAGGTAAAGACATTGTTAAAATAGTCCATGTGACTACAGTGGTTCAACCCTAACGTTATGAAGCGACGAGAATACTTTTTGTGCACAAAAACAAAACAAAAATAACGACTTTATTCATCAATTTCTTCTCTCCCCTGTCAGTCTCCTGCGCTGTTGGCATAGTGAACACAGTGCAGCACTTCTAGGTCCTACGTCAGAACGCTGATTCATTATTGGCCGGCTGACACGGATGCGTCGTGCTGCTCACATCAACAGCATCAGCCAATACTGAGCTGGCATTCTGACGTAGAACCTGGAAGCACTGAACTGTGATTAGAAACTTTCAGGTCAGAAAGCTCTCGGATTTTATCAAAAATATCTTAATTTGTGTTCTGAAGATGAACGAAGGTCTTACGGGTGTGGAACGACATGATGGTGAGTAATTTCATTTTTGGGTGAACTAACCCTTTAAGGGCGTGCATCTTGAGACGAGGTTTGCTCGTATCATGTAAACATCTTACTGCCATTAAGTCCTTACTCTGATTATGGGAAATAATCGCATTACTGGTGCACATTTAAACATATTCATATGTTCAGAGCTGAGAGCCTGTGTTTAATGATGTTGTTGGACCACAGCCCAGTAGTCAATCACCCTTTACTTAAAAATGAGAAATATTGTATTTCTAATCTCTGGTGAATATTGCAGAATATAACAAAACACACCTGACTGCGGGTCCACAGTGAAGTACTGCTGGCCTTGAATCACTGAATACACCAGTTTGGCACTGCTCCCATAGGTTGGGTCATCAGCATCTGTGGCTGTCACTTGAATAACCGATGTGCCTAGGGAAAAAGAGAGAGATGAAAAAAGAGATATTTTCAACAAAGTCAAGGTTCAATAAGCATGTGACCCTCCATCTTTTCTTCCAAACACAGCTCTCCCAGTGACAGCAGTCAGAGGGCATTTGCGTGCGCAGTACCGATGTTGGCCATCTCAGGCACGGTGGCGCTGTACGGGCCGCCCTGGAACACAGGTGGGTTATCGTTGATGTCTTGCACGCGGATGATGAACTGGGAGGATGGCTCCAGGGCTCGGCCGGTCTGTCGGTCTGTTGCTGTGGCGATAAGGCGGTACTGGTCCTTCTCCTCGCGGTCGAGGGGCTTGGTGACGTGGATATTCCCCGTCCTGCTGTCAATGACGAACACCGAACCGGCCCCTTCTCCTTTTAAAATGTATTTCGTTCGGCCATCACCCCTGTCCACACTCGAATGAAGCTGGAGGAATGAATAAAAGGCAGAAAAACACAAAATATGTTAAGAAATTCACAAAATCATCAGCAAATTCCATTTCTATGAAGTCTGTATACAGTATAATTATAATATATACGTATTGTAATACAACGAAGCAGACTTTGAGATATGAAGAACAATATCCCCTAAATTTATAATGCATACAGTACACAGGCACTACAGAAGGTGTTGCATAAATCTAATGCTATTTTCTCACTTGGATAATATTCTTTTCTAAAAACATCCCGTGAAGATAATGACTTAAGAGACCGTCTGGTTCCATGTGAATAAATAACTCCATGAGGTAATGAGATGTGTTTGTTGTTTTCAGTAACTGAGATCCTCTAAGGCCTAACCACACAAATTTAATATCCGTGTATAAAAAAAAAATGATATGAAGAAAAACTGTCCATAATATATGTGCAGCTTCCTCGTTTTTGCAGCCATTACTAATAAAAAGGCATTTCCCTTTTAATACTTTCCGACAAAGTCATAATTGCTGTGGTTGAGCTCTGGGCAGGCAGACTAATCCAGGATCGCTGTGAAAGGGCACCTTTCACCAGGGGCGAAAAAAGACCTCTGTATCCAGATATCCAGTGTGTCTGATACGAGGAGCACCAGGTGTTTTTGGACTGATACAGGGCTGATGATTGGCCGGGCAGAAAATTCATTAGCTCAGCCGACCAATAAGGTCACAGGGGATCTGTGAGGAACATGGAACATAAATGTGCCAAATAAACCTGTAAAACCAAACATGCTTTGGCTATGAAGAACACAACAGAATAGTGTTATGTTTACTGTATACTGCACAGTGTTCATTGCATATTGCATTTGATTTTTTATAAATGTAAACAACACAGCCCGTCATTACTGCGGGGGGTTGCATTAGCTGTTGCATTTTTAATCCAGTGTGTGTAAAAACATTTAAAAACTTAGTAATCTGATTAAAGAATGATTAAAAAAAAGAGGAAAGGAAACTCTGTGGCCATATTTGCAATGCCTCCTGGCTGCTATTTCGTGCATCCAAGACCAAGTCCTATCTATTTGAATGGGGG
Source organism: Mylopharyngodon piceus (assembly GCA_039654765.1). Lineage (NCBI taxonomy): Eukaryota > Metazoa > Chordata > Actinopteri > Cypriniformes > Xenocyprididae > Mylopharyngodon > Mylopharyngodon piceus. The sequence continues at coordinate 3,674,883 of CM077446.1, forward strand.
AATACTCAAAAACTGCTTGCCGAACTCACAATTAAATAATATGTTTCAAAAATTATCTGTACCATAAATGTTGTTTCTTATGCTCAAATAGCATTAATAAAGTTTATTTTTCAGGCTAGCCCAGCCAATGCGCATGTGCAGTTCTAAGCGTTACACTCGGGTGTGCCTCATACGTCCTGAAAAGTGAAGCTGCGGGCTCTTTGATCGCCCCCTGATGGCTGGATGCAGTACAGGTCATAAACCCCGCCCTCTCCATGTAAACGAACAGGACTTGAGTCAAAATAAAAAAATAAATTACACTTCCAATAAAATTTTCCGAAAGATGGTTTTGGTCATTTAAGGTAGTTGTTATCACGCTGATATATGTTCAATTGTTCATTTTTGTGTTAAGTTTGATTTTAGCTAGCAATTTGATGCTATTGAAACGGGGCGTGTCGTTATGATTGACAGTTGTGATTGACAGCTTCTCTGAGAACTGTCGGAGCTTCGAGGGGAGATTGAAGATATATAACTAACTATTAATTTTCGATTTCTGTTATTTCACACCGACAAAAGGAGTTGTTCAGCAGTAAACTGTACTAACCGACCTACAGGATCTGACGGATCACTGAGCTTTTTTCGGTAACGTTAAATGTGGGCTTTATAAGCTAATTAATAAATGTTATTAGTTAAGATAACATGCCTAACGTTAGCCATGACGGGGAAAAGCAGGTGATCGTTATCTGGCAGTTACTAATTATTTTTATGTGTATAAAATAATAATTAGCAGGACAAAACTAATGATAGCTTACTCTAATTAATTGTAGAGCACTGTCTACAGCAATCGATCTCCTGTAACGTTAGCTGAACTTGATTTAAAATGGCAGGACCGTTTCTGACATTTTAAAATCGTTTCTAGTGGCATATTATTGAGTTTATCTACTGAATTTGCTGTTTCAATATTCAAATATTACTGCTCTAGAAACAGAATATTATTTTACAGGTAGAATTTTAAATTGTGTATAATTTATATATTTAAAATACATCAATTACGATATGTTGTTTTGACCTATCCCAATGTATTGTAGTCATCACTAGTAATTTATTTGTTGACGTCATTTCTAACGTTACTCTTAAAATGAAGATAACAAAAATTAAACCAACAATCCATTCAAATATATTTATTTTATATGAGAAAAAATAAATGCATGTGCTCACCATAATGTTGCTAACTTAGTTAAAACAGACTGCATGAACTAAAGATCGTTAATTTTGCTGTCCATCACATTGTGATAGACTAGTTGCTCATTTTAAATAAAAAAATAAAAAAATAGCCTACGTCACTACTGTTTTTAAATATATAGTATATTATTATGTGTTTTTAAATTTAAGTCGTTAGTTGTTGTATTTACCTTATTTAAGCAAGCCAGTCAAATGAGAAGTTCAGGGGGGTGTGGTTTAATTGGGCGTGCGAGCGTTTGGGAGGAAGTTCGATACTGCGGCTCCGCCTCCGGGCTCCACTGACGATTCCTTCTGCACAGGTCCAGGCTCCAAACTGACGTTTTTGCGTAACGTGTCAGCGCCCATCGCCGTACGTTTTACGTTCAGTTCATTACAATGGAAGGAAGCGGCGTCGCGTCGTCCATCTTTTTTTACAGTCTATAGGTACGTCCCAATTCGCATACTTATGCACTATTCTATGACGTTTTTAAGTACAATAGTGCGAGTAGTGCGTTCACACAGAAAATTCCAAAAAGAAAAAGTGCACTTTAAATACCCGGATGATGCACTAAATTAACGGAAAAAATGAAGTGTGGAATGAAACACTTCATGCACTCAACTGTCGCAGCTTTAATTATGTAGCGGAGGGAGAGGGGGTATCAAACTCTGTTGTTAAATGACAAAATAACCTTATACAATTCACGCACTACATGGATGAGTACATAGTGCATAAGTACATATATAAGTGCATAGTGTATAGTGCGTCATTTGGGACGCAACTCATGGTTACACTTCTAACGGCAGCTGCAGTGATGCAATGACTTTACCAATCAGCGATTGGCTCTTTTATTTAGAAGGCGGGACATATTCTGCCACATTGCGTGTTGCAGTTTCTCCCTTCATACAGTAAGTAATAGGAGTGCACCGTCTTTGTATATCTATAGTCTTTGCCATAATGCACTGATTTATAGTACAATCAATATGTACACTGACTGATGCTATGTAACGCTCTGGTGATAACGAGAAAGCACACGATGAGAGTGGTGATGAAATACAGAAATACACCATATAATATGAACGAGAACTGACAAGGGACTGAAAAGAAGAGGGAGTATAAATACAAAAGCTAAATGAGGGAACTAAACAGGAACAGCTGGATGAAGATTAACTAATCAGAAACCACAGCAACTAATGTGAACTGATATACAGTAGACATGACAGAAAATGAACTAAACAGAACATACATGTGACATGCTACAGAATATTGTCCATAATCCAATGTGAAAAGAAAAAGGAAGACCTAAAATGCTGCACAGGAACTCGATTTGGTTAATGAAGCTAGTTACTACAATCTAGAGCATTTAAATAAGAAGACCTAAAACTCACGGAGTCCATTGATACAACATGGACATGAATCAGTGAATCTTTTATCGAATAGGTTAATTTGCATTGACTGTACAAACGAACTGATTCACTAAAATTAATCTGAGTTTGCAAAGCAACATTTTGTGAGTGTGAGTAATTAATGACAGAATTTTCATTTTTGGGTGAACTAACCCTTTAAGCCTGAAGGAAATGCAAATTCAGCCTGTACAGTAGAGGGCGCAGCTCTGCAATTCTGGATTAAAGAAGAATAGGATACAGGAGAAGAAGATTGAACACTCTTACTTCAGCAATAAAAACAAAAAAACTAAACACAAATGTGATGTTTATCTAAAGTCATTTTTGCTTTATTAGTATGATTGAACTGGATCGTCGAAGGTCAGCAGCAAAGACTTTTGTAAATAAAAACTTAATTGTTTTTTTATTCATTTTGAGTAATACCGAGTCTGTTTTTGTGCAAGTGAGATGAGTAAATGTTCACATTAGTCTAGAACTACAATAACCATCATGTTCACACAGCGCACACAACGCCTCTGCACTTACTCATGATTTCTCTCAACATGGAGACAGGAGAGTTGTCAGTCAATAAATGGGAAAACAAAATAACTCAGTTAACTTACTTATTTGAAAAAATAACTTCTAAGTTTAAAAGTAATGCGTTACTTTACTAGTTACTTGAAAAAAAGTAATCTGATTACATAACTCACATTACCGCCAACACTGGTCATTACCTGGTTCAAGATGGCTTCCAATAAAATTTTAAAAAATAAATAAATGCTATATCATACAGCTGAATTACTGGCACACTACTAAACAAATAAATTAGTGCTGCTACTCCAACACTGCAGGCTACTAACAAAAACTAATAAACTATTGTACATTAAAGCTACTTATGGGGGCAACATCTCTTTATCTGCATGCTGCAGATGTAGTATGAGCAGTATGCATGTACATTATTGTGAAATCTCTGGATTTTCCCCTCTAACCCACACACACACACACACACACACACAAACACACACAATGGCAGTCTACATGTCCATCTGTGTTGTACTCCTCTTCTCAGCTGTTTGCCTCTCACCCTCTTTGTCCATCTGTTTCACTCTCTCCCTTTCTGTTTGTCCATCTGTTTAACCCTCGTCTAACACCTCACTGTCATGTTTATCCATCCATCTTCCACTCTAATGGAAGCCTTTCCGACAGCTAATATTCTGCTTTTGTCTGCTTCTGTAAGTGTGTGTGAGGGAGGAGAGGAGAGTTTAACGAGAATTAAGTTATTATTTCTAAGCTGGGTCAGGGTGAGAAAGAGAGAGAGTGAGCTGACGGCCAGCTAGAGGGAGCTGAAGGGATTATTCATCCTTCAGTCGGGTCTCTTTCTCCGTCTTATCTTTGTCTTGTTCTCACAGCTTTTTGGAGTACTACTTTAGTACAGAAGGAGTGTGTGTGTGGTCAGAATAAGGCTTTACAGTGGTTTCCCATCCTGTGATCACACTAAAGCTCGGCATGCTGGGAAACTGAAGTGGGTTGAGGGAGCTTGTGATTAAAGGAGCTCTTAGGTTCTTTCCTCCTGCTGTGTCTAAAATCTCTTCCCTCTGCTATCAGTCTTAAAACAGTGACAACTTTCCATCTTTTTCATTTGATTCACTCAATTTTCTGCACTTTTTAGACTCTCAACCACCAAGATGTCGAACACACTCCCACATCCTCAGCACAAACATCCAGTAAGTGCAAACAATCAGCCCTGTGCTGTAGATATACTATAGTTTGGTGGAGACTGTCTACTCCATAATGCAGATTATTCTGGTTAAGAATTGACCAGGACCAATCACAGAGTTTAAGGGCAGGAAAATCTGCGCTATTATACCATACTAACATAGAAAAATGTGGTAATAATAGGCCAATTTGGAGCAGAAGAAACAGTTGCGTCCCTTGCAGCTGCGCGCGCATAGTGGTGGCAGAAAAATAGCGGTAACAAGTGGAAGAAAATGAGCAAAATCCACAGAATAAGAAAAAAAATGTTTTGTTGTGCCTTTGGATGTCAGAAACCGAAATCATTTTTATAGAATACCGTCGTTGAAGCAAAACGCAGAGATTTATGTTGCAAGTCACAGACTAGACTGATGAAACCTTCAATGATTAGTCTACTATTAAAGCATGAATTTGATGTAAACCGTACGTCTACATAATATTCACATATGCAGTTCATAGAGGACATACATACATAGCAGTTACAGCATGAAATAATATTTAAACCTATAACATTTTAGATAGATAACTTTCAAACATAGCCTATAACATTTTTATCTCACAATTCTGACTCTTTTTCCTGCATTTGCGTGTTTATATCTCCCAGTTCGGACTTTATAACTCGCAATTGTGAGTTTATATCACAATTCTGAGGGAAAAAGACAGAATAACGAGTATATCTCACAATTCTGTTTTTCCTTCTAAGAAATGTGAGATATAAACTCGAAATTAACTTTTTTTATTTTTTTATTCTGTGGCTTCAGGCCCGTTTACACCAAGAACGATAACTATAAAGATAACGATAAAGATATAGTTCTAAAAATCGTTCTAAAAATAAAATAGCAGAGTTCACACCACAGCTATAACGATAACGATATAAAGAAATGATATCGTTGGGACCACTTTCAGAACGATTTTTTTCCAGCTGTTGAACGATAAAACACTGACAGCCAATCAGAATCCATTCTAATTGAAGGGCTTGCGCATTTAAAATGGCAGACGACATCGCGGAGAAGTTAATCGCCGAGGTCCAGAAAAATCCACCTCTGTTTGACAAGTCAAACCCCCTTTTCAAGGACACTTTAAAGAAAATGGATATATGGAAAACAATCGGACATACCCTCGGAATAAATGATGAGAAGTATTAACGATTATGTCAGGCTAGCAAACAGTGTAATAAAATTACCTCAGATATCCAGCACTAGTTTCGACAACATTGCTTCCTTTGAAGTTGCAGTGAAAGGACTAGGCGTTGTTTTTATTCCACTATATTGACTTCGTCAGCTAAATTCACTGTTAGATTAGATCGATTACACTAGCTATTCGCTCTAAACATAGCGTGCTGAGGACATCTGCTGGTTAAAGCGGTGTAAATGCAACAAGAACAGCAAAAACATGTTGTACACACTTTGAAACCGCAGCACGTGAGCTTAGAATAAACAGACTGTTATCGTTCGTTGGTGTGGACGCAAATATAGTTATCGTTATAGTTATCATTCTTGGTGTGAACGGGCCTTTCCACAGACTGCTACTGCAGAACTGTCATTTTCTGCCACCAGGTAGGCTCCGCCCACAAAAACATCATCGCTGTTTGCAAACACAAAATAGGTCTATAGCACAGTAGTCTCAAACTAAACTCTAAACTAACCTTGCAAACTTTGGCAAATCCAGTGATTATTTTGTGCAACAAATTTCTAAACTTAAATATCAGTACTTATGATTGTATTTATTTTGTATTTATTCATATTGCTTTTTATGTAAAAACAAGTTAAAAAACAAAAATGCTTAAATGGAAATTATTAAAAAAAATAATAATAACAGTAAAAAATATAAAATATACCACAAACTGGTCTAGATTAGTTGGACTAGCAGCCTGTGAACTGGGTTTTCACCTGAAAAAAAAACCCAAAAAAAACAGTTTGACCACCTTAAATGACTTAAATTTCGATCTGTTCATCACACAGAGCTTCAAAAGACTGAATATATCTCTGAAGTTGCTCTTACGGTGCTTGTTATCATTTTTGACTGAATTCTTAAATATATATTCTAATCTATTATTATTAATCAATAAAATTTTTTATTCATTTTATTCATGTTTCTTGCAGAAACACACACATAAAAGTACATACATAGATGGACCCGAGCTCTGTAGTTCTGTCAAGACGTCTGATTAATGGATCTGTGCATTGATCATCCCTCATTACCATGTCTCATCACCACACAAACACCACCACTGTACCGCACTGTGCATCTGACAGCATGGGTATTTAAATCTACAAATTAGCACTGAAAATACCTTACACACACACACACACACAAATGCATTTGCATACGTCAGACCAGAGCTGTATATTCAGACATGGCAGCGCTCAGCCATAGCAGAACACGAGTGCACAAGCTGTCAGAATGTTTTAAATAAGTGAGGTAAGAACATGGATTCATAATCTCATATTAACACATTTGTCCTTCTATGGAACACACGCTTGCTGGAGGAACAGCACACAGACAGATGTTTGGAATGGAATTATATACTAATACTGCATACTATTAATAAAAAAATAAATAAAAAAAAGTTAAAAAGTTAAAAAGTAAACATTAAGATAAGTCCGCTCAGAATGGGAAAAGTCCAAAATTGGTCCAAACTGTTTGGTACCATAAATTGTGCGTGTTTAGCTCAAATTACACAATTAAGCATCTCTTTTAACTGTATGGAATGGAAAATGAATTTGAAAATTGGAAAAACCCAGCGGTTGGGTTAAATATTTGACCAACATGCTGGGTAGTTGCATTTAACTCATCTATTGTTTAAAAATTACTGTATTGCTTGATTAAAATGAACCCAAAGTATGTTGGAAATTAATATGTATTAATATGTTTAATAAATGAACATTTATTAAGAAGTTTAATGAATAATAATTAAACAATAAACATTTATTAAATTGCTTATTAATAAATGTTCACCTTTTGATTATTATTGTTGCGTCTAGTAATTATGTGTCTGATTTTTAATTTCCAACCTATTTTTGGGTTCATTTTAAGCCAGACATATAGTCATTTTTAAATAATAGTTGAGTTAAATAAAACTGCCCAGCACGTTGGTCAAACATTTAACCCAAACGCTGGGTTTGTCCATTTTCAACCCAACTCGGGTTGTTTTTAACCCAGCATTTTTTAGTGTACAATATAGAAAGAAACAGAACATTTATTTGAAACAAAAAATATTTTGTAACAATGTAAATGTCATTTATGATCAATAAATGCTAAATAAAATTCTTTTAAAAAAATGTATTAACCTCACACTTTTGAAAAGTTATGCTGTATATAACTATTAAATCATATATTTTATTATTACAAACTGCAATATTTTCCCAGCACAAAAACAATCAGGGTTTTTGAACGGATGCATGCATGAACAGTTCCCAATTAGAGAGAAAGCATCAAACTTGAACAGTTAAATCTACACTGAATACAACCAGAAAACACCCAGATATAACCGAGTCAAAAATGAATGATTTAAGATGTAAAATGCCACACAGGGATTTCAGCACAGGGCTCATATTGCATTGTTTTTAACCACTTAATTAACCTGAACCAAGCAATTCGCTAAACTGAATTTCCTAAAGTCACTTGAGAGGGAGAGTATGTTTCATTAACTCTCTCAACTGTAAAGCTGTGTGCACAATACAATGAAACATTAAAAACCAGCTATAGTCAACTCCTGAATTATTGGCACCCTTGGTAAATATGATCAAAGTCGGCTGTGGAAATAAATCTACATTGTTTATCCTTTTGATCTTTAATTCATAAAATTCACAAAATTCGAACCTATCATTGAAGTAAAACATTGGAAAGTGGGGGGAAATCTCATTATGAAATAAATGTTTTTCTCTAGTTCAAGTTGGCCACAATTATTGGCACCCAATTATTGCAATTTCCTTTTCCCAAGATAACAGCTCTGATTCTTCTACTAATGCCTGATGAGTTTTGGAGATCAAGACCATTCCTCCATACAGAATCTCTCCAGATCCTTCAGATTCCAGCTCCATGTTGGTGCTTCTTCTCTTCAGTTCACTCCACTCATTTTCTTTAGGGTTCAGGTCAGGGGACTGGGACGGCCATGGCAGAAGCTTCATTTTGTGACCCATTTTTGTGTTAATTTTGATGTTTGTTTTGGATCATTGTCCTGATGGAAGATCCAACCACGGCCCATTATTGGATTTCTAGCAGAAACGGTCAGATTTAGATTTTTTTATCTGTTGGTATTTGATAGAATCCATGATACCATGTATCTGAACAAGATGTCCAGGAGCTCCAGCAAAAATAGGCCCACAACATTAAAGATCCAGCAGTATATTTAACCGTGGGCATGGAGTACTTTTTATCCATGTATGCACCAAATCAATCTGGTGGGTTTGCTGCCAAAAAGCTCTTTTTTTAGTTTCATCTGACCATAGAAGCCGGTCCAGTTTGAAGTTCCAGTTGTGTCTGACAACTGAATATGCTGGAGTTTGTTTTTGGATGAGAGAGGAGGATTTTTCTCCAGCTGTGATCCTTGGAGAGTCTTTGTCCACTCAAACTCTCCTCCTCACCGTGCATTAAGACAATATACACTCATGTCCTCTTCCGGGCAGATTTGTAACATCTTTAGTTGATTGGACCTTCTTAAAGGGATAGTTCACCCAAAAATGAAAATTACTTCATGATTTACGCACCCTCAAGCCATCCTAGGTGTATATGACTTTCTTCTTTCAGACAAAAACAATCTAAGATATATTAAATAAAATCCTGGCTCTTCCAAGCTTTATAATGGCAGCAAATAGTGGATGAGATTTTGAAGCCCAAAAAAGTGCATCCATCCATCATAAAAGATATCCACACGGCTCCAGGGGGTTAATAAAGGCCTTCTGAAGTGAAGCGATGTGTTTGTGTAAGAAAAATATCCATATTTAAAACTTTAAAACTAAAATAACTAGCTTCCGACAGATGGCCGTACACATCGATTTACGGCGAAAGAGTGAACTCTGTAACGATGAAAGTGGAAGCTCAGAGGATAGAACAAAACAAAACACTGGTCATGAATTAGAAGTCTAAACTGAGAATTTTTAAAGAGAAATGTTGGAGGATTTCGATACAAGAGAAGAGGAGCTTGAGTTTGTTGCCCAGCCCTATTTGTTTGAACAGCGAGAGGCGTCTAAGCTTACGATACTCCTACATCTTTGTCATACATCGCTTCAGGGGTTACTCTTGTGGCGTAAGTCGACGTGCGTAAGTCTGCCGGAAGCTAGTTATTTTAGTTTTAAAGTTTTAAATATGGATATTTTTCTTACACTTCACTTCAGAAGGCCTTTATTAACCCCTGGAGCCGTGTGGATATCTTTTACGATGGATGGATTCACTTTCAAAATCTCATCCTCTATTCACTGCCTTTATAAAGCTTGGAAGAGCCAGGACATTATTTAATATATCTCCAATTGTATTTGTCTGAAAGAAGATAGTCATATACACCTAGGATGGCTTGAGGGTGAGTAAATCATGGGGTAATTTTCATTTTTGGGTAAACTATCCCTTTAATTATTGCCCTGATGGTGGAAATGGGGGTTTTCAATGCTTTAGCTATTTTCTTACAGCCACTTTCTATTTTGTGAAGCTCAATAAACTTTTGCTGTACATCAGAACTATATTCTTGGGTTTTACTCACTGTGATGGATGATTAAGGGAATTTGGCCTTTGTGTTTCCTCATATTTATACTCCTGTGAAACAACTCCTAGTCACCCAAGTGTGCTAAAAAAAAAATGGGAATATACTTCAGAGATATTTTACTCATGAGAATTTCTAGGGGTGCCAATAATTGTGGCCAACATGTATTGGAGAAAAACATTTATTTCATAATGTGAGTTTCCCCCCACTTTCAATTGTTTTACTTCGATGAAAGGTTAGAATTTTGTGAATTTTTTGAATGAAAGATCAAAAGGATAAACGATGTAGATTTATTTTCACAGCCACCTTTGCTCATATTTACCAAGGGTGCCAATAATTCTGGAGTTGACTAGCTACTACTACTACTAGATGGGAAAGTAGCTTGATATTGGCTACAGTATTTAAAAGCTACAGTACTTTGAAAACAGCTGAACTGTTGTTATGCTATACTGAACAAATGAAGTTAAGTATATAGCACCACTACTTTTATAGTTAGCTGCTCCTCAACGCTGCATGGTAGTTTGCTCTTCCAAACACAGCCCGAGAAACTCGTACCATCCACTGGCTGGTTCAAAATTTGAGAGGCATGAAGGCTTTTGATCATAATAAGAGCTCTGAGGTACGCTGAGTGCTTTTCTTTAGTGCACTCTGAAGCCATTTGTAGTCTGAGAGAGAGAGGATGTATGTGTGACAGTGAGAGGCAGAGGAGGAGTCGCTCTTCTGAAAGAAAGAAAGAGAGAATAACACAGAACAAAGCGTTCAAGTAGATCTCAGAATCAGCTCTAATAGATATTAGCACCAGTCAGAGTGGCAAGACCCGGCAGATCTGAGGGCTGTGAGAGAAAACACGTTTATTCTGACATCAGAGAGAGGACGGACATGATCAGTGGGCCTGCAATTACTCGGAGATAGTCGGACAGTGCTACTGAAGAATACACTACTGATTTTGAACGGCCAAAAATAGAGAAAGAGTGTAGGTTGTGTGCCATTCAGAACTGAATTGAGAAACCCTCTTAAATTCAATTTTACTTCCTGCATTTGAAGTGAATCTGAATTGAGGAATCAAGCAGGATGCAGAATTCAACTGCAATTCGAATTTGAAAGAAAGAATTATTATGATCAACTGAAATTCAAATAAATGACTAGTTTTAACTAAAAAAAGATAGATGATAGATAGATGCTTGCGTTTTTTCATGTACCATTTCAATTTCACATATCAATGAGGATATCAGAACAAGACGTGATTGATAAATATAAGACTCTGCGTAAACACTGTCAAACGTCACCAGTCTTAAAATATAAATCATATAGACTGTCATAAAAGCCTACCTTGGCTTTTACCCAAAATCTCATTGGGGTCGTATCATACAATCTGACAAGCAAACAGACAGAAAACAATCACACAGTCCTCCGTGTTTTATTCCACAATATTGGACCTTCTGTAATATATTTACAAACCCACTGACAGCGGTCCCAAACCCGACAAACTGACAAATGTTCTCTGAAATTTAGGGAATTCATCCTTGAATTCCTAAGAGCGCCAAGCCAAAGACAAATTCAGCCCCGAGTGATGTGAAGTGGGAAAGATTTACACTTCCTGCAGTCAGGGAGACTTCCTGTCCTGAGGGGGTCACATAGGAGGCATGCTTGGTTGATTTTGGGAGGCAATAAAGCAAACATTGCTGTGTGTCAGACAAGGAAAAAAAGAACAGCATCAAAGAGCAGCTTAGAGGAGCCTCTCTCTCTCTCTCTCTCTCTGTGGTGAGCTACACGAAGCCCCGGGCTGAGCAGTCTGCGTTCACGCGTGTGTGAGTTCCAGAACACAGCATGACCATGATGTCAAAGCACATTCACTGCCTATTACTCTAACCAGTCAAAACACACACACAAACACAGATGTACACGTATTTAAAGAAAACGTGAAATCAAAATGCACCATATTTACTTCTGTGATTCACATTCCTGGTCCGGTGTTACTGTGCAAAACTTATCAAAAATCTCCCCCCTACATTTTTTTCTCTGCTGAATATCCCACTTAATTATGAAATAATATCACATTACAGAAGTAAAAAGGATTTGCAAATTAAGCGTATTGTTACTGACTAAAATAATGACTGTTTTCAAACAGGTAATCTCATTGGTTGAATCATCTCGGATTACACACTTCACATTTAATTCAACAAAGCATCAACACAAATAACAGAAACAACAATAAAATTATAATTATAAAAATAAAATGATACTATTAACAATAAATTACGGAGCCCTGCACATGTCATGCAAGAAAAAAATAGTAGGCTAAATCATGCACGATGTACTAATTCGTTACCTCGATTTATAAATCATGTGTGCAATTTACTAATTTGTTCCCTCAATTTGCTAAATCATGAGCACGATTTATAAATCGAGGGAACAATAAGTAAATTGTGCGCACAATTTAGCAAATCGAGGGAACGAATATTAAATAAAAGCAACAAAATAGTAAATTGTGCGCACGATTTAGTAAATCGAGGGAACACAATAGCAAATCGAAGTAACGAAATAGTAAATTGTGTGCATGGTTTAGCAAATCGAAAGCGCGAAATAGCAAATCGAAGGAACGAAATAGTAAATCATGCGCACAATTTAGTAAATCAAGGGAATGAAATAGCAAATTGAGGGAACGAAATAGTAAATTGTGTGCACGATTTAGTAAATCGAGGGAACAAAATACCAAATCGAAGGAATGAAATAGTAAATTGTGCGCACAATTTAGGAAATCGAGGGAACGAATTAGTAAATCGTGCACACGATTTAGCAAACTGAAGGAACGAAATAGCAAATCGAAGGAACGAAATAGTAAATCGTGCGCACGATTTAGTGAATCGAGGGAACAAAATAGCAAATCGAAGGAACTAAATAGCAAATTGAAGGAACGAAATAGTAAATCGTGCGCATGATTAGTAAATCGAGGGAATGAAATAGCAAATTGAGGGAACAAATTAGTAAATTGTGTACACGATTTACTTTTTTTTTCTTGCATGTCATGTGCGGGGCTCCATAATAAATTACATAATATTTACAAATAAACTAAAAATACAATACATTAATTATTTTAATTATTGAATGATTAAGTAATAATCACTCAATAATTGAACTATTTAATGTATTTTATAGTATTTTTCAATATAGCCAAAGCAAAGGTACTGGCTATATATAGTAAAAGATAAAATAAATTATTTTAAAATTAACCAATTAATTGTTTAATAATTAAAATAATTTATTCAGTGATTTAATTATCCTATTTTTATTTATTTCTCTATTCTCCATTAATGCTAAATCATCAATACAAATAACAGAAACAACAACAGAAAAAAAATACAATTATTTTACTTTTTATTTTATTTTATTATTGCCAAAGCATCTATAAAATAACAGAAACAATGTGCAAAAAAGGTTCCCATGATATTAATTAAAAGTAAAAAATAAAATAAATGATGCACAAATGCACACACATGAATTTACACAGTATATACACATATAAACACAAACACTATAAGAACACATGTACACACAGGGACTGTATCGCGCGGCTCACAGAGTGTGTCGAATCTGAACACATGCTAAGAGGGGCTTCAGCTCTGCTCATGGTCCAGTGATGGGCAGGTTTACCACCTACATTTAAACTAAGACCCTAAGCTTAACAGACACACACAGCAAAGAGCTGCCAAAAGCTTCCAAAAGTGCCAACCCTGAGTAAACATGCAGAGATAAACCCACCACTGCTAGCTCAGGATCGCCAGAACCATCTTTAGCTTTCTCTCGTGCTAAACAGTGACAACTGGACACCCTTAAACCTGCCAATTAACGGCTGGCTGACAGAACGCCCACTGCTTCCTTTGGCTATTCAGAGTTTTAACCTCATACAGTATGTTCAAAATTGCATAATAATATAGTACTCTTATATTTTCTGAATTTATATAAAGATGACCTACTACATTTGCCAAAATGTGCAGTATACATGTACTAAATCCCATAATGCCATGTGCTCAACTTATGCACTATATTCTATGCCGTTTTGTAGTATAAGTAGTGTGTTCACACAGAATATTCCAAAGAGAAAAAGTGCACTTAAATATCCGGATGATGTGTGGAATGTTGGACACTTCATGCACTCAACTACCTTTCCTTACACATCTCTGATGGTGAATGACAAAATAACCTTATAAAATTCATATATTACACGATTAAGTAGATTTGGGATACAAATATAGCCACCATTCTTCTAGTACATACTTGCGAAACACACTGCGACTAGTCAAACTAGCAACGGCAATGACCAACAGCCAATGAAAGTGCGAGAAAACGAAAGTGCGCAAGAGAAGGCCAAGACAGTGGGAAGTGTGAGCAAAAAGAAACATCACAAACTGCTGCCCACGTCTCCTCAACCACTGTCTCGTCCATATTTTTCAGCTCTTTTAGCCATTTTGTGCAAAAACGATGACAAGCTCTTATGCTATGTTGTTCGTTGACATGTTGTCAGCGGCTAAAGCACTATGACTTAACACGGCTACAGGGTGTTATTAGGCACAACGTGAAGCAGCGGCAACAGCAATTTGATGAAAGACACCGAAGTACACTAGAAGTGAAATTTAATGGAATAAACAACTCTTCCACCAAATAATATACTGCATCTGTTTGCCATTGTCATGCAAATTAGCAAATTGCCACATTAAAGGTGCAATATGTAAGAATTTTGCAGTAAAATATCCAAAAACCACTAGGCCAGTGTTATATATTTTGTTCACTTGAGTACTTACAATATCCCAAATATTTCCAACTATTTGTAAATCATGAGAAAATTGCAATTTTAACCAAGGCTCCGGGACGTGTGAGGAGTCGCCTGTCAATTGCGTCATACCCGTGTTACCCTCAGTTTCCGGTTTTATTTTGTAGAAACCATGGAAACACCAAAGACGCTTTAATATATTACATGTTTTAATAGACAAGGGAACAACTGTTTTGAAATATTTATAGACAGAAAACTAATTATTGTTATATAGCTCAACACGTTTAGTCTTATTGCTTAAATCTAATTTTCTTGATTTTTTGCCAGTATCATGCTTTACCATGCCTCAGAGAAAAACACAATTTTGTGAAGTAGCTAACATAGCATAATCAGATGCAGCTTTATTTTTAGTAACAGTAATACAGAATTTTCTCCATCATACAATATGTTTTAAAATTAATTGCATGCCATTTATCAACACAAGCCATCCAGCATTTAATATGATATTCTAAAATCGATCCAGCTTACTGCAGTGTGTAACAAGTGTCTCATAGCAGCCGCCGAGCGAACGCACAGAGTAACGTTATAACATTTTCAACACACTCAAATGTATCTAATATGATAAACAGAGATGCGTTACCTCATACTCATGACCGGAAAAGCGGAAGCGGCGCCGGCGACTGCAGCATAATAAAAGTTCCTCTGCTCGCGAGGCGTGTTGTGTTGTGTTCGTCTCTCATTAACAATCGCTCCAGCGGCCTCGTTCAGCTCCCACAACACTCGGTCCTGCTCTACTTCATACTACAGTAACGTGAATAATTGCATCCATGAACATGATTTCTTCCGAAGTCCTATCCCGATTCTTTTCAACCGGCTGTGAGGTGAAGACCACATGTCCCAAGATTCCGCGCTCAAACTTGGCATCATCTAGCTACGCCTTTGTTTTGAATAGGCCTCTAGCGGACAGAAAATTCTACATATTGCACCTTTAATACAGAATTTAGAATTAGAACTTTCTATTTTCATAATGCTATATATATATATATATATATATATATATATATACACACACACATTACATTGAAATTACATTGAAATAAAGCTGAAATATAATAAAATATAAATAGTAGATGGAAAAACAAACTTTTAAAAGCTTAAATAAAAATTACTGAAGTAAAATAAGCTAATAAAAATCATAAAGCATAAAAAATAAAAATTAAAGCTCTTTTAAAATATTAATAAATACTATAATAGTATACAGTGTAAATAACACTTGTGGCAGTCACTGTACAGATAAAAACATTGCATTTTTCAGCCCATTTTTGTGGGCTGAAAAAAATATTAAGCATTATTCTTATTATTATCAACATTGATATCAATAAGAAGTGTTTCTTGAGCAGCAAATCAGCATATTAGAATGATTTCTGAAGGATCATGTGACACTAAAGACTGGAGTAATGATGCTGAAATTCAGCTTTGATCACAGGAATAAATTATATTTTATAATATATTCACATAGAGAACAGTTATTTTAAATTGTAATAATATTTCACAATATTATTGTTTTTACTGTATTTGTGAGCTTTTTAAAAATCCTACTGACCCTAAACTTTTGAATGGTAGCGTACATCAACCAGTTGTGTGAGTTTGGCGCTATAAGTTTTGTCCAATCAATACAAATGGTGCAGAAATAACACAAAGAGGCCACTTAGGTCCATTTAGAAGTGACGGTATTCTCCAAGTGTAGAGATGCCTATTAGAAGTGCCTATTCAGTATTTTATTTTCCCAAGGACCTCAAGGTCTGTATGTATTATTGAGAAGTCGAGTGTGCACATTTGTGCGTGAGTGTGTTTAGGTATTTATGTGAAGTGTGTGTTTTGCCTCATTTGAACCCATTAGTGGAGGAATCACACGTAGGAGAGAAGTGCATGTGGATTTTTCTGAAAGAATAAATGTGGACACTGGAGAATCAAAAAGAGGAAAAAATGGATAGATCAAGGAGAAGAAGAGTGTACAATGAAAGAAAAGGAGAAGCAGGGAGGGGCTTTTCCTGCTGGGAAACTCATCAGAGATCATTTCCCAAATTTCATTCTTTTTTTACCATCTCTTTTTTTGTCTCTACATTTGTTTTGGTTTTTTTATGGATTGGATTCATTTAATTCCCACAGTGAAACATTTCAGTGTACAGATGACTGCAGTAGAGCAATTAAAGCACAAATCTGAGAGCGCATGATTATGAGATTTATATAACAGATTTGAGAGGAGGTGAAAAAACAGAGAAAATGGGATGCGGAAATACAGATTGAGGATAAAGATGGTGTCTCAAATCACATACTTCTGCTATACTACAGATTCTCAACAATTCTGCCTTACAAACGGAGGAAAAATTCTTCATTTTATTTGATTGTGCAGCATTAATTTAACTAAAAAAAAACAAACAAACATTCAAGTTCCAATATTTGTAAAGCAGTTGCACACCAGATATGGCAGGCAGATGACTTACAGACATACACATTAAAATTCAAAATCATTGTTTTAGAAATATAAACTTTTTTTTCAGTAACATTTTTTGTGTGGTTTGGGACGTGAAGACTAGGCTACATTTTGCAGAATTCAGAAATCAGCAAACATTTGCATAATAAGCATCGCACTTTGTCATCTTTTGCACAGATGCATCTTTTTATCCTTACAAACTCATCAACACTTTGTTCATTTTTGATGAAGTGCAAAAACATTTGTTCTGTCTTGTGTAGACATATTTCCTATTTAAACAGAAAGTTGGGGCGGGGCATATCAAAAAGCTTGTCCTTTTTATCCAAAATAGCAAAAAAGCCATGGGAAAACATGATTCGCTACTATTGCAAGTGGTAGAGAGCATTTCTAGAAGGCATTTTATTGGACAAAAAATGTGTTACATTAGTTTACAGATTAGCCTCAAAGCTAACAGACATAGACTAAGTAGTACGTTTACATGACATTAATGTACTAAAAACTGAGAAGTTTTTCTTTGCGTTAAGTTTCGCATACAGAAGACAGTGTTGTCAAAACGATCCCTGTTCACAGGGATCCGCAAAAACAACTAAAAACGCTGTATTATGCTGCCAGGCCAGTAGTTGGCGATGTCACTTTGTAAAGAAACACTACGCGCCTGCGTGCATACGCATTCTTCTACAGAGCAGTGAATACAAACATTAAATCTACACTTTGCTGGAGAAGCGTTCATAAACTCAGTATCTTGAGCAGCACAAAGACAGTCTTTCAGTCCGCCATTGTTATTTTGGTTGTCAATTACTATTTGAGAAAAGAGCATATTAATCTAATAGCCGCAGACCCATAGCGGAACTAACTTTACCCCGCGTCACGTGATTTCCGATTCTTGTGAAAAAGGCTAATTGCGAGTTATAAAGTCAGAATTGCGAGATATAAAGTCAGAATTGCAAAATATAAAGTCGCAATTGCATTTTTTATTTTTTATTTAGTGGCGGAAACAAGCTTCAATAGATAATGTTATCATTTTCAAAAACTTGCACTTTGAAATCCCGTTTTCAAAAGTTGCCATGTTCAAATCTCCCAAAACGCCACTGTCGTGTAAATGAACGGCCAAAACCATAAAACATTTTTTGTTTTTAGTTGAAAACAGTGCCTTGCAAATGACAAAAGCAAAAAATTGCATGACATCTAACACAGTCTATATGTCATGTTAAACAACCCACTGAATCAATTGCTTTTACTACAAATCAAATAGAAAAGTTCCTAGTTCATACATCAAAACCTGTGCTTGTGTTTGGCTTTGTGTTACGACTCATAGCAGTGGAACGGTCAAGTTCAGCTTTGTCTGAGACAGTTGCCCTCCATTCAGCCATAACTGATTCACAATGCAGTTCTCTGGATCGTACACAGGTAAACGGTGCATCGTGATGAACAACAACAGTGACAACAGCATGTCCTGGCCCATCGGATAAACATTTACTGGGATACAGTGTCAGCACAGTGACAGGCAGAGAAACGGATGCAACATTTATGAGGTGCGCTCTCTTGATCTTGTGTTGGTTTAGCGCCAGACTCTTTAAAGCCTTGTGTTCTGTATAAGCAGCTGGCAAACTTACTCAGTGTGAATCGCAGATAATGTGACCTATCCAGTGCAGCTCATTACCGCAGAGCGCGAGCATCTGTGTTTTGTAGTGCATGCCTGTGTCTGTGCATGTGTTACTAAATGTGACCACCGAGCATGTAATTGCGTTTTGTATTTTTTTTTTTTTTCTGGTGACATCTAATAATTACTGTCCAAATCCCACGTTTAACAAACTCTGAGGTAATGCAATAGCCTTGATTTATTTATAAAAGAACCTTCCAAATCGACCTGCTCAGCGACAAGGATAGTGTGGGCATTAAAACGTCTTGAAAAAACTCAACAGAACCTTGAAGGGATAAAAATGTTGTCATTATTTACTTACCCTCAAGTCATTCCAAACCTATATGCATTTTGGTCACAATTTTCTTTGAAAACATTGACTTTCACTGTATGGACAATGAATTTTTTCAAAATATATTTTGTGTTGCATAGAAGAAAGAAAGGATTAGAACAACATGAGGATGTCCAGAAATTACTATTCCTTTAAAGTCCACACAGAAACATTGTGAACGGTTCATGCATGTTATTCCAAAGATAAAATATGCATTTGCAATTCTTCCTATTACTGTTTCTACCTAAACCTTTTCTGAAAAGACTTTTCTCTTTGGCTTATGTCACCAAGTAGGGCTGGGCGGTATATCGAGTTTGTATGATATATCGTCGTATTTTTTTATATACGATATGGAATGAGGCAATACCGTTTATATCGATATACAGTAGTTTGATACGAACGCATCTGAAAAATAGCAGAGGAAGCAGAGTGCTGCTGTGGGGAAAATGCATAAGACAATTTGTCTTAAACATGCTAAATATTTAGGGCTTTAAAATAACTCGTAAGATATAGTTAGTTTAAAGTGGTTTACCCCATCAGATGCTCAGACAGATATGTGCTAACAGATACTTGCGCTGTTTAATGCTAATGCGTTTTTGGTGTTTCCCTCAGTGCATAACTTACGTTTCACAGGTATATTCTCCATCTGTAAATTATAGAAAGTTGTGCAAATATTTCCATTTCGCTGTCAGGAGTGGACGAGCCTTATGCAAGCGAGTTCATTTTCGCTAAACTTCACACTTCAGTGAACGAGCGCCGCCGCGCGCATGCGCGTCAAACAGACGGCGCGCCATAATTTTTACTAAAATATAGACCTTATGCGCCAGAGAAACAAGCGCGCCGCCATCTTTATAATATTGTTTTTGAACTTCCGTTTTTGCGGTAGCTCTGTACATTTCTATGGCATCGCTGTCAAAGAATATTTAGCTGGTGAAGTGGATTTACTTGTTGTAGAGGTAATGAAAGTTATCGTGAGCATTGTAATGTTTAAAGCAGATGTCTTAACAAATTTTTTTAAAACGAGCAGTTCATTCATAAATACGTAAGATCGCTGTGGAGATACAAACCGGAAGTCAAAAGACAACGAGCGCAGCGCTGAAAAGGGGCGGGGGTGCATAAGGGCTATACATTTTGCTACAATATTTGTTGTTGAATAATAAATATGCCATTTGAAGAATTTTAAACCTATAAGTAAGTGTATTTTTGTGATAGCAGTAACTGTAAAGTGACTTTTGTAACGGGGAACTCAAAATAGTTAAGTGAATTTAATTTCTGCTTTAAAAAGCATTATTTTTATTTTTAGATTGTAATGTTACAATGTTAGAATGTAATGTGATTTGACCCTTTTTTGCACATACTGTAGACTACATGGTTACATTCAATATATTTGTTTTCATAGCCTTTAATATGAACATTGTTTGTAGGCCAACATTGTGCAGGATGTGAAATAATATATTTTTTTCTAAATCCAAATAGAAAAATGTAGCAAATACCATATACAGATATACCATATATCGCCATTCAGCCAAAAAATACCAAAATATGATTTTTTGGCCATATTGCTGAGCCCATGTTTCACTCAATACATTGCATTGAAGAAGTAAAATGAGTTGCAAACATCATTTCATCAAATGAAGTTGGTCATCATTTTAAATTAGCATGCAAGCATAACAATCGCTTATACAAATGTTCACCTTACCCGTCCAATCAGCACCGGTTCTGGTCCGCTATATTCCTCTATCACAAAAAACTGGTTCCATATCCAGCTTCTCCGGCTGCGGGATTGTGAGGGCATCTCATCCAGATTTGGTCCAGTAAAGGTCCTGTGGAAATCACCACTGCTCTCTGCATCTTGGCTGCCAATCATTATAGTTTGCACTTCCTGTCCACTGTTTTTTAACCCAGGCGGAGGCTTCAGCAGGATCATGCTGGAGTCTGATAGGCCATCCAGAGTAGATCTGTCAGGTCCCTTTTCACCATGTTCAGTTTCAGTTACCTCTACTGCAGGAGATAGTTCAGTGGGAATGAAATGATCTTGAGATATTCTAGATATTTTGGAGTTTTGGCTAAGAGGTGATACTGTTGTCTTTGTGATTTCTGGGATATCTTTGGATTTGGGATGAAAATTATTTATAATATGTGGAGTAGAATCTGTGTTCACACTTGCACCAGACAACAAAACTGGAGTCAGTGTGATTTCAAATCCAGTTTTTGCCATTTCTTCAATCTGCGCGTGATCTTCTTTGTTACTTTTTGGCGAAATCATCAAATTATCCTCATTTTTATCTGCTAATCTCAAGCTTGGTGTTCCTGCAGTGTTGGCAAATGGCATCTCACTTTGCCCTTCCTCCATGTCTAGACGCTCTACCTGACTGTCTTTCCTTGCAGTTTGCAAACGGTCCTCACTTTTCCATCTTCTCAGACGAGCACTACTTCCCCCGAGCTCTAAGCACATGCACAGGAAGAGCGATGCTGCCCAGATACGGCCACTCATTATGCCTCACTTCGTTATTAGTCACAACGTTTGCCACGGGGGGAAGAACAATAGGATCGACCTTCACTCACGCTCTGTCTCGCTGAGTGGATGGCTGCTTCATTCATCTCCTCTTCTTAATTCCTTATTCTTCATAAAGGCTCAGTGGCCATTTAGCATCTTATCCGCTTTTGAGGATTACATTTCTCTCTTTGGGTCGGGTTAAACACAGAGGGTGATTCCCATGGTTTGGGTTTGATTGGGCAAACCTGTTCAAAGAGATAAGGGGATGAGAATCAGTGCTGATCATGAGTAAAGTTAATTGGGATTTGCTGTTGGGATTACCGGAAAACTAGCACAGTTTCAATTAGGTAACAGTTTGGGTCTTTACAGAGAATCATGCACTCTAAAAAATGCTGGGTTCAAAACAACCCAAGTTGGGTTGAAAATGGACAAACCCAGCGGCTGGGTTAAATGTTTGCCCAACGTGCTGGGCAGTGTTGTTTAACCCAACTACTGTTTCAAAATTACTATATGACTGGCTTAAAATGAACCCAAAATAGGTTGGAAATTAAAAATCAGACACATAATTACTAGAGGCAACAATAATAACCAAAAGGTGAACATTTATTAATAAGCAATTTAATAAATGGTTATTCATTCATTAAACTTATTAACAAATGTTCATTTATTAAACACATTAATAAATGTTAATTTCCAACATACTTTGGGTTCATTTTAAGCAAACAATACAGTAATTTTTAAACAATTGCTGGGTTAAAACAACCCAATTGCTGGGTTTGTCCATTTTCAACCCAACTTGGGTTGTTTTTAACCCAGCATTTTTAGAGTGGGTACAGAAACATGCATGACTAGCCAAGGTTCATAAAACTTTCAATCACTTAAAATCTGGGACTGCTCCAAAGAAGTCCTCCATAATAAATACAGAAGCTCAGCGGTTAGTTTGCATTACTTCTTAAAAACGAGGTAGTTGAGGATTTCAAAGTCTTTTAGAGCATTTAAAGTTGAGAAAAAATGTATTTAAAATGTGATTCATCATTTTTCATTATTTATTTTTTTGTGACATCCATATACAATACTTGATTTAAGGATATGCCTGATGTTAAAAGAAAAAGGACAAAAGCAGACAGCTTCTCCAGTCTAACCATGTTCAAAATAAATTACAATCATGCATCTTTTCTGCAACATCTTTTAACGGCTTTAGACACAAAAACCAATATTGCAATATTCCTTAAACTGCTCTTGGCCATCTCACGAAGTTTATGCTTGTGAAATGTAATTACTGGCTTGAATTTTAGGTGGCTAAGCACTTTGAAACAGTCAATCACTTGGGTCTTGAAAACGTGTTGATTTGCGTGATTGAGCATTTTACAGGGCAGTTTCTAACTGTAGGGACGAGGTTATTGCCATCCATATTAACAGGCTACAGCTCAACCATTTCTAATTCTGGCACCAAACCATATCCTCATTCACTTTTATGCGGCACATTTTTAGAGGCTCTAAACTGCACTACATCTCGACCATTTCCACAAGAAATACCGACTCTATTTTTAAACAAGTCTATTTGTCACTAACTGTCCTTTTAAAATATCAAAGCATAAAACTGACTTAAGTACTTCATAGTAATCCAGCTGTACAACAGCTGCCCTTGACTACAACTGAATATGCTAGCTTTACCACCCTTGTGAAAAAGAAGTACACTTTAGCATACTTTTAAAAAGAACACTTATTACAGAAAAAAATACTTTAAAAGAATGTTCTTAAAGGCACAATATGTAATTTTTCGCCACAAGAGGTCGTTTATTCAAAACAAAGGTGTAGCTTGATGATGGCTTGATTTTGCGGAATCATGGGAGGTGTTGTCTTCACGTCTACAGCCGGTGGAAAAGAATCCAACGGGACTCGGACAGAAATCATATTCATGGATGAGTTAATGTATTAAAGATTTATTACCATTACTGTAGCATGAAGCAGGGTGTGTCTGAAAACCATCGGAGAGGAACGAGGCCGCCTGGAGCAATTTCTATTATCTATAAATATGGTTAGCATTTATGGTAAACTAAAATATATTTTAAAAGAAATTCTACTGAAACTTGTATGTCATGTATTTAAATATATGTAAATAGACATTTGCAATGATGGAGTTGCAGTTTATTGACTTTAGATGTAACATCGAATAACACACTACAGTTAAAATTATAATCAAGCACTTTACATGTGCTTTATTTAATTATTTAAAATGTACTTTAAAGTAAAACTTTTAATATTACATTACAAAGTTCACCTTTTAAAGAAACAGTCATGAAATTGTACTCTTTTTAAGTAAACTTAACTGGCCTTACATTTTATTAATATTATATTATCTGCAAGTATTTTTTAAATATACTTTTAAGATTTGAAATACACTACAGGTGCACATTAAAGGATTAGCTCACTTCAGAATTAAAATTTCCTGATCATTTACTCACCCCCATGTCATCCAAGATGTTTATGTCTTTCTTTCTTCAGTCGAAAAGAAATTATGGTTTTTAAAGAAAACATTCCAGGATTTTTCTCCATATAGTGGACTTCACTGGGGTTCAATGGGTTGAAGATCCAAATTCCAGTTTCAGTGCAGCTTCAAAGAGCTCTACATGATCCCAGATGAGGAATAAGGGTCTTATCTAGCGAAACGATCAGTCATTTTCTAAAAAAATAAAAATGTATATATTTTTAACCACAAATGCTCATCTTGCACTGCTCTGCGATGCGCCACGCATTACGTAATCACGTTGGAAAGGTCACGCGTGACGTAGTTGGAAGTACCACAGTAGGGCGAAAAACTCCATCTCATTTTATTCTCCAACTTCAAAATCGTCAGACATCGTCGTTTTACCTTTTTTTGTAAAGGGCGTTTGACTTAGTCTTTATAAACACTTGCTCGGTACTTCCGCCTACGTCACGCGTGACCTTTCCAACGTGATTATGTAATGCGTGGTGCATCGCAGAACTACTGCAAGATTTGTGGTTAAAAAGTATATATATTTAATTTTTTTTTAGAAAATGACCGATTGTTTCACTATTCCTCGTCTGGGGTTGTGTAGAGCCCTTTGAAGCTGCATTGAAACTGCAATTTGGACCTTCAACCTGTTGAACCCCAGTGAAGTCCACTATATGGAGAAAAATCCTGGAATGTTTTCTTCAGAAACCTTAATTTCTTTTCGACTGAAGAAAGAAAGACATAAACATCTTGGATGACATGGGGGTGAGTAAATTATCAGGAAATTTTCATTCAGAAGTGAACTAATCCTTTAAGGGCACTTTTTTGACGTATATATCTAGATTATTGTACCATATTCTCGCTTTACTGCATCTAAAGTGTTTTACTTGTGAAATATTTCTCTTTCTCTAAAATCTTGTTGCCGTCTAAACATTCAGACAGATTTCTCTAAACAGATTAAGAGCAGGAGAAAAACAGCCATGTCCTGAACCAGCCAACCGTGTAGCTTTCCTCACACATTTACACATCCAACTCGGGTTTCCTACGAGACAGACGATAACAGCACACTTTCAGCACATTTAATCTTATGGCCATAGCACTGGAGCTAAATTTAAGAGCTGTTATTTTGCCCTTTTCCCTGGTTGTCTAATGAGTCTGGCTAAATCCATCTTCAAATGCCTTGCTTAAAGTACTTAGTGTTTCTCAAAAAAACAATACGGTCATGTTGAACTCGGCGCATCTCTCAAGAGACCACTGTGGTGTAAGTAATCTCTGATCAATGATTCAGACGGAAACCTCAAATGTCAGCTTTCACAATCTGGTCTGGCTCTGAGCTCAGGCTAGTTTGAGAGCTGAGACTCAGGCTACATCCAAACTTTCAATTATCAGAGTTGTGTGACTCGTGAACCTCGATGTTTGTACAGAAGTGACATTTTGTAATTGTATTTCTTTACAACCGGGAGCTACTCATAGAAAAGTCAAGACAGGAAAAAAAAAAATGTGAGTGGTGCTTGTCTGTGCAAAATTTTATTGTTGATTTGCTGCTCAAGAAACATTTGTTTTATTATTATTATCAATGTTGAAAGCAGCTGTGCTGCTTCATATTTTTGTGGAACCAGCGATATTGTTTTCAGAATTCTTCGATTAATATAAAGTTTTAAAAAGGCATTTATTTAAAATAGAAATATTTTGTAACATTATAAATGCCTTTACTGTCACTTTTGATCAATTTAATGTGTCCTTGCTGAATGAAAGTATTAATTAATTTTTTTTAAATCTTACCCCAAACTTTTGACTGGTGTATCACAGTTTCCACAAAAATATTAAGCAGCAAAAATTACATACTACGTAAAAAATATGTATATTGTGGCCAAGAATTAACAATTCATTCCCACGACTAATTCGTCAGCAAGTAATTTGAAGTTTAAAAAAGTTTTAAAGCTTAAAGTTTGAAGGTTTTGAAGGTAATACAGTCCATCAAAAAACAGATAGCTAGACACATTAGCACATTGCTAGTATGTTTTAACATGTTGCTAGCATGGTTTAGCGCATTGCTAACATGTTTCTAACATGAATTAGCACATTGCTAGCATGTTTTAGCATGTTGCTAACATGATTAAACACATTGATAGCATGTTTTAGCATGTTGCTAGCTTGATTTAACACATTGTTAGCATGTTTCTAGCATGAATTAGCACATTGTGAGCATGTTTCTAGCATGTTTCTAGCATAAATTAACAACATTTTTAGCACATTGCTAACATTTTTCTAACATGAATTAGCACATTGTTAGCATGTTTTCACATGTTGCTAACATTATGTAGCGTATTGCTAGCTATTTCTAACATGATTTAACACATTGCTAACATGTTTCTACCATGATTTAGCATATTGTTAGCATGTTTTAACATGTTGCTACTTGCTACCATGATTTACCATGATAGATAGGGTGTTTTAACATGTTAACATGTTTTAACACATTGTTAGAATGATTTAACACATTGCTAGCCTGTTTTGGCATTTGTTAGCATGTTTTAGCATTAATTAGCATATTACTAACATGTTTTAGCATGTTGCTAGCATGGTTTAACTTTGCTAGCATGCTTCTAGCATTAATTAGCACATTGCTAACATTTTTAGCATGTAGCATGATTTAGCATGATAGATAGATAGATAGATATTCCAATCTTTTGACCATATATAGTAATATTTTTGCAAAAGAAGTCTCTTGTACAGTTAGGGGTTTGTTCAAATGACTAACCCTAAGTAATAATAATAGTGATTATAATAGTGATTCTACATTTTAGAGTTTCTAAAACAAGTCTAACTTTTGGACAGTCATGTCTGAAGCGCAACCCAAAACTTTGTTACAGAGCCTTAGATTCTTCTCAGGAAGAATATAAAGACAGAACCTAGTGCAGGACAAGCACATTAGACCTTGACTAAGATTGGTTTTCGATCGCAGTGAATTGCCATTTAGCAGAAACTCTGCAATGTCCGAGATGAGAAAACCTTTTGCACTAACCTGCAGCATTCCCACATGAGTCCATGACAACCCTGCAAAGTACATTCACTTTAATTTATTCTGAAGAGCTCCCATGCCCGGACTGAATAAAACATATGCGATATTTACAGTACAAATCCCCATGACAGTCTTTCTTGCCCTGGGTCTTTGTTCACATCGTAAGAGCTTGTACCATCGGCCATGAAACGCAACATTAATAGAAAGCAATAAAGTTGCTGTACGGACCGCTGCCTCCCCGGCTGTGGATCAATATTGTTTCCACACATCAGCGGCGGTGACAGCAACTGTATCGTGGGAGAAAGTAATAGAGACAGGTGGAAGTGGGTGGGCTGAACATGGCTGTAATGGAACGCCAAGGCTAAACATATGCAACTGAATCCAATTAATCAGCAGCGTTTGATGGATGTGACAGTAAACAAACAAATCAGAACAAACTGATCTGTGTGTGTGTGTTTTTCCCTGTCACTGTGTGTCCAGTTAATGCTGAGAAATAAGGGATGTCTGCTTCATTACATCTGATGCAGTTTATCATATTCCAGCTCTACTAAATCAAGCATTTTACACCAATTTAGCTCTAATACATCAAGGATTTTTACCATATTTTGGCATTAATATACTGTATGTCAAGAATTTTTCCAGGCATGTTGCATCTTAAGCATCTTACCATATGTCAGCTTTGCTATATTTTAACATATTCCAGCTTTACCACATATGAAGTATTTTACTATATTTCGGCTTTACTATATCTTTACTCCAGCTTTAACACATCTCATGTATTTTAATACATTTTGGTTTTACATCTCAAGCATTTTACCATATTCCAGATTTACCACATGTGAAGTATTTTACCATACTCAAGCTTTACATGTTTTTTACTATATTTTGGATTTACTAGATCAGACAGTTTACCATATTCCAGTTTTACCACATCTCAAGCATTTTACCATATTTCACCTTCACAACATTTAAAGTATTTTAGCATATTACAGCTTTACCACATATGAATTATTTTACTATATTCAAGCTATAAGACATATTAAGTATTCTACTATATTTCGGCTTTACTACATCTCAAGTATTTTACCATATTCCAGCTTTAACACATCTCGTGTATTTTAATATATTTTGGTTTTACATCTAAAGTACTTTACCATATTCCAGATTTACCACATCTAAAGTATTTTACCATATTCATGCCTTACTACATCTCAAGTATTTTACCATATTCCAGCTTTACATGTTAAGTATTTTACTATATTTCGGATTTATTACATCAAGCATTTTACCATATTCTGGTTTTACCACTCTAGTATTTTAATATATTTTGGTTTTACATCTCAAGTATTTTACCATATTCCAGCTTTATAACATATGAAGTATTTTACCATATTCAAGCTTTACATGTTACGTATTTTACTATATTTCAGATTGATTACATCAAGCATTTTACCATATTCCCGTTTTACCACATCTCTAGTATTTTAATATATTTTGACTTTACTACATCTCGAAGTGTTTTACTCCAGCTTTAACACATCTCATGTCTTTTAATATATTTTGGTTTTAAATCTCAAATATTTTACCATATTCCAGCTTTATCAGACATGAAGTATTTTACCATATTCAAGCTTTACATGTTAAGTATTTTACAGTTTAACAGTTTAAAATATTCCATTTTTACCACATCTCTAGTATTTTAATATATTTCGGCTTTACTACATCTCAAGTGTTTCACCATAGTTCATCTTCACAACATTTAAAGTATTTTACCATATTCCAGCTTTACCACATATGAATTATTTTACCATATTCATGCTGTAACACATCTCAAGTATTTTAATATATTTTGGCTTTACAACAACTCAAGTGTTTTACTCCAGCTTTAACACATCTCATGTATTTTAATATTTTGTGGTTTTATATCTCAAATATTTTACTATATTTCAGATTTATTACATCAAGCATTTTACCATATTCCAGTTTTACCACATCTCTAGTATTTTAATATATTTCACCTTCACTACATCTCAAGTGTTTTACCATATTCCAGCTTTGACACATTTCATGTATTTTAATATTGTTTTTAATTTTTGGTTTTACATCTCAAATATTTTACCATATTCCAGTTTTATCACACATTAAGTATTTTTCCATTTTCAAGCTTTACATGTTAAGTATTTGACTATATTTCGGATTTACTACATCAAACAATTTACCATATTCCAGTTTTACCACATCTCACGTATTTATATATATTTCGGCTTTACTACAGCTCAAGTATTTTACCATATTCCAGATTTACCACAAGTATTAAGTATTTTTTACCACATCTTAAGTACTTCATTACATCAAGTATTTTACCGCATTCAAGTTTTACTACTTTAAACATTTTAAAATACTTTGGCTTTTCTATATTTAAAAGTATTTTACCATATTCCAGATTTACCACATCTCACGTATTTTACCACTTTCTAGCTTTACCCCATCTCAAGCACTTTACCACATTACAGCTTTAATACATCTCAAACATTTAACAATAACTGAAGTATTTCACCATATTTACACTTTACTATATCTCATATATTTTATTATATTCTGGCTTTATTACATCAAGTATTTTACCACATTCCTGCTTAACTACATTTCAAGTATTTAACCGTATTCAATCTTTACTGCATTTCAAATATTTCTCAATATTCAAGCTTTACTACAACAAAAGATTTTAGCAATATTCCAGTTGTACTATAGCTATAGTATTTTTTTTTTTTTTTTTTTACAAAGCCTTACTTGCGTAACTGAGAGGAATTAATCAACAGCCTCTGATGGAAGTGACAGAACAAATGAATAAAGCTTTTGACAAACTATGTTTTTCCCTGTCATTGTGTTTCCAGTTAATGCTTGCCGAGCAACAGGGAATTGTGTCAGTCCCTCTGAGCTGATAATATTGTTTCTGACTGTCAGAGGTTGCTTGGTATTCATGTGCGCTACACCGATTATAAGGCCTTTTTACATGCCAGTGAATTCTCTATATGAGGTAGCATTTTATGATTAACATGAGACCTGATTTTCAATCACATTTCCCACTGTGAGGCCCTAAACACAGCAGAATCCGCAGTAACTTTAAGATCCGTCCTCTAAAGTGTTGCTCTACTGGGCCGAGAATTCAGTGTGGTTCTTGTCATGGGTCCAAATTGGATCTACTGACTTAGGACCCCCCCCCCCAGCCAAGCATCTTAAGGAGTGCGAACTATCAGAAACATATCCTTGAGCTGATAAGTTGAAGCCATAAATGGCATAATTAATTCCTGTGTTCTGCACCCATACATTTAACGATCTGAAGTTCGTTAGCATTAGAGTCAGGTCCCAGCCATTGATCTTAAGAGCCCCAAGGCATGATGGAGCCTGTCACCAACATAACGAGACTTAAGAACTATAATTACCAGGCATTTTTCTTCCTCAATCTTCCTTCCAATCTCCCTCATCCATCCATCTTATCATTCTCCCACAATAACGCTCTTAAAGGTGACTAGTATAT
Organism: Mylopharyngodon piceus; assembly: GCA_039654765.1. Taxonomy (NCBI): domain Eukaryota; kingdom Metazoa; phylum Chordata; class Actinopteri; order Cypriniformes; family Xenocyprididae; genus Mylopharyngodon; species Mylopharyngodon piceus. The sequence goes on from CM077446.1 coordinate 3,705,675, forward strand.
TCAGAATATACACTGCCATTTAAAATTTTGGGGTCAGGAGAATGTTTTTTAAGAAATTAATACTTTTATTCAGCAAGGATGCATTACACTGACCAGATGTGACAGTAAAGACTTTCATGATGTTACAAAAGATTTCTATTTCAAATGTTCCTTTGAACTTGCTATTCACCAAAAAAAATATGAAGCAGCACAACAGTTTTCAACATAATAAATGTTTCTTGAGCAGCAAATCAGCATATCAGAATGATTTCGGAAAGATCATGTGACACTGAAGTAATGATCCTAAAAATTTTGCTTTGCATCACAGGAATCAATTACATACACATAGAAAGCAGTTATTTTCATTTTTGTAACAATATTTCGCAGTATTAATGTTTTTACTGTATTTGCTTGACGTTGCTTAACATATTTTATGTGCAGTAAATCATTTGCATTTGTGCTTTATTAACACACTTAATAATTTAGTATTACCTCAACAGACCAATTCTCGCTGACTGTCAGTAAGCATGGTTACCAGATCAAATGATCAAAAGCAAACTGAGCATTATTATGCTGAGCAAATATTACAGCTATTTTACATAGGATATACACAGCTTCCCTGCTGAGTAAGACCTTCAAAAACATCTTTTAATTATGACTAAAAGATGATGTGTGATTTTTTTTAGATGCTAAAATACTTCCTCCTATCCTGGATTAATATGCAAAGTGCACTTATTCATAAGTTGATTTCCCTGAAAAGTTAAACACAAAAAAATTGATCTCCCTGATTAAGCATCCTGAATTCTGGCTCAACAAATGCCACGACTCTGGGGCAGGACTCTCTGTTTTGTCTGTCCAATGGCAGACAACGGTGACCTGCAAGGGTACACCATCTTGTAGCAATAAAATCTTTTATTATAATTTATTACAATGCAACAAGCCATCTGATAATACAGATTTGACTCACTGTAATATGATAATATGGTGCTAATAGTGCCATGAAGAGATGTGCATTGCTTAAAGGGGACCTATTATGCAAAATTCACTGGTTGTTTACCCACAGTGTGTGTGTCTACTCTTACGTAAGAGTATTGAAGCTCCGCCCATGACTGGTGATGATCTGCCCTATTTGCATAGATCCGCAGCAGTCCGCCATTCCTGTTTACTCGCTGTAGCAGCTGGATATATACGTCTGTGCCAACAGGATGTACCAACAAACATAAGAGTATAACATAAGACTCCCGGCATCTGAGCCACTGAGGACACTGTGGATGAATTTCAATTATGAAGGAAATGTGCCGAAGAAAGTTGGTAAAGTGTTATATATTTACTCAAATCATTTTACGCCGGAACTGCTTCACAAACGAGGGTCAATTCAACGCTGGTTTTGCACAAAAAATTAACATGACGGCACATGCTAGTTGATGCGTTGAATCAACTCCACAGCAACTACATAAATTTATCCACTAACCATTCAGAAACGTCCAGTTTCATTCTAAAAGTTGTAACATCTTCCTGAGTCTCTCCATCAGTGTCGACTCCGGTTTGAACAATGTAAGGCTGAACACCGTTACTGACAATCCTCATTTTGGCTGCGTGAGATTCTCCAGCTTTGTTGTTGTTGAGCAACCGAAGCGCAAGCTGTTAAAGCTCCGCCCTCTTCTGGAAAGGGGATTTGCATTTAAAGGGACACACACAAAAACAGCGTGTTTTTGCTCACATCCAAATAGGGGCAAATTTGACAAGCTATAATAAATGATCTGTGGGGTATTTTGAGCTGAAACTTCACAGATACATTCTGGGGATACCAGAGACTTATATTACATCTTGTGAAAAGGGCATAATAGGTCTGCTTTAAGTCATGTTTGCATGAAATATTTGCGTTTGGCGTAAATAGGCCTCTACTTTCTAATATAAAACCTCCACACACTGGTTTAGATGTCACATATTTTAAAGTATTTGTATTTATACCTACACTAAACAAAGCACACCATTGAACCTTTGAAATATACAGACGCACACCGCACTTTTACAAATCCTTTTTAGTATCCTGCACTTTTGCAGGTCTCTACACCACAACACAATTATAACTTGCTCAATACCTCACTAAGCCTCGTTCATTAAAATGGAAATGAGGAACGGGCCGGCCCTCTGAGTGTGTACAGCTGCCTTTTATTGATCAAAACTGGAGTGTTTACCAAAGAGATGAAAAAAGACAACAAATTTTCGTTTATTCTATAATTCACAGCGCTGCTCTGTGCCATAGGGGAGTGCAATAAGTGTTCTGAGCTTCTGATCATAAAACTTTGACTTGCTCTACGGCTCAATCTGTGTTTTCTATTCTTTTCCTCATTCTCGTCCCATTTTTCTAGCCCCTCTCAAAGGTAAAAAAAAAAAGGGGGGATAATGTCATCTCTGCTAGAGCCGCTTTTAGGATCACATTAACACTTGCTCATCAATATTAACAGCAAACTTTCTTCTCCAATGTAATCTTCCTTCTCATCTCATCGCATGCCCCTTCTGATACACTTCAGTTCGCTGAGGCCTAAACCCCTTTCCCCAACCCATTAAAGTCACTTTGGCTCTTGCTATATTTGGAAGAGAAAATACCATGCTACTCGCACTATTCCTGCAGTATGTAATTTTGCAGTATGCAAACCGCCTAAATGCACTGCATTCCCAGATGACCTACTACATTTGCCAAAATGTGCATTATACAACTAGAACACACCTAATAATGCAATGCATCTTTTTTCTTTACATAAAATTATATATACACAGTATGCAAAATAACTGGGACCCAGAGACCAGAATATCATAGAGACTTTTGACTTCAGCCAGCAAGCAGTCACTTAACAACCATCCAGAACACCCTAGTGACCGCATAGCAACAAGTGGGGGAAATAAAACTCAAAACATCACAGCATAACCCTGAAATCACAATGGTCACTTCTGCATGGGCAAGAACCACTCTTTAATATTGTTTCACATACTACCAAAAATCGTCTCTGTTTGAGGTTGCTTAAAAATGTCTCTGATGTTTAATGCTGTTTCGTCTTTCCCTTGTTGTGTCTTGACTCTTATTTTGATATGCAGTTCCTGTTCTCATGGTTTGTGTGTTTTACTTCCTATGTTTGCCTTGTTTTTCTTAGTCACTGGGTTGTAAAATTTTTTAGCTGTGTTAAAAATCCCCCCTGTACCCTCATTTGCTATTCCCTACATTACTCCACTAATATAGTGAGGGAGTAAATGAGTGAATTCGGACACTGAGTGCTGCTGCTTTTGCATAGTTTGTGCTTGCTGTTTAATAATCATTTGAATCTTAGCAAACTGGCAGCTCTAGTAGTAAAGAAAAGATTTATCTTGATCTCTGTCATGGAAACTAGCATGTATAAACCTTAATTAAACAATTTAATGATCAATTAAAAAGTAATGTATACCTGTATGATATTACGCTGTAGCCACATTGGACCAGTGGTTTGGAAAATGGATGTATGGATGATTCAGCTGCAGGCGCCATCTTCTGGCGAGACGCGGAAATTCATTTGGCACAACCTCACAGTGCATTATGGGTATTCTCTAGCCATTGAGTCCGAGGCTGCGTTCCACTCCAAATTTTTATGCCCTTCACTCACTAACTTCCTTCCATTGCTTCCTCGGTCAAAATCGAGGGGACGAGGGTCTGTCCATATAAACTTCCCTCATCCACTTAACGAAGTGGAACGCACTTCAAAATGGCGGCGGAGATTCCCCCAAGGGGAAGTGTTTAGGGAAGTTCGTGAGTGCGTTTCTAAAAGTGGAGTGGGATGCAGCCCAAGTAGGGCTCGCTGCATCCTGAGTGGACATCCAACCCCTCCCACATCCCCTCCCACATGACGTCAGAAGCCACGCCCATGTTCAAATACATCACCTTGTGACTTCCCATCCCCGTTCCGCCCCGGAAACCCGATTTGTTGTATGTAGGTTTCCGATGAAAAGGGTTTTTAGGCGTAAGGGTAGGTTTTGAGTGGGTTTCAGGGGTAAGGGTAGGTTTTAGGTGGGTTACAGTATGTAAGTTCCAGATTAAAAGGGTTTTTTTTAGGTGCAAGGGTATAGCCTAGGTTTTGAGTGGGTTTCTGTGTGGTCTGTCATAAAAAGAGAAATATAAGAAGTAAATGAAAAAGAATTAGGTGTGACTGTTAATTCTTCTCGATGCTTCTTCCTGTTTCAAAGTTAATGAGGAGGCACGTTTTTCCCCCAAACCACTTCACTAGAAATCCCGGCCTGCAGCTAATTTCATTGGTTAAGGTTACAGTGACGGTAGGTTTGGGGATCAGTGTTTGGTGTAGGCAATCAGTACTATGATTGACATGACCAATAAAATCTTAAGAATCGGCTGCAGGGCGACATGGGCATGGCTTCTGACGTCACACTTGGATGTGGGTCGGGGTTGGATGTCCACCACAGGCATTATGGGTGCACTTGATAACGTCCACTATGGTTTCGGACACCACTATAAATGGCCCCTATATATTATATAGGGGGTGATTTCGGACACAGCCCATATTTATCTCAATAGCTAATCACTTATACCTGTTCCTTGTTACTTGTTTTTTTGTTATGTTCTTGGTTTGGTGTTGTCCTTGATGGACATTTGTTTCAGTTCTGGTTTTGCCCGTGTCTGGATTGGAATATTTGGTTTTTGCCTGGATTGTTACGCTTGTTTAAATAACTGTTTCTGCTGCCCTTGGATCCAACGCTCATTCGTTTCTGAAATAGCCACGTTACAAATGCACAATTTTAAACTTTTAAACAGCGAAAGCTAGAGGTTTGCTTTGGAATTGCTTAACTTACAAAGCGTAAAGTTAATCATTTAGCACTACCTCAAAACAGATTTTCACTGACTGTCAGTATGAATAGCTACCACACTGTCTTCAGACCAAACGATCAAAAACAAACTCAGCATTATTATGGAGAGCAGATATTAGAGCTCTGTTCATTTGGGATACACACAGCTTCTCCGGTGCATAAGACCTTCTAAAAAGTCTTTGATTTCAATTTAATCTGTAATAGGCAAACTGTGTTTAAAGCGATTGGGTACTGCTGCTGTGGGTGAAGGTTAAAAAGAAACTTTAACCGAACAAAATAAGAGCTTACATACAAAATACAGAATGTTTCAAAAATACATAATTTTTAATCATTTAAAAAAAAAAAAAAAAATCATCCTGTTAATAAGCCATTTGTAGGTTGATTTCCCTGTAAAACCAATTTAAATATTGGCAGAAAGCAAAGATATTGGAGGGAAAAAAGACAGGAAATAATTATATTCTTGTTTTGAAGCAAAACGAAGCAGTAGGATTTTTTTATTTTGTGGTTTGAAAATTCATAAATCAGCTTGTTAGAGTTAAAAATAAAATAATAAATAATAAAAAATCATAATAATATAATATTAAATAAAACAATTAAACATTAAAAAAGAGAGCTATGGAAGTGGCCAAAAAATAAAACCGAATGAGTGCATGTTCGAGCGAGTGAGAGGTTTATGAATATTTTTGATTCATGCAGGCTCAGATGGGTAACGATGAATGGTCACTGCATCTCAAATGGCAAATCGCTGTTCCAGTCTCACTTCACTGGACTCAAACACAGCTGCCAGTAAAAATAACCCACGAGCTTGTCAGATCCGCACAGGCAGACGACAGGAGACGCGCACATATTGCATGTGAGAGATTCAGAGAATGGTAAAGCCTTAAATGGCTGATCCACAAAGGCACTGGAAATGAAACTCGCTTGAGTATCTCATGCAGATCTGAGCTTCTGCTTGCAAATTGAGCTGAATGGCAGTTTCCATCCTTAACAGGCAGACTGGGACTGATAATTTGCAGAACATTTGTTGAACAAATTTGTTCTTTAATGAACAAGCTGGAGCAAACGCACACAGGCCTACACACACCCTGACCGGGCGAGAGCTTAATTACAGTGAGTTGTTGCAGTAATCTCGCTTTAATGCTCAGACTGATGCATAGAATCCATTAAGAGAGACAAACTAAAGCTGAGAAATTAGGGAGAAGGCAAAACACCACCCTAATGCTAAGTTGCCAGGTTTGAGCTGTCATAAAGATCATTATTTTCTTGCAACAAGTACTGTAAACCATATTAGATTCTACTCATGCACCTAATATCACTTACAAAGTACCTTCTTATAATAACATGGTCTATGAATACGGTAATTATACAGTACTGTGGTAAATTTTTTCTTGATGGTTTAACATTTGAAAATGAAGAAATTAAGACAATCGTAATTCAATTTCCCCCCCAAATCATGCAACTGTACTATCATACTTGCCACATGCTCATAAATGACCATTTTGTCAGCATTTAAACAAGATCTCTTTTTTTGATCAATACTTTTCAGTACTGAATCAATCTGAATGAAATTCAGTTTCAGTTGAGGCTGATTGAAACTTACTATATCTATATTGCTTACATTTACATATATATGCATACATAAATGCAGAAATGTTAAACTGTACTCACTTTTTCTTCCACCTTGGATGGAATTTACTCACAATGCATTGTGGGATTACTTTCTTTGCAAAGGATACATGCAATGCTGGCTTTAAAATTGCTCAAAGAAGGTATCTTTTGGAAAAGACTTCACGTCCGGAACGTTCTTATGATGCGGCCCACGTATGCAGCTTGCTAGGTTTTGGAACAGAGCCCTAGACTTCTGATGACCTCCCATAAACTTCAATTTTACATCAAGCAATTTATAAATTACTACAAACATATCTTCAAACTTTACAGACATTTTTTGGATTTTATACATGATTTTATACATTACATTATGGTTGATTAATGAATCCTTCTTAAAGGGTTAGTTCACCCAAAAATGAAAATTCTGTCATCATTTACTCATCCTCATGTCGTTTCAAACCCGTAAGACTTTCGTTCATCTTCAGAACACAAATTAAGATCTTTTTAATGAAATCTGAGAGCTTTCTGTCCCTCCACAGACAGCTATATAACTACCACTTTGACGCTTCAAAAAGTTCATTAAGAGATTGTAAAACTAATCCATATGAATTGAGCAGTTTAGTCCAAATTTTCTGAAGAGACTCGATCGCTTTATATGATGAACAGATCGAATTTAAGCTTTTATTCACATATAAACATTCATCAACTCGCACATCAGTTATCATTAATGGAAGCTCAAGCATGTTTGCTTGACGTGTGCGAGAACCAATGAGGTTCATTCTCGTGTGTTACGCATCACGTTTGAGCTTCCACAAGAACCAATGAGGTTCATTCTTGCATTACACATCACGTTTGAGCTTCCTCAAGAACCAGTGAGGTTCATTCTCGTGTGTTACGCAGCACGTTTGAGCTTCCTCAAGAACCAGTGAGGTTCATTCTCGTGTGTTACGCAGCACGTTTGAGCTTCGGCAAGAACCAATGAGGTTTGTTCTCACGGGTCATGCATGTATGGTTGAGTTTCTGTTTATGTTCGCTGATCAATGTTTATGAATAAGAACCTAAATTCAATGTGTTCATCAAATAAAGTGATCGAGTCTCTTCAGAAAATTTGGACTAAACTGCTCAATTCATATGGATTAGTTTTATCTCTTTTTTATCTCAAAGTGGTAGTTGCGTAGCTATAAATGGAGGGACAGAAATCGCTCAGATTTCATCAAAAATATCTTCATTTGTGTTCCGAAGATGAACGAAAGTCTTACAGGTTTGGAATAACGTGAGGATGAACTATCCCTTTAAAAGCCTTAACAAATCAGTTTTAAGACGTTTGTGAGGATATTTTCAGAAATAAGTCTGTCTATCTATCTATCTATCAAGGTATGACTAATTTGAATCAGATGTGTGACAACTTCCATCGGTCTCTCCTATAACATAATATGCACGCACACACTGTTCACTACAATAACTGAGACAATCCGAGCAGCTGGTGAGGTTGTAGGTTCAACCCCCAGAAGGGTTGATGAACTATCCACTATTGTTCATTAACCGAATCATGAATCATGAACTACAAACACGTGCCTTTGATCAAGACAGTTGACCTTAGGTTATTCAAACAGGACAGAACCTGATGTTACAAGTGACCCAAAGACACTACGACTGGAGCACTAATTAGTAAATGAACAGCCTACAGTGCGCTGCGAGCCCGTGCGCTCCGGTAACCGGTCACCAGTGCGCGCGGCGCGTCTCCATCTGTCAGAAATTCAGCCGAAGCGAAAGCAAAAGGTGTATTTCCCAAATGTATCCACATGAAACCAGCACACATCAGCGAGCATCTGTCGTTTTCCACAATCACAGCACATGTCTATGGACTCGCCATAAGTGCCTGTAGATATCCAGACATTTAGCGCATGTTTCCGCTTTAATAAGTTTGATATGCTGATGATATAGACTCATGTCATACATGCAACCTTATAAAAGGCATCAGGTCTTACCTACAGGAGGCTGATTTTAAATGACAGCTGGAGAGTCTTGAGTCTTGTGCTGGTGAAGGTCTGACAGACAGACACACGCACATAGAAGAGCGTGTACTGTCTCCAGCGCGCGCGTGCTCTTTCTCTCTCTCTCTCTCTCTCTCTGCATCATCACCATACATCGCTCACATCTGCGCGCGCACACTCAAAATAAAAATATGCTATTTTTTCCATATAAATTTACGGTGGGAAAAAGCAGCTCTGGAACCCAGAACTTAACAGTAGAAATACATGGGGATGTCACAAGCATTACGTGAGGCATTTTGTTGACTGTATATTTAACAATTCGTGTAACCTAGCTACAGTATGTCAATATGCTGTCTGTCGGTCATAATCAAAAATAAATAAGTTTGGGACAATGGCCGGCTGACAGTACTATTCTGCTTATTATAGGGCTACTTGCCAAATAAATAACTTAATGTGTATGAAATATTGATTCGCTAAACTAAATTACAATATACATTTTGTATATCAATATGCGATTCTAAATCTAGTTCTTTTTATCCAGCTCTTTTGTGCCTCTTACCAGTTCGTTGTTTTTATTTTCTCAATCGATGTTTAATTTTTTTTTACACAAAACAATTGTTTTTACTTCAGTCAGATAACCGTTAGATGGCGCCAATTATCTATTCAAATTTCTGACGTTTTAACTTTTATGGAGAGAGCGCGCGGAGTGATACGAGTTGGATGAGCAGTTATTGTTCAGAAATATTTGACCAAAGAATGCGCCGACTGACAAAACTAAAGAGAAGTATGCCAGGGAATCTTTTAATAAAATGATATAATGCTGATATGTCGAAGTAATTGAACTATTAGATATTGGTTACCGTAAAATGTCCCGATAACAACACAAATAGATCCTGGCTTTCCAGCAGCTGAGGTAAGAACCACCATCACGGTAACACGGCACGAAAATAATGTGCTAAATATTAACTAAATAATATAAAAACGCAACATAAATCCAGTGTTAATAACTGATAACAAAAATATGAATAAACTCACTTAAAATCTAAAAAAAAAAAAAAAAAAAAAAAATGGCGCTAATTTGAACAATATTTTATTGGGCACACAGCACCAGAACTAACTTGATAAATATAATAGGCTACACATTTTCTTTGTAAATTATAAGGTAATTAATGCTTTCATCCATATGACTTTGACCTGCTGGATGGTAAAACCAAACAATTATATAGCGACCTGAATATAGGCTGGAAATTTTTGACTTGGCCCACTATAGCAACCACCCAAAACACCTTAGCAACTGCATAACAATTCCCCGGCAACCACCCACAGCTGAGGTAAGAGTTTTGTAATACACGGTACCACTCACATTTTCTTGAGAAGAACACATGAAGTCTACTTATTAATGACCCTCAAATTACAACAGTATTTTACACACAAAAACACATTTTAATCCATTAGGATAACAGAAATGGATATAAATATATAATAATTCATCTTAATGTTGCTCTTTTTCTATTTTGCCAAATTGAGTTTCATTGCCTTGAAATTTAAAGTCTACTGAACACACACACACATATCAGGATGTTTTGTATACCACAGCATCATAAAATCATATTCTTATTATCATAACTGCTCCACAGATTACCTGCCTGTAATGTTCAGTGAATTATTCTCAACTGCAATTTAAACACAAGAAAGAAATCTTCTAACTCAAAAACTATTTGCAGATGTAATGCCACCATAAATGTTTAATATTTCACATGCATAATCTTGAGCTTAATGCTGCTCTGTTTTGTTAAAGTTTCATTGCCTTGAAGTTTAAATTCAGTTATATATTAATGCTCAGATTCACACATACACAGAGCTCAGGCTGTTTTATATACCACCTTAAAGCTGCAGTCCGTAACTTTTTTTGGTTAAAAATGATCCAAAATCAATTTTTGAGCAAGTACATAACCAGCCAGTGTTCAAAACTATTTCCTTACCTTAGCCCGATTCACAACGGTAAGCTTGTAGTAATGTTTTTTAATTTGAGTGGTACTGGTAGGTTTCTGCGGGAAATACAAGTTTGCCTTTGCGTCATTACATCACGTCTGTATACATAAAGAAGGAGTCCCGGAGGCTGCAGGCGGCGGATCATTTATAGCCTTTTCTCACAGCAGCTGGAATAATTAAACTTGTCATTTTGATGGCGGATTTTAATCCTGAAAGGTCCAACAACAATCATAAGTGACAAATGGAGATTCACCCGTAGTTAAAAGTAAAAGACTTCGGACGCTAATACACACTAAATACACAGTCACGCAATGCTGATGTTGTTAACATTAACAATTTGAAAACAAAGTATAACAATAATAATAATTTGCACGGTTTGATGTGATCTGAGCTAAGCGATCATTAGATTTAATTACCATTGGTAGTGCAATTTATTGTAATGCTTTTTTTTTTTCTCAGTTGGTCAGAACAAACTTGCCAGACATGTTACTTGCTTGTTCAGATGACATTTTCCAGTGAAAATTCTTATTTTGGTCATACTTCCAAGACGTAGAATCTGTGATTCTAAAGTACAGTATCCACACCGGTGCGTTGACTCCTCAAAACATTAGATTCATCCGCACTGAGGAGCCATGCCGATGCACAACCCACGTGAAGATGATAATTCCGCAAATAGCTGCAATTGCAGGTTTCAAACAGAGATGGCGACAAAGAGGCAAAACTTACGGACTGCAGCTTTAACATAAAACCGCATCCTACTTAACATTATTGTTCCACAAATTACCATAATGCTTATTGAATGATTCTCAACAGTAATTTAAACACATGTAACCCCTCCTGTTTGAACCGCCTGTTCTAAGCGGGACTCGAACCCTGGTCCGCCGGCATGGGAGTTGGGCGCTCTAACAAGGAGGTTAAAGACAGCATAGAGCGCCTCTTGAGATCAGGGGAGTGAGGTTTACACGCACAGCTCTTACCAGCCCACGTCCGTTACACTCACCCCCCCTAAACCTCACTCCCATCCGGGTCATGGCACCAAAGTAACCCCTCCTGTTCGAACTGCCCGCCAAAAGCAGGACTCGATCCTTGGTCCGCCGGCATGGGAGTCAGGCTCTCTAACAAGGAGGCTAAAGACCGCAGTCTCTAGAGCGCCTCTTGAGATCAGGGGAGTGAGGTTTACACACACAGCTCTTACCGGCCTACGTTCATTACACACACAGAAGAAAGTTTGTTCTATTCGGAAATTTGGAGCCATAAATGTATAATATATTGCATGCAAATTCTTGATGTTGCTCTTTTTCTGTTGATCAAAAATTGAAGAGTAATTGCCTTTTAATTGCCCTGAAGTTTATAGCCTGTCACAAAGGATATTGCTTTGGAGTTTTGGTGCAGTATATCTAGAACTTTATGCTGAAAAGGTGTGAGTATAAGTATCCATCGCCTAATAATTATGTAATGATGAATGTGTGCCATGCAAACTGTGACCTGGGTTTGTAAACGGGGTCCCACATGACCCGCAATACATTGCTGTCAGCTCATTTCCCTGCGAGTGCAATTTCAGCAGGGATCCAGCTCCAATATGTTTATTTCTAATTTTACCATATCTATAGAATAACAATGACTGGGAGAATATTCGCCTCGCGCACAGCCCCAATAACTGGAGAAGATGAATGTGTGGCATAGTACTTTCATACCTGCGAGTCTGTGTGTGCGTTCATTACAACGCCCCAGTTTATGCCTCCTCTCCTCTGCGTTGATGGTATCTTATTGTTACCAGGTGGCTGCCAGTGACAGGAGCCTTGAAAAACTGCTGACAATAAGCCACGGCTCAAAGAAAAACGAGAAAAAGGAGGACACGCGAGCAGTGTGGTTCTTCCTCGTGAAGGCGTAGGGGGCGAGGAAACCGTGTTAGAAGGGAAAGGAACGAGATCCCCGGGGAAACGTTCCAGCGAGTTCCTCTGCCTTAGATGATGGTTCATAAACTACCATCATCCTCGAGGGCCCGGGAGCCAAAGCTGAAATAGTTCAAAAGTGCCAGTAAATGAAAAAGTGGGAATTAGAGGGAAGTTTGCTGAGCAGAAGGGTGAAATGGAGACCGATGGCGCATGGGAAAGAAACCCTCCTGAGGAAGAAGAGAGGTCTCGTGCGGCTTCTGTCATTCACACTGAGAGGGTTTGTGTGCCGTCGTACTAACAGCTGTGGAAAATGAGCACTCATTGATTTCATGCATATGGCACCCACACATGTAAACACGCACACACTCAAACCCAAGACTTTGTTACTACAACACAGCCATCCTAGCGTAACAAAGCCACAGGGAATAAAGCATTCTTTTCCGTTCTAATTTAAGAATTTCTCTCATTTAATGGCGTGAATTACACACGATTGCACGCATCAACTGATTATCTCTGCATCACAACACCAAGACACTGAGAACAGTTATTTGATCCTCTTTGAAACAGCATTCCCTTGAGCACAGATGTGACAAAGAACATCCGACAACACGAGATTCCACAGTGTAATACAGGAAGAACAAGGCCTACAGATGGACTGCAGTGAACATGCTGTTATTTAAGCAAAATCCTGCAGGCGTGCAGTGTGAATATCTTATTTTAGGATAGGCACAGATCTGTTTATTACTGTACCGCCTGCTATAATTGAGATTAATGCAGTTCAGTGAGCATAACAGGAAAGATGCCAACTTTATAATCTGATCCTCGGTGCCAGGTGCTGAGAATTCAATCACAGTTTAATAGAAAAATCTCTGATTCTAAGTAGAACTACAATCGGAAGTGGTCTTAACCTACTTGCAACAAATAAAAATAGATTCCTTTTCTAGTTGAATTAGTTGGTTATGTAGACAGATTTACTGCTAATCCCAAAGGGACAAGCATCTGTTTCCCTCTCTTTTTTTTTAACACAATTGTGCCATCTAGTGACAATGTCTTGAAAATAAAGCATAATACAAAATGGACGCATATATGATAGTTACACACCAGAGATGCCTTTATTACAAATGTACACATTATCCTTTCACAACTATATGTTTTATCTTAATCGATTAAAAAATATTTTACAAAAAAGTCTTTGAATCAGATATAAATGGCTATCCTATTAATGTAGCTGCCATAGTATTGACATGGAATACCATGGTATATGTTGTACATGTCCAAAAAGCATGATAGTACCATATATATTCAAATAACCGTACCGTAATACTTTCTGATAGACCATGCTTTTTCTTTGAAATATATATTTTTTAAATACTTTGAGGTGTTATTGTAATGCGCAAAATACTATAACGATGTTAAAATGTTTAAATGTCAAAACCTTCTATGCTGGGTCTCAGGATGATACGGAATCCGTACACGTTCATGTACTGTTTTTTTTTTTTTAGTAATTTAAACACTGTTTTAAAAAAACACGAACACTTTCATGATATGAGAGAGAGTCGTATTTTTCAAGGTTCTGCGCAAGTTTTGCGCATAGCGGATGCGCACGAACACACATCCACGGTCTTATTATCACAGAGGATCCGAAAAAACATTATTGTGTTCTTCTGTGTCGAGCGAATTCTAACGTTACCGATCAATTCACGATAATAAACGAACAATGATCGATCATCCGGTGACTAGCAGATGAGCCAAATCTGATCGTCGCTGAAAAAAGAGGCGAAATTTCGGATATTTTGTCAGGTGAGCAAACTGAAAGACATTCAGACAACACGCAGCAAAATAACCAAAAATCTAAACATATATTCAGGTAACCCAAGCGATGATGAAAATATGGCATTTTACATGTTTGTAGCTTTTGATTTGATCATTCTGTAGGGTTCAGGTATTGTGGTTTAATGTGAAATAAGGCTGTTCTTGCTGTGTTTTGGTCAGGGGTGTTGTCCTGTGTACAGGCCTCAATCTGATCTATCAATGATCTGATCTCAACATCAGCACATACAAAGCCTCATAAATCTCATTCATTAAGTTTGTGTAGCGAGATCATTTGTTAATATAATAGCTAAATGTATAAATGGATAGATTTCTGTTTTTCATGTTTGAGTTGTTGAGGGATTTGGGCCTGCAATGCAATTTAAAAACACAATTATCTCAGTCAAACGCAATGTAACCCATTTATTTTTAATTAGAATATACATATTTATATATTAATATATTGTGTTTTATGAAAAAATATTTACAAAATTTATTTTTTTCACTTTATCTTACTTTTTTTAAGCTTCTGTGAATATACTGTATGTAACATTTTACTGATTGAGTTTTATTATTTTAATTATTTAATTATTTTTTTAATGTTTTTTTGTTCTTTTAAACCAGTCAGCCTTGCTGACATATTATTGTAACATTTGTTAACAAACATATGCATGTAACTAATTCTTTATGGCTGTCATTTATTTAAATGTTTGCTTACTAAGTTATTTTTTTTACAAATTATTACTATTCTTTTCACTAATTTTTAGCTTTTGTTAATATCACATTTCACTGATTTATGTATTATAAAATGATTATTTAAATATAAATAGTTAAATATTAATATTGAATTGTTATTTAAAACTATTATTATTATTATCTAGTCAGCCTGGTTGACATTTTAGTGTAACTTTTGTTAGCAAATATATACACGCTATACTGATTATTTATAGCTGAAATTTATTGTAAATGTTTGCATAGAAACATTATATTTTTTTTAATATTATTTATTAATTATCAGTTTGTTTCTTTGGCATTCTAGCTAACTGTTTCCTGTTTATAAGCCTAACCTAAAATGAATGTCTGATAATTCTAGTATATTCTATACTAGCATCATAAAATGCCCCGTAAATGGTTTGGCTGTAAAGGATTTGGGTCATGATATATTTAGATCATTTCTGCATCAGATTTGGGCCGTTGCTATAATGAGCATGTTACACGGGTTGTCCTGTCAAGCCAGACAGTTATGTTAAAGTCAGTTTTATAGATCGGTAATGGTAAACAAAGACTTTTTGAGTGTAAATCTAGAAATTTTGTCAAGAGAACATTAGTGTAATCATTTTTCTCATTCCTTGTGCTTCTGGTTCCACTTTTCATGTCACTGATTCTTGAGATAAGGGACAAAACATGTCCTATACAACACAAAAGCCGTATTTATGTTAAAAATAAATAAATTAAACAAAATAAAAGTTATATCTAAAGGAAATCTGGATACTCAGGACATTCATTGTTTTTATTTTTAAATAATTTTATTAGTATTATTATTTGAAATACATGCAATACATGTAATTATTTAACCTGTCCTCAGCATGAGGTCACACTGTAAAATTGCCAAACAAAGTGTTTAAAAATGCAACAAATTCAAAAATAGATATTTAATATGAAAGGCAGAGATCTGTAATATATCAAACAATACAATAAGTAAGTCTTGAAATATATTTTCCATAAAAAATGCCTATCAAAGTTGAGTCAACTCCGTCAGAATTTTTTATAATTTTGAATAAATCAGGCAGTGTCATGGTCATCTTCAACTCTGCTCATTGTGGATCTCACTGTAGGACACATGGAAGTTTTATATATTTTTTTATATTTTATACAAACAATGTTGAAGTCTCTGTGGTCACAACTTTAACATATCAACTCCGTCATCCCAGTGTAATAGTTTCTGTAAATAGTTGTGGGATAAATCTTTTATGTTTAAGGCAGCAACAACTGAGAAAGAAAGCAAAATTGATCCACTGTACAACATGTGGTTAAGGTGGGAAAAAAAATCAATTTTGTCAACTCCGTCAGGTGCTCTAAAAAAGTCTATATAATGTGATTTAATATGTTTTTTGCATATGGGGAATTCTTCTAATGTTGTTTCATGATTCTATTTACATATACTGTATATTTGGCCCCAGCTGGACCTTTGTCAACACCGTCAGTATTTAACACTGTCAGGTGAAGGTTTTTGTTCATTTTGAAAGAAATGTCTTATTCTTTTTTCAATTTATTGTGTTAAAATATTAAAACGTCAACTGAACTACATGATATAATGTCTGATTTACCTAAGAACATTGGTTATATATGTTTAATATTAAAAAGGAGGGAATAGAGTTAAGGAATTTAGGAACTGGATTGTTCATAATAACCCTAACCCAAGAAAATGTTTTAGAGAATTTATTTTTTTTCCACTTAGCTCTTTTACTGAACACCATTATTACATAATTGAAGACTTTACACTGTTGTTGGATGGATCAAATTAAAATATCACGCTTTTTAATGCGTCTGACGGAGTTGACACAAATTAAGTTCTGAAGTGAATGTACACTTTAGAAAAACATAGTTCATTAGCTGAGAAATTTTTCTACAAATAAAAAAGTTTAAAAATAATGTATTATTAAATAATAAAAACTAACTTCTAAAACATGTTTTGTCCCTTATCTCAAAAATCAGTGATGTGCTTTCAGAAATGAACAGTTCTTTTTATTTGATGTGTCGTACGAGGATATATTTTTATATTCACAGATATTACATGAATGGCACTCTTTCTTGTATGAGTGCAGTAATTCTTATCAGATGAGAGAGTAGAATTGCAAAAGCTTTAATCATACTGAGCCACAATGAACAAAGAACTCAAACAACCACTGTTTACTCGTGACTTTTGTCAACTTGGGCAACATAGTTTGGTAAACAGTGCCCCGTTTGTTACATCTGCATATGTACCAATGACATTAGCTTGTGTAGGCAAACCTGATCTGCATGTGAATTCATTGTATTTTTGTTTTCTTCACAGTATGGCTAGTTGTGGCGAGGTTAATCTTTCCATGGACTCCCTGACTTCGGGCAAGAAGGTGAGTGGGGAGTCTGTGACAGAGGGAAGTCCGTCACCTTCATCTCCTTCCTTGCCTGTTCCAGAGTGCGCTATCTGCCTGCAGAGCTGCGTCCACCCTGTACGTCTGCCGTGCCGCCATATCTTCTGCTTCCTCTGCGTTAAAGGAGCTTCCTGGCACAGCAAACGCTGCGCCCTGTGTAGACAGGAAGTGCCAGAGGACTTCCTGGAGCGTCCCACTTTGCTCTCGCCCGAAGAGCTGAAGGCTTCGGCGACAGGCGGACGCGGCGCGGGGACCGGTGGTCACGCGTGGTACTACGAGGGGCGTAATGGATGGTGGCAGTACGACGAGCGGACAAGCCGAGAGCTAGAGGATGCTTTCAACAAGGGCAAAAAGAGCGCCGAGATGCTGATCGCCGGATTCCTGTACGTGGCCGACCTGGAGAACATGGTGCAGTACAGGAGGAACGAACATGGCCGTAGGCGAAGGATGAAGAGGGATGTGGTGGACATCCCTAAAAAAGGTGTGGCCGGACTAAGACTTGATCCAGATCCCAATCCAACAGCGGGGTCGGGAACGGGAACGGTTCCTATTGCAGCACCCGCAGTTGCGGATTTAAACGGAAGTGTGGATGGAGCCACGGCGGAGCGAGAGAGCTCGGCGGATGGAGCGGACACTGGGGTCAGCGGAGGACGTCCTCAAGGCGTCTTTGCTCCTGCTCCCGTAAGGCCACCTACTGTCTTAGGCGGTCACCTGACCAGCCCTGCTTCCTCCAGCGACATTCAACTTGTACAGGCTCTCGGCCAACTCAATATCGCCGAGCCAGAACAGGAAGAAGACGGGGAAAATGAAGACGATTCGGCCGCTCCGGACGCCGCCTCGGGGTATGAATCCGAGTCTGGCGACAGCGAGTATGAAGATGAGCAGGATGGGGAAAGTGAAGACGAGCACACGGAAGCATCCCAGGGTAGGCATAGACTGCAGCAATTGGACAGACCGCCCCCTGGTGGTGGGCCAGCGAGTAGCGGAGATCGGTCTGGGTGCCCCGATGGTCAGTGCACCGTTACAAAGGTCTGACCTCAGCACAACTACAGAACTCCTACCCAACTACCACAGCCGCTGGGTGTTTCTAACCAATCTCTGAAATGCAAAAAATTAATGAACCATTCAAATCGCAGAGACACGGTCTTGGATAAGGGTGGAGGCTGGGGGCGGATGGGTTTGGTGTAAGAATAGTGCTTGTCTTTCTCTTTCAGTCTTAGAGGACTGTACCAGGGCTGTACTTTTTAATGGAAATTACAGGCAAAACTACAATAAAACTTGCTTTTGCAATGCCTAGAATTCTTCTGAATTGGTCCAACCATTACATTTTCTTTTTCATTCATTTAAGAATATTCACACTAAAACTGTATGATGGAAAAACCACTTTTCACCCCGAAATTAAAAGCCTATTTTCAGCTTTTTTTTGTGATCATTACGATTTTTGCGTTTTCGGAACTTTAAATTCTCATTACTATATAAATACACACACACTCACACACACACACACACACACATATATATATATATATATATATATATATATATATATTGCATTACATTAATAATACTTCAGAAGAAAATGTGCTTACTTGTGCATAATTTCACAGTGCAAAGAAATATGTTAATGATCCTAAACAGCCTTCTTTTCATCTTTATGTATAAAAAAAAAAAATACAAAAAATTTTTCTTTTGATTTTTGGGGTGAAATATGACCTGAACATGTTTTGTGAGATTCACCCTTTATCCAGTCTTGAGATTTCATAACATCTAGCATGGATGAACACCATTATCCAGTGGTTATGGAGTCATACAGTAATACATTAATATACTGTGGTGTAATGAAGTTTTTTTTTTATTTTTCCATTAAAAAAAAAAAAAAAAAAAATGCCATATCAGTTTTTACCCTTAGGATTCTGCCATGGCATCAGAAAATAACTGGAACTACTTGCACTGTTTTAGTAAAGAAAAATGAAATCGCATATTTTGTTTGGAAATCTGTACAGGTTGGATCTTTGCTGTTTTGAATATGACAATTATGCTGTAGATCAAATTATTTATTTTGCTATCAGCATTTAAGAACTTTTTCTTATGCACCACCTGGTACAGGGCCTTCTAAATCTGCAACAAGTGTTAAGAATGTTTTGGCGTTTTGGTGAAATGACAAGCATTAGATGCAATACCAGCATAATTTCAAACAAGAAAAGAATTTATTGTAGTTTTGCCAAGGATTCCTCTTTACGCTCTAGTCATTAGAAAAGCTTCAGTCATCTGACATTTACTACTACTAGTGTTTCATAATGTGAGGTTTAAAAATCTTTAACTGCGTGTGTGTGCATTTGCTTTTATTTTAAGCAACTTGTCTTTATTCTGTCTCATCTTGTGTGCTTTATCTGTTTCATGGATTTGCATGTGTTGCTGTGAGCAAGGATGGAGCCCTGGACTACGGCATTTTGAACTCTGGGAAAGGCGACTTTTATCAGATGTAGTGCGTTGTAGTTGTAAAGTAGTCCCCAGACTGCAGCACACCGAGCAAGCGAGCGAGTGGTTTTCGAGCATAGGTGTCCGATTTGAAGTGTTTGGAAATTTTAATCTGTTATTTTCAACCCTGCTAATTTTCATCTCCAGTTGTTCAGGTTCTTTGTTGTCAGCAAAACAAAATGAAAACTAAAATCGAGAATAACTTCTTTTTGATGTATTTCTGTTTTAAATGTGTTGTTTTGTTACCAGATTTATCTGAGAAATAAAGTGTTGTCTGTTAACTGTCCTGAAACTGTCCTGATGTATATTTCTTAATATAAGAAGGTTTACTTTACTCTATAGATTGTTCATTATTCTGTATTTTTTAATCCACTAATATTATTCATGATCTAAACATGTTGAAACCAGAATTAGCCACCAATAAAAAAATAAAATCAAGACTTTATACTCTTCAAGGCTTCAAAATTCATTACAATGGACAGTTGAAAGAACAGATTTACAAATGTGAGCCTGTTTTTTATCCTGTTTTTGCTAATAAGGTTTGAGCCAGTGGCCCTATTGAAATTCGTAGTAGATCTTCCTGTGAAGTGCTTACTGACTTCTTAATGACTTCTTTTTTGCAGTGAACCAATTAAAATCTTGGGCACCCTGACTTCCAGAAATTGTGTAAAGCCAGCTGATTGGAGTTGAGATTTGTGAGAAGGCTCTTGCCATTTTTTCTGTGCAATATGCAGATGATACTGGAACAAGCTTGAGGCGATCAACAATCTGGGTAAGATTGAAACAAAGACATTAAACTCAAGTTTTATTATTATTCCAATACTGTATCTTAAGATGTAAGGTATGGCCATAAACTTCCTTGTACTCTTATGTATGTGGAAAAAAATTCTGTAAGAATTTACTTAAGAAAACTGTAAGAAGTACCATCCATAAAGTCATCTGGCTTGGATTTAATGTGTAATGTTTGCTATTATTAATATATCTGCAAGCAGCAATTATCGGGGTTTAAGTGCTTTAAGGCCTATAAACATGCGTAAAAAGGTATAATGTTTTAATTAGCAAGCCTGTAACCTCTCGATCATAGATGGAAAAGACCAAATACAGGCAATTTACCATAAGAAATTTATGGTTTATAAAGCTTTTTAATGGTTATCGGGGTTGAGCCAAAAACCTAGGAGTAGTTCTCCAAAGTTGTTTTTTGAAATGATCTCCAATATTTAACGCGAGCAATTCAATGGACAGCAGCGGTCCTAAAGGCAAAGTTGCTCAGAACACAGGCCCAGCAAGTTTCGTTCCAATCAGCCTCTGTTAACCTTGTCTGATAGCTGCTCAAACTTCATTGGACGATGGCAAACGTGTTTTTTGAGATGCATCAATGTCCTCATAGACAGTCATGGCACCTTGGACAAAGACAATTTTCATGTCAATCGGTCTGTTGGTGAAGTAGTTATAGCCATTTTCATGTTTTTTTCCTGTTATAGCGCCACCAAGTGGCCAGTCACCGCGTCCTTTTTCACGCAACCACAGAATGAGCTCTTGCATAGGTTTGCTGAGTTTGGTGAAAATATCTAATTCCGTTCACAAGTCATAGCCATTTTAGTAAAAGTGGCTCCACCTACTTCGAACATTTTGGCGGCCCCAAGGGACTGTGAATCGAAATGTCAACTTTTTTTGATAATTATTGACATTCAGACTCCAGAGAATCTTGCTGCACTGGTTTGGTTCCAATCGGACCAAAAACCTAGGACTAGTTCGCAAAAGTAGGTTTTTAAAAAAAATCCAACAATCCCGAAAATTTTGCAAGTGAATCCGAGGCAATCATTTTGTCCATCCTGAGTCAAGGAATCCAACGACATACGACACTTGAGCCTATGCCTAACGGTTTAAGAGTTATGAGCCATTTTGTACTTTTGCCCGCTGTAGCGCCACCATCAGGCCAATCGGGGCGAGCCTTGGTGACGTTGTAGATGGTGTGAGTTTAGGAGTTATGAGCCATTTCCTACTTTTGACCCCTGTAGCGCCCCATCAGGCAGATCAGGGCGAGCCTTGGTGATGTTGTAGACGGTGTGAATACTACCAGCCCTCAAAGTTTCAAGTCTCTACGACTTATGGTTTGGTCTGCCCGATCACTTTTTGGGGTGAATGCTGATCCTTGGAAATTTTAACAATTACAATATGGTTTCAGCGCTACGTGCTTGAACTCCTAAATATTAAGATGCAGTTATGCTGATGCCTGCATACTTTGACTTTTATCATACATTAGTTTCTGAGTACAACAGATCACAAGTTTCAGGCTGAACTCTGCAGCTCAGCACAGTTTAGATGACCCTGAGTGCGAGATAAGTTACAATTTCTGTTATATACTATTATCATTTATGCCCGGTTTCACAGACAGGGCTTAGACAAAGCCAGGATTAGGCCTTAGTTCAATTAGGGCATCTAAGTAGCTTTTATGAATGTGCCCTAGAAAAAAAAACATTACTGGTGTGCATCTTGAGACAAAACAATGGTACTGACATACTTTAAGATATGTCAGGGCAAGTTGCTTTTAGTTAAACCAGCTCAAACATGCATTTTAGTTTAGGACTAGTTTAATCCTTGTCTGTGAAACCGGGGGTAAGTGTGCATCTACTAAAATCCTATTTAATGTGTTCTTTAATTGTACACACTAGCATATATAATAGATTATCCTCAAAGCTAACAGACATGGACTAAAAACCACCAACAAAGTCAAATTTGAATTTCACTTGGTCTTTAAACAAACCGGTTAAAACTGATGCAATAGGGCATCATGCTATTTGTGTATGACTGTCTGTACAGTATGGATGATTGTGACAAATGACACAGACATAGTGATCAGTGTTATAACGAGGGTTTCATGCTAGTCTTCAGACAGAGTGGAGTCCGAGGTTCATGAACCTGAGCATCTCCCAGGACAGACCCCTGTGGCACTCCAGTAAACTTGTTAAACTCAATCTGACCCAAATGGCACACCCTTCCTCTTTTCCGCCAGACAGACATCTGTCATTGCATCTCTATCCCTCCACTACAGGGGGGATGGATTGACTGATCTGCAGTAGCATCTCACTCCTGGAATAGCAATGGGAATGTTTGTATAGTCGCTGTTCACCTTCCTAGCTTCAACCAAACTTGGCAACCTGGTATTTCAGGACATGCTTAGGGCCTATATGGTCTTTCTTTGGGGATCGAACATGTATTTATTATGGTTGTGGATGTGGGTGTGTATTTAAGGACAATGTCGTGTCTCTGGCTGACAGTATTTGGCGAATATGTTGGCACTGTGTCCGAGATGACCTCATTCTGTAATCATTAATAACTTTCATATGACACCTCACTCCACTGATGACATCTCAGCTCATTTTCTGCTGTGCTCTAGTCACGGCGCCGGCAAGTATGCATGGGTCATTCCCTGGGATCAGATCACAGTCTGCTTTTTAACCAGTCAACGATTTTAAAGGCATGATATAGGAATAAGGCCGCCTGTATGCTAGAGTTTGTTGATTTGAATGTTATATTCCCACTTGGAAAACCACATCTTACTCAGAGTTTTCTCTGGTGTTTAGGTGCCTGAAGAAGTTGTTTCACTGGGTGAAATAATCCCCCTAAAAGAGTGTAATTTATGTGCCACTGGCGTCACCAAATAGAATAATAATCATTGTTTTCAAACAGGTTTCCCCAACAGTTCTCCTGATCGCCTTGATGATCCATGATGTGAATCTCCCGTTCCTCCACATCCCAAAGCTGCTCAATTGGATTGAGATGTGGTGATTGTGGATGTCATTTGAGTTTAGTGAACTCATTGTCATGTCCAAGAAACCAGTTTGAGATGATTTGAGCTTTGTGACATGGCGCATTATCCTGCTGGAAGTAGCTGTAAGTAGATGGGAACAATGTGGTCTTAAAGGGATGGACATGGTCAGCAACAATACTCAGGTAGGCTGTGGCGTTTAAATGATGCTCGGTACTAAGAGGCCCAAAGTGTGCCAAGAAAATATCCTCCACACCATTACACCACCAGCAGAAGCCTGAACCGCTGATACAAGACAGGATTGATCCATGCTTTCATGTCGTTTACGCCAAATTCATGTTGTTTACGCCAATACGACAACGTACCATCTGAATGTTGCAGCAGAAATCGAGACTCATCAGACCAGGCAATGTTTTTCCAATCTTCTATTGTCCAGTTTTGTGAGGCCTTGTGAATTGTAGCCTCAGTTTGCTGTTCTTAACTGACCGGTGTGTCTTCTGTTGCTGTAAGGTTGGACGTATTCAGAGATGCTCTTCTGCAGACCTCGGTTGTAACGAGTGCTTATTTGAGGTACTGTTGCCTTTCTATTAGCTCAAACCAGTCTGGTCATTCTCCTCTGACCTCTGACATCAACAAGGTATTTTCTCCCACAGAACTGCCACTCACTGGATATTTTTCGGACCATTCTTTATAAACCTTAGAGATGGTTGTGTGTGAAAATCCCAGTAGATCAGCAGTTTCTGAAATACTCAGACCAGCCTGTCTGGCACCAACAACCATGCCACGTTCAAAGTCACTTAAATCACCTTTTTTCCCTATTCTGATGCTCAGTTTGAACTTCAGCAGATCGTCTTGACCATGTCTACATGCCTAAATTAATTCACTGCCATGTGATTGGCTGATTAGATATTTGTATTAACAAGCAGCTGAACAGGTATACCTAATAAAGTGGCCAGTAACTGTATGTATATATGTATGTAGACATTTCTTTTCATTAGAGCTTTGGTAACAATCTAAAAGTAGAATGCTTTTATTTATTTTTTAAGCAAAAATATGAATGGGACATTAAGTCAGTTTGCTACTGTAAGGAGGTTCTGATTGCTGTTGCTGATATTGCGCTGCTCTGAGGGACAGTATGGAGATCAGGTGATAATCTTCTCTCTGACAGCAGCTGTTGGTGGAGTTCACATTCCCAAGTCTCAGACTGACTGAGAGTGTGATTTTCTCACCCTCTTGAGCTGCTCTATTCTTCACTGTCGCTTTACATACGCTCAGGCGCCGAGCAAACGAGTCATGACTGCTTTTGCGCTCAATAGAACTCTAGTCTTCTGTCTTTATATTTCAATCCTTGTGATGTTTAGTGCTATTAAGTCGGTAACACTTTATTTTACAGTGTCATTGTTACATATGTTACATGTAGTTACTATTGTAATAACTATAAATTATGCATAATTACATGCAACCAACCCTAAACCAAACCAAACCCTAAACCTATAGTAAGTACATGAAGTTACTTAATATTAGTCAGTACTTAAATACTTAAATATATATAATGGGTCATTGACGAATAAGGTTTTTAAAAGTGTAAAAAAACATAATGGCGATATAATTAATTTTGAAGATTTATTAAGTGTTAACAATGGGATCGTGTGGTTTTTAAAATCAGTTAACACTGCTTTTGTCGTTTTTTACAAGATGGACAAAATTTGTCACCAAAAAAGTAATTTGGTTAAACCAAAATTTCGGTTTTACCAAATGACACTTGATTATACCGAATGACAATATTTTCAAACAATGCTAATATCAGCCGCTGATATCTAACTAGTAAAAGGACAATCAAACATTTTATATTTAGTACACGTTTTTAAAATATTACAACATTTTCCATGTTATATAGCGGTTGTACCGAATGACCTGATGTTTCAGGACATGCGTATGAGCAAGTGAAAACATGAATTTTTCAAATAGTTAAAAGAGTTAGTTACTTTGCTTCACAACCATATGGTCCTTTGCAGGTGTCTGAATGATGTCACATCCTGTCACATGATATTGACTACATGACTTGATCCAAAATGGTCCCTTTATATTGGTTACTCCAAATGACATCAATGAAATTCATTTTTCTGGACATTCTTTCTCATAACAAAGCAATGACTTCTACACATAAGTTTAATACCGTTTAGCACTATGTTAATTTATGATGATATAAAATCATGCCAGCATAAAAAATAAATACATTTATTACATTTTAAGATATTTTAATCACTAATGAAATGGCTGTATTGGCCTTTGGACGGTTAAACCGAATGACCTTTTGACACTTCAAAATCTTTAAAATACCTTTATATGTAGCAAAATATAATTAAAACCTTTTAGATTCAATAAAAGAGATCTAGTTGTACTACCTTACTTACTTTGGATGTCATATCTTTGTTTTTCATTATTATTAAGGCCTTTGGACAAAACAATGACCCATCACGTCATTGACCCATATATATGTGTATGTGTGTGTGTGTGGATAGATGGGTAGACATCCCATATTTAGCATTACATTATTACGATTTGGTAATGCATTGTATGGTGCAAACATCATATTGAGTTTTTATCAGGGTTGAAACTAAACTCAGTGGCCCTCCAGGACCGAAGTTGCCCATCCCTGGTCTAAACCTATCAGAGCCTGTCTTTCCAATAATCCATCTGTCAGCACAGACAGCCATCAGGAGTGACTGTCAGGTCTGTATTGTACACAGCACTGAGCTATATCTGTTGTGAGGACAGTTCTCTGGATATAACCGTGCCATCAGCAACCTCTTTTAACCTGTCTGCAGCATAGCTAGCGTTAAATGGAAGTGTCTAGAACGTCTGTCATTAGAGGTGGAGAGGGTTTTTTAACTGACAGATGTCTCTCTCAAAATTCAAGGCTGAGCTGTTTTTATTTATTTTTTTATGTGCAATGCCATGCTGCCCTTGTTTACCTTCTAAAGCTGAGTTCACATGACTCTTTTATTGTGAAAAGAAATGGTTTATGGGTTCAAAAAAAGTAAAGCTCTGTCAACAGCATGTCAGTTACCACAAAAACTCATTTCAGACCATCCCACAGTATATTGTGTATATTAAGTATATTGTGCACTTACACAATTTATGTGGTGGTAAGTAGTCAAATTTGAGAGATTACTAATTTCATTTTATTTTTCATTCAAGATTAGTGCACTTACACAATCTATGTTGTGGAAAGTAATGTAAAATTTTACAGATGTTGAATAAAAGCTTACAAACAGGATCAAAGGTAAATGACAGTTTATCTTCAACAAGTATTTTGACACTAAAGCTATACTTGTCAAAATAAATGTATGAATGTCATTAAATAATCAAACCAAGTGGCATTTATTTAATCTACAGTTGTTTAACTAATTGTAATTATACGACTGCTTTCTTCCAGGTATTAATTTCCCTCAGTTATCTCAAGAGTTTCCTGATGACATTACTGCAGTAAAAGTAGCAGGTCAGTAATCTGAGGCATGAATGTGGAAAATGATTGGCTCAGGGAGTTTTTGGTTCTCTGCGGTGTGTCACTGAGGGACATTCAATCTAAGGGTTGTTATGTAATAGAGCTGTTTCATGGAAACATATAATATTTAACTCTGGACTAAATTATTGATTTTTGGGGGAATTTAAAATGCTTTTAATTCCAGGGTAATATGTAACTTGTTTTTAACTGTTATAGTGCTGAAATACATTAAGATACAGTATTAGAATCAAGATACAAAAGTCTTGATTCTAATGCTAATAACATTTAAAATGTGAGAAAAACCACAAGGAGCGCTATAGCATACAACAAGACCACCATTGGCCCTTACATTGTGTTGGCCAAGCATTCAATTTTGCATTTATCTGCATATTTATGTAGACTTAATGATTACAGGCTTACTGCTCCATGATACATGGCTGAATCATTTTGCCCACCAGCCAAAGCCTTCATAACATATCCAGTTTAAAATCTAAAATCAGAGTTTAGGTTGTTTTAACTAGTTTGAATTATTTCCAGATCACAAATATTCTTCATGCAAGCATGTAAATGAAGATGTGCATGTTCCTGTTGTACATACTTAGAATGCATTCTTGTGTTAGTGTGGATACAAATCTCAGTATACTCAAGAGCTACCGTGTGATGTCTGATTTGACTCAAATTAAGTGGAGGTGAGGAGTTGTACATGTTTGAAAAATTCTCTTCAAACTGTTGCTCCATCATAACAATAGAGCAATGGATGGTAACACGTTAGAATACTGTTCCTTCATTAATGTATAACTACAAAGGAACAAATGAGTCACACAATATTAATATTATAATAACATGCTATAACTAACAAGAGACTCTGATTAACTAATTAGAAAGTAATAGCGTTCAGTTGAATGAAGAAGTTTACTATTAACTACTCAGTAACTACTATTTTTTCATACCTCCCAGAGGACTACTAAGAACTACTATATACAGGTTCATAATAAACATCAATGATGCATAATGTATAATTAATTCTAAAGTAAAGATCATGGTAACCCACTTAAAACGGCCAATAATGAGTCGGGGTTCGGACGTAGAACCTGGAAGCTCTGGACATAAACAACGTAGCAGTAAGACGTAAGAAGATATTGTTGAATAAAGGCGTTATTTTTGTTTTGTTTTTGCGCACAAAAGTTATTCTCATCGCTTCATTACATTAAGGTTGAACCACTGTAGTCACGTTCACTATTTTAACGATGTTTTTACTTCTTTTCTGGACCTTGAATGACAATTACGTTGCTTTCTATAGGAGATTTAAAAAAAAACCTCTCTGATTTCATCAAAAATATCTTAATTTGTGTTCCGAAGATGAACGAAGGTCTTACAGGTTTGGAACGACATGAGAGTGAGTAATTAATGACAGAAATTTAATTTTTGGGTGATCTAACCCTTTAACCCTATCTCTAACCCTACCTATACCTTATCCCTAAAATCATAGGGAAATGTTAAGTGAATAACACTGATGTAGAAGCACCTAACACCTGGTTGTAAGACTAAACTTGACATAAACTGTAAACTTGCCCCTCAAATCTGACTGTATGATTGGAATGTTGTTCCAGGATCAACAAAGTCATTGATCCAGGAACATGTTGCACTTGGTGAAATCACGTTCACCAGCAGGAGACACATGGCAAGGCATCTGAAGAGCTCTTACTGGTTGTCTTTCGTCTCTGACATCACAGATGTGTTACTGGGCAACTCTTACACATTCAAGCAGTACCCATACACTTCTACAACAGCAGGTGACACTGGCTGAGATGATCTGAGATCAGCGTTCACTTAGAGAGCTTTATATAGCCAAGTTGTCTGTGTTCTACTGTCCAGGATTAGACATCGGTAATTCACCAATTCCACAGAGACGTCTTTGTGACGTCATGGAGACTGTCCAGCTGCCAGTTTAACCCGTTGATTGTATCATTCCTTTAGTCATCGCTATTGCTATTACTTCAGTTTAAGTAACTGCTCAGCAAAGCCCTATGCAACTGAGGAAACACTTTTGCAAACACTTGACAAACATCCTACAAACATCCTACCATCATGGTGGTTAAGGGGTTAAGGCTCAGGGCTGGTAACCAGAAGGATGCTGGTTTGAACCCAGTAAGAAATCTGCAATGAGTTTAAAGGGTTAGTTCACCCAAAAATGACATTTCTGTCATTAAATACTCACCCTCATGTCGTTTAACACCCATAAGACCTTTGTTCATCTTCGGAACACAAATTAAGATATTTTTGATGAAATCCGAGGGTTTCTGAACCACACATAGGCAGCAACGTCATTGCACCTTTTGAGGTCCAAAAAGGTAGTAAAGACATTGTTAAAATAGTCCATGAGAATGACGGGAAAGAAGAAATTGTTGAATAATGTCGTTATTTTTGTTTTGTTTTTGCGCACAAAAAGTATTCTGGTCACTTCATAACATTAAGGTTGAACCACTGTAGTCACATGTTCTATTTTAACAATGCCTTTCCTACCTTTCTGGTCCTCAAAAGGGGCAATGACGTTGCTGCCTATGAGTGGTTCAGAAACCCTCGGATTTCATCAAAAATATCTTAATTTGTGTTCCGAAGATGAACAAAGGTCTTACGGGTTTGTAAAGACATGAGGGTGAGTAACTTTCATTTTTGGGTGAACTAACCCTTTAACCCCAGGTTACTCCTGTCCTATAATAATAAATTCATGTGGCGTGCTATGAAGACTTCACATGTAAGTTGTGAACATCCAACTCTATCTAAAGATCTCATTAAGATGCTGCTCCGTGCTTCCAGGGAGGTGTTATGGTGAAGGAAAGCCTTTATTACTCATTTACAGATTCAGAGTGAGACCGAGAGAGATGCCCCTTGGACATCACACGCCCCCTCACCCCTCCACTGACACGTCTAAGATTTCTGGCACCAAAACAACGTCACGCTTCCTATTTCAGGCACAGGTGCAACATTTCAGCAGCGGGTCGAGTAACTGGGAGAGCGGGGCTGAGAGAGAGAGCAAAGCTCAGTAAGAGTTGGTTACATTAGGACTCTGAATGAGGAACAGGACGCTTCCTGGGAGCTTTTAGTAACATATGATAAGAGTAATGTTAATGCTGTTAATACTGCTTAACAAGGAGCTAATTAAAGAGGGGCCTTTTTACTATGTTGGCATGAAGCGTCTTATACTGTAGTTTTGCTTTTTAGGGAAATAAGTGATGTAAGGGGCCATGAAGTTACCACATCAAGTTGCTGAGATGCTACTAGGATATTATGGGTTGTTACTAGGTTGTTGCTGTATTATTAATAAGGTGTTCAGAGTGGTTGTTAACACATTGCTATGTGGTTGCTAACTGGCTAAAAGTCAAAAGAACCCATTTCCAAGTCTATTTGACTTTCTATTCCCTGGATGACTTGGGTTGCTTCACAAGTGGATGGATTTGTTGCCTGTTTTATTGTCTACCAAGTGAAAATCGGCTAGCCAGATCACAAGAGAAAGTAATAGCACACTGAACAGAAAAGAAATATCAGTGCTAACATTAGCAATCACCATTAAAAACAAAAACAATGAAGCGTACAGAGTCTAGAGTTCAAGAGTTTCACTAACTCGTCAAAGCACTTGCGTTTATTATACAGAGAAAGAAAAAAACACAAAAAGCATCACGTTTTTGTAAGGATCATATCACAACATTAAATAAACATTCCAAAGCATTTCTTCATTATAATATGGTCAAAAGATATAATTTACTCTTCACAGATGTTGAACTTAAAGGATTTTCTTTACAAGGCTGGAGAATGCAGACATGTTCCCGCAGAAAGGTGCCATGCACCGCGTAGTTACAGCCTACGTCAGGCGCAGTCAAATAAGGCTTATAAAAAGATTATGAGCCCGTAATGACCTCTACATGTCAATATTATGAAGCACTAATGCAGTACTGAAATGGACTTTGACAAAACATCAAAACATTTGTGCACGCCTTTATGGGTAATGCATAATAGAGAAGGCTCAATAACTCGTTGACATGTATGCTTAAATATGTTATGCTTGTTGCATACATGCTTATATGGTTACAAAAAAAATGCCCTACATGGCACCAAAAGAACTTCACTGTACACAAAGCACTCAGGAAAATAGAAAAAAGAATAAAATAATACAAAATTGAATGAGAATGACAGAAAGAAATGAAGAGAAAAAGGCAATGAAAGGTTCATAGGCACAGAAGTTCACCAGGTCAGAGAATTTCCACTGGAGTTACTTTCCAAAGCACTTCAAACAGCACAGAGTTAAATAAAAACAGTATCCTTTTGAAGTTATTTAATGAAAATAGCACAGGCCATCCTAGCGGGCTGCAATAAGGTACTTTGAAGTGGTGGTGGTTATATACAAAAAAGTAGATTTTGTTCTACAAAAGGTCAAAGGTTTGTCTATTCCTTTTGGTGAAAATGTCCTTTAAAGTGTCCATTCAAGGTTGTTCTATCCTGGTCACATGATCACAGTTTCTGTGTGCTGGGAATATGAATTCAAGAACTGTTTGGCTTTCAGGCCAGGGCTTGGTGGGCAGGATGTGTGGGCAATTTTGCTTGAGGGGGTATCCTTTGCCCACCTGGATGGACGACGTTGATTGGCTGGTCTAGCAGGACGGGAAAAATTGCTACTGCTGGGGGCAGGAGACAACTCATGGTTGACCTGGAGGGGAACAAATTTTCATCTAAGTATCTTTGTGCATAAATGATCAATACTTGGGTGAATATTCTTGCATTTTATGTACCAATATGTTATGTCTTTAATTGGCAGGTTAGAGGAAACAGAAAAGAAAGTAGTGTAAGGAAGAGAAAGGAGAATGGGAATCGGGAGCACTACAGCTCAGAACAGGGTTCCTCATTCCTGGTCCAGGAGAACCACTTTCCTGCAGAGTTTAGTTTCAACTTTAATTAAACATGACTGAAGTAACTAATCAAGATGTTTGGGTTTACCTGAAAACCAATTGTGTTGGAGCAGAGTTGGAACTAAACTCTTCAGGAAAGTGGCTCTCCAGGCCAAGGAAACACTGGCCGAGAACATGTGCACTACCATTGCACCATCACTCAGACAAAGATGAATGTTGAATTGTAATTTAGTGTGTGTGCAGATCACATTTGTATACCCTATTCACCTGCTTGGTGTCCAGTTGCTGGGTGAATGTGGCCCTCTGACTTCTGTTGTTCTCTATTTCCATCATTTCCAGAAGTTGCTCCAAGTTGTCATTTCCCTGTCTCATGGTATCAACACTAAGTCCTGTGTGCATCTTCCTGAAGTTTTGAGATCCTGCTGCCAGAATCCTCTCCACCATCTGGTAGTCAGAAAATAGGTCCTCACCCTGGAAGCCTGATTTGCTGGCTTTAGGCCCTTGAGGTGCCTTGTGATACTTCGATTTAAGGTGAGACTGTGACGGGCTTAAGTTATAGGACAAGCCATACTGTTCAAGAGTACTACCACCCCTCCCACTGTCTCTGTCTCCATTCAGGAGATGTCTAGAAGGACCAGCTGCCCAAGGCTCCTGGCTTGGCTCCAGTTCTGCTACCAGTACGTCACAGTCTGCAAGGCATTTCTGGACGGGCGCACGCGTGGGTGCCCGCTTGGTGTCAAACTTGCTCTGGCAAATAGGAGTGCTGGTGTGCCTTGGAGGTTCAGTGGAGACAACTGTGGTCACAAGACCATCCTCTATCAGGGTTTTCCCCTCGTTCTCCTGCAACATGGCACCAAACTTACGCAACACTGATGGGCTGCCAGATTTCCTGTCAAGCAAGAGGCACTTCCTGTCAGGTTGTTGTGATGACTCATGGTAAGTGGAACGAGGGTTTACAGGAGAAGCATCTCTCTGTCTGACTGCCAGTTTGGAAGCTGAATATTTAGGGGGAAGCTCGTTTGATGAAACTGGGTCTTTCCAGCTAACGTGGCGGGCTTGGGAGTCATCCCAACTTGATTTCTTGTTCTTCTTGTTCTCAGCCTCCTCAAACTCATCCTGAACTACACACGATGCAGTCCTGAAGTGAAAAGACAAATCAATCAAAAGTAGCCACAAAAGGGCATTGGGCAAACACTAAGAATTGGTCAATAACCATCAACCAACAAGAAACATGCATGATATTAGGACAAACAATAGGAATGATTCTAATAAATTGAGATAGGAAAGGCTTTACCTGTTTGTCACCAGGCTAGTCTTCATGCTATCTTGATAACTGTGTGTAACTGGATATACCTTGGGGTTCTGATAGCAAAAGGAGGGAGATATGGGATATAAGAGGGATATCAAAGGTACCAAATCCTTGGGGTTTAAGAGTCTAGATGAAGGAAAGATTGATAAATAGTGAAAGAGGTACTCACTGCATTTGGAGTTCCAAGATTCCCTAAGTTCTTTCCAAAGTGCGGGCCCTGTTGGAGATATCCATTGAGGATGTCTAGGGTGGCATCTTGCCTTTCAAGATCATGACAACTGGCGGGATAATGGCTGCCTTTGCCCAGGGAATCAAGTGAGTAATTGTTGGAGCCATTATAGTAATCACTGGGGTGGTGAAACCCAAGGCTTTGCATAACTGAGCGATCTGCTCTTACTTCATTGCATTGACGAATTGGGAAGTTGTTGTTGGGGTGACCATGGGGTTCATGATAACCATTGGCCTGGTATCTATAATGAGAGTTGACAGGAAGCAAAGTAATGTCCAGGCTTTTGTTGTTTGTGACACTGTTTGTGCCGCTTTCGCTGGCTTCTCTTCTTGCTTTGACCTCATTGTACAACTGAAATACAATCATAATATTAGAGACAAACTCAGCAGTTGCAAAGCATGTTTTGCTCACCTACATGAAAGCAAATGTTTCAAATGCACAAGTCAGCAAATACAACTGGTATAGTGTACTGCATGGACTAATTATGCAATCTTTGATTAAACAGATAAAACAGCATGAGGTTTCTTCAGAAAGGGGTCAGTGAAAGAGAAGGGGATTACTTGCTCAAAGGTTAATTAATCTACCAATAACAACATACTCACTTGGCCTGTTTCAACATGAATGCATTGACTTCCTATGTATTTTGGTGTGTGTGTGTGTGTGAGAGAGAGAGAGAGAGAGAGAGAGAGAGAGAGATTGTGTGTGTGTGTAAATGTTTTTGGGTTTCCTGTTACCCCTATCCCTTTGGGTTTAATAAGCTTGTTAACATCTGTCAAAGTGATGGTTCCAAACGGAGGGTGAAGCACCTATTATTATCCAAGAGATACAGCCAACTTTGGCAACAAGGGGTCAAGGTCCTTTCAGCCAATCACAATCCTAGTTAGTGGCCACTATCACAACATCAACAACTTCATGGTCCCTAGTAAATACAGGATTGCAGTGCTACTAGATCTTTTGGCATCATATTTTTGATGTTTATTTACATTTTAAATAAGGATCGGAATGAGTATCTCTCTCTCTCTCTCTAGATATGGAGATGGATTCTGTCACACTGACTGGCGTCACTGCAGTTGAAAGTTTGTCTCACCTCTTCAATCTTCCTCTGCATGTCCTGTAGTTGATCTTCCCATTCCTGCATCTCAGAGTCAAAACTATCAAGCAGGTCAGCTCTCTCTCCACCCCACACACAACTCCCAGGCTCCGGCCCACAGTGCAATTCCAATGCGGCCATTCTTTTGCGAGTGTTTGTCTGTGCTCAGAATCTTATGCTGCAATTCCTGAAAGGTCACTGGAGTGACCACATTGGCAAGTCCACCAATACCTCTATGAGGACAAAAAAGACATTCATCATTGAGAAACAGCCTATCCTAAATATCTCAAGTAAATACATTTTACAGTGTCAACTGTGGCTTGCTTTGAAGTTCAAAGGTGTTATGAATCTAAACATTAGTGAAGTCTTCCTGATTGAATTGCATCCAAGTAGACTTATAGAAGGAAACAAAATCCCAGCTATTTGCTCTGGACACCTGCTTTAAAACTTTGACTCATTTCTATATGCATTCCATGTCCTTCAAACCAGCCCTTAACTGTCAAAATTGTCAGCACGTTCTTTACCACACCAACTTCATTAGACGTGCTCAAGTTACCTAAAGGGACTTCAGGGATTCTGAAGTCAGTTTTATAACATGGACAGTCTCCCTGGTGTAACCTGATCTCTGTTGATCAAGGGCACAATAGTAAAGGGTAATTGGTTGCCCCTTGCAAAATGGGAACCTACACCTACTGCCAGTCTAGATCTTTAACTATGAGGTTACGCCACTTCTTTCAGGCTAGGATGAGGTCAAAGTTCCAAGCAAGAGCGGAACCTTTTACCCGCTTGGATGAGCTCAGAATAGTTGCATCCTTTCCATGGTAACGTCACTGAGTTTTTCTGTAACACAGCTTTGATTTACGGCGGGTGTTAGGGGATGGAATTTTCTGCCGTCAAGGAACTTGACACCCAGTTTAACTCCTAAAATTGCCAGAATGTACCGCCGTATGACATAAGCATAGAGGGATATTTATACCCTTTGCAATTATGTGTCATAAAACTAAAAAGACATAGAGTAAGTGTAACTTATCACAATAGTAATACTACTAATACTCCTGTATTCACAGACAGTTGCATAAAATATTTACATATTAAGTATATATTGTTTGTTAGTATTTTCTTAGCAAGTATATGCACGTACCTATGTGAATACTTTTAGTGTAAAGTGTGACCAGTTTGGCTGCAAGGTTCTTAATGTTGTATAACGTTGTCAGCCAAGAAAAAGATCACAGAAAAGTTAAAAAGCTTCAAAAGAGTTACAAGTAGTAATAATTTCATACTTTAAAAGGTTTCAAAGAGGAGGTTTCTGTTCCAATGTTGTCTACAAGCTTTCTTAATCCTTACCAGTTAAATCGTATTATTGGTTCCTCCGGTAATTCCCTCTCACGAGCTTGTGATGAACTGACGCTCCAGAATATGAGTATGGTTTTCAAGTAGAGGTTTGTGGCTTAAATCAAGATCACTCTTGTTTCAGTACCACCTCCTCTTTGACAGCTCCTGCACTCGAACAGCATGTAGCAGCGCAAAGACCCCAGAGGCTCGTTCCCCACAGCGTGACGTAAAAGTCCTGCGTATTAGATCTTAAATGTTTCCTCTGTCCAGCCCTATGGTTCTGTCCGGAGCTCAGGAGTAAACAACTGTAGTCCTGAGGGGGCCCCGGGGTTTTATAGTGACTCTAAGTATTTACCCCTGCGACGTCAGACCCACCAGGTATCCGGTGTCATAATGTCAGATTTATTCCAGCATTCGTGGTCTCCATGCAAGAGACTGTCGTCACTGACATTCTAGGTTAAAATTACAAAGGCAGAGGGAGAGTGTTTACATGGCTATTTTAAAATGCCCAGTTCTACCCCACCTCTGTGAAACTGTTGCTAGGTTGCTTTTAGGACTTGGCAGATTGCAGTCTTGTGACTCCTATTCCAGTTGTTTCGATTTCTACTAATCCCAATAGGCAACTGGGCTATTTGTGACTCTCAAAACACTCTGTCCATTTTATTTTTAAGATACCAGTGGACAGAATTAGCGGATACTAAGTGTGCTGTCCGCAGTTCTTAATGGGCGCCTCACGCTTGTATTTATTTGACACATGTGGCTGTTGCGCAATAAACAGACAGCCGACAGTTCAGCCCTAATATTGGAAGGAAAACAACAAAGCAAAAGCCTCTGAGAATGGAGAACACAGTAGAACTGGCAAAATCTGAGATGAAATCTGTATGTTTGACTTTTTCAGCTGGCAGGAGATCCAAAAAGAGACTCACTCTAGAAAACAGATGAGTTGTTCTTCTCGAAGTTCATTTGTCATTTTAATAACCTACACTCTAAAAAATGCTGGGTTAAAAACAACCCAGGTTGAAAATGGACAAAACCAGTGTTTGGGTTGTTTTAACCCAGCGGTTGGGTTAAATGTTTGCCCAAAATGCTGGGCAGTTTTATTTAACTCAACTATTGTTTAAAAATTACTATATGGCTGGTTTAAAATGAACCCAAAATAGGTTGGAAATTAAAAATCAGACACATAATTACTAGAGGCAACAATAATCAAAAGGTGAACATTTATTAATAAGCAATTTAATAAATGTTTAATGTTTATTATTCATTATTCATAAACTTATTAATAAATGTTTATTTATTAAACATATTAATAAATGTTAATTTGCAACATATTTTGGGTTCATTTTAAGCAAGCAATACAGTCATTTTTAAACAATAGTTGAGTTAAATAAAACCACCCAGCAGGTTGGGCAAACATTTAACCCAATCGCTGGGTTTGTCCATTTTCAACCCAACTTGGGTTGTTTTTAACCTAGCATATTTTTAGAGTGTAGACCCATCTAAACCTAAACAAAACAAATGTATTTGTG
The DNA here is from genome assembly GCA_039654765.1 of Mylopharyngodon piceus. NCBI lineage: Eukaryota > Metazoa > Chordata > Actinopteri > Cypriniformes > Xenocyprididae > Mylopharyngodon > Mylopharyngodon piceus. The sequence continues at coordinate 3,743,079 of CM077446.1, forward strand.
ATCCAAATAAATTGTGAACCCAACCCTTCCATAGTTTTTGTTTTTAGCAATTATTTAAATTCATTGACAGCTTTAATTATTTAACTAAGGAACTACTGCCGACGACTTAAGAAGATTCTGACCCTTCAACAGAGGTTAAAACTGGAGATGCCAACATGCCAACATGCTGAATAAACTCATGCAGAAAGCATGAAGCTCTGATGTCCAAACTGCTGATCATCATGGGTAACATATCCCAACCCCTCCATAACATGCTTGCTGGAATGAGGAGCACGTTCAGCAGTAGACTGATCCTGCTCTGGTGCAACAGAAGGTACTTTATGCATACTGCCATCATGTACATAAGCACTTTCCCCCACCCCAAAAAAAGCCACAGTTGTTCTTTAGAATATTGCATGAAACTTTTTGTGCAACGTTTGTGCAATTTCTTCAGGTTCTTGTGCAACCTAATTTATCTATCTATGCAAAACTGTTGTTCTTGTCACACAAATTACATGTGCAAACAGATGATCCCTATTTGTATATATCCCTATCTCCTATGTTCCTCTCTGACCATACAGTTGTATACCATGTTCTTACTCACCTTTACATGCTTCCAACAGGTAATCATTCCAGCTGATGTATCTTAAGTGCGCAGTGGCAGGCATTCTGACCAATGTGGTAATGTGCCCCTTAATGGTAAACTGCAGTTGCATATTTCGTTGCAAGTCTTTGGTGGCAAAGCAAGTGTCAATGGGCAGATAGCCATAGTCCTCAATGAAAGAAATGTCTTCAGGGTAATGTAGTTTCCAGAGGCTCAAGGGTATTGATGTCTTGAGAAATGCATGTAATGTTTTTCCAGTGATGTATAACAGTCTTTATTTGCAAAAAAAACTCTTGTCTTGATGATGCGCCTTCCAATGCAGCCGTATATATATATATATTTGTGAATTGGGTAAAACAGCCTCCAGCTTTTTGGAAATTAAGGTTTTGCAGACTTCTGTGCTTAAGCGTGCTGTCTGTGCTTGGAAAGTGACTGTCCTGTGATTCTTCAACCATGGTGACATACACAACATTGACAAACAAACGAAACAAAGGGGCGAGACTATGCTAATGAGTGGACGGATGGTGATCACAGGACAAAAAAGAGGGTAAAAAGAAATACAAGTTTAAAAATGGTGGCATAAGAGAGTGAGGAGAACAACACTAGAATGAGGATAAATAAAATGATGGGCTGAAACATCTGGGTGAATAACCGACAGGATTGACGAACATGCATTAAAAAACATGGGTGCGTGGGAAGACAGGATCAGAGAGAAAGAGAGAAAGGTTAAGATATTATAGCCATTAACATTTTCTATTTGCATAGTTTACAAAATCTTGGCAAATCACAAAATTATGCTTTGTTATTTTGCTGAATGTTAAAAGCAGTCAGGCAATGAACTCTCTGAAATATGTAGTGCTTCCTTGCTCCTCACTATCAAATTCACTCCCTTTAAAGGAATAGTTCACCCAAAAATAAAAATGGTCATAATTTACTCACCCTGTGATTCTCTTGTTTGCTCAAAATTCAAATATGACTTGTGCACTATAAGGCTTCTGTAACCACACTTTTTTTTTTAGTAATTTTGTTACAAAACAGTTTTGGTAAAAACCTTAACTTTTGTCCCTAAGCCTTGTTTCCACCGAAATTACCCGGAAAAATTTGTCCCAGGAACCTTTTTGCCAGGAACTTTTCCCCCCAGACCTGTTGCTGTCTGCGTTTTCATCGTGGTCTTCAAGTACCGTGAAGATTAGGCAAATTATTCCGGTGACGTAGGACTGTGCACAACTTTCCAGTTCCCACTGGATTTCGTCCTCTGCATAAAAGCTTAATAAAGCCTGAACCTCGTCATCGGTCCATCGTTCGTATTTTTTAAACTCCATTGTTGATTCAAACAGCAAACAACTCTTACTGCACGCTCTGCAACAGACCTTTAAAAATGGTGGTTGAAATAAAATGCTGCGTGGAGTCAACCAATCAAAATGCTGTGTGAACTCAACCAATCACCAAGTCCCACCCACGAAAGTTCCTGAACTTTTACTACCTCGCGAGCAGGGACTTTCTGAGGGGGAAAATTTTATCCGGAACTTTATTTAGACCCTGGTCCCTGCAGCTGAAACACAGAGTACCACCCCAAAGTCCTTAGTTCCTGGGTAAAGTTCCTGCGGTGGAAACGCGGCTTTAGAATACAGTGCAAGATTTGTATGGACTACTTTTATGATGCTTTTTTTGTCCTTTTAGGAGCCTGACAGCCCTGGTCACTGTTCCACAGAAGAAAGAGAATCATGAGGTTGAGTAAATGACAGAATTGAACTGAACTATACCTTTACAGTGTGGTAAACATTCTTATTGTGCTTCACATAGACACACAGATTCTTGCCAGACTCACAGATAATGGTTCTTCTGAATCTCTTTCCTCAGGTTTTGGGACTTCAAGTCGGTCTATAAACCCCTGCAGCTCCTTCCTGAAGGCCTTCATTTGAGCATTGATGCGGTAGAGTAGCTCATGCTCCCTGATCCGGCCACCATCCTCATCATCTTCCATACGGCCGAAAAGATCCCCGTTAGATACGAACACCCGTGCCTCTGCAATGATGGTACTGGTGTCGGCTATGAGCCGATCAATGGTTCGTCCCAATCGCTCTGCTTCAGCACGGATGTCAATCATCTGTTGCCTGTCCCGAATGGAGCGCGAGAGGAGGCGGGCGGATTCAGGAGAATAGAGAGAGCGAGTTGGCGTGAGGCACCGAGCATTGCGGACTTCCTCTGAGTCGCTTTCTCCTCCAACAGGACCCTCCCGTTTGCGATGGGGAGGAAGACGAGAGGAAGACGAGTCGTCATCGCTTCCTCTACGCCCTCCGATTCCAGGACCAGTGTCGCTCTCTGCGTCACTATCCCGTGGAGTGACGGCTAGGTGAGATGATAGATCATACCGTTGCATGTTGGAAAGCAGCACACGGTTCTCGTACTGCAGCTGCATCACTTTCCCACTCAGTTCATTGATCTGCTTCCTTGCTGCCTTCAGCTCCTCCTGCAAGGCCTCGGCTTTGGAGCTGTCTCCTGCTCCACTGGCGGCACTTGCTGCATTACCACCTGAGGCATGCCTTGTACCCTCTTTAAAGCGCAGTTTGTTCAGCTCACATGTCACTCTCTTATTCTGTTCCTCTACATCTGCCAGGTTCCTCCGCAGAAGTTCCGCCTCATCCTCCACCAACTGCAGTTGTTGCCTCAGCTCCGACAGCTCCGACCCCTGCTCGCGCCCCATTCCTCCTTCCGCTCCGGACAAGCCCCCATTGGAGGATTCTTCACCTCGAAGATCATCCAACTCCGCCCTCAGGCCACGGTTCTCCACCTCCAATTCGACAATTTTACGTCCCAGGATGTTGGCCTCCTCTTCCACCAATCGCAAGCGGAGTTTCAGCTCTGATTCCCTTGTAGTGGGTGGGCCACCAGCTTCACCCTTTGGATGAGGGCTGTCCAGATCTCCATAGAAGGAACGATACTTCTGGAGTTCTTGTTCCAAACGGTCCTTTTCCTTGTCAATCTTGGCCATTTTCTTTCTCATTAAAGTAGCCTCATCTTTAACGAAGGTCAGTTGGCATTTCAGGTCCTCATTGTCCTCCTGTGGACAGAAGTGTTGCGTTAAGGTGGGGGCAAGATTTTGCAGACAAAAAAAGGTCTGTTGTCAATAGTGTAGCGATGTACAGTATGAGTTCCTTTCAAACCAAACAGATTTCTGTTGGTGAATGCAGCTAATTCATGTGACCAACTTGAACACGAGGAAATTTGCATCTCTGCATAGTTTATAACGCACTTTATATCTTTGCAAAAGGCTGCATAACTAGTTGAGCTTGAACTTGAGCTCGTCACTTAAAGGGGACCTATTATGCAAAATTCACTTTTATTAAGGTGTTTAAACACAGATTTGTGTCCACAGTGTGTGTTAACAACCAGCCTATAATGGTAAAAATCCACCCACTCCTTTATAATCCCCATAAATCATAAACAGTCTCTCCAAATGAGCAGTTCCAGATTTACGTAAGAGTAGGGGGAAGCCCCGCCCATGATTGGCGAGGGAATCAGCCCTATTAGCTTAGCTCCTCCCCTGAGTGAGCTGTACACAGTCCGCTATGTTTATCTCCTCCCCAGAGCATTTAACAGGAGCATTCAAGTAAGAAATGTATTCTAGGCCATGTTGGGCTGCTTTAGAGAAGAGGAAGAGTTGTTGTTGTACTTCTTCCTGAGTCTCTCTATCAGTGTCCGATAGAACAATGTAAGGCTGAACACCGTTACTGACAATCGTCATTTTGGCTGCGTGAGATTCTCCAGCTTTGTTGTTGTTGAGCAACCAAAGCACGAGCTGTTAAAGCTCCTCCCTCTTTTGAAAAGTGGGCCGGGAGCAGCAGCTCATTTGCATTTAAAGGGACACACACAAAAACGGCATGTTTTTGCTCATACCCAAATAGGGGCAAATTTGACAAGCTATAATAAATGATCTGTGGGGTATTTTGAGCTGAAACTTCAGACACATTCTGGGGACACCAGAGACTTATATTACATCTTGTGATAAGGGGTATAATAGGTCCCCTTTAAAGTAACAGTCTTCATTTGACAGCAGTGTTTTGTCCTCACCTCTGTAGGTGTCTGAGTCTTCCTCTCAGGCTTTTGTGCATCTTTGCTTCCTCTTCTTTTCTGAGACTGGACACAACAAATTTATACGAATGCTATGCAATTAATATGTATTTAAACCTATTTAGATGTGCTGTAGTGAATTGTGTTTGTATTCCTACCTCTTTGGCTTTGTCCAGTTCATTTTGCAGGGCCTGTTTGGTGACTTCCACCTCAATAAGTTTCTGTCTCAATCGCTCGTTTTCTTCTTCTGTCTTTGTTCGTTTCTCCTCCACGTTCTCTAGCTCATGGTGGAGTCTCACAGACACATCCTTGGCAACCTGTCAGAATGGTGGTGGTGTGGCTTAGTGGTTGCTTTGGATAGAAGCATCAACTAAATGACAAGTTAATAATTAGATAAAAATTGTGCAAATAAGTCCTTTGGAATGGGTAATTTATCATAGACCTTCTCTGCATGCCTTTAAAGATAAAAACAATGGTATTTGCCTTCAAATCTTGCTCTAAGCTCCTTAGGAGGTCCTCGTCAATTTCTCCAGTTTGTGCATAGCGAAGTCGTTTGCGCTCAGCCTTGCGGAGTCTGTATTGAAGGATGCGGCAGTTCTTATTCGCTCGCTCGAGCTCACGCCGCATATCTTGTAACTGACAGGTGTCCTCCTCATAAAAGGTGTCGCGCATCTCCTCCATCTCTGTCCGCATCTCCTCAATCTCATTCTGAAAACCAGAGTGTGCTCATTAGAGCTTTCTGCTCTCCAATTATTTTAATAAGCTGTACATTATTTCCAAAATAACATGTTTAATGAGTCCTTGGCAAACTGTTGGTTGAACATGCAAATTATTGGGGGCATATTTTGAATAAAACTGAGGCTGTTTTTTTTGTATTTTGCTTTGTTCTAAAATGGACTAAATTGTTACAATGTTGCATTTCTCTCATTGTTCTGTTCATTATCAGAAGGCAACTTTTTTTTAAATAGACCAAAATATGTTAACAAAATACATATAAGCAAACTGCCCCCTCATTGGTCATAATGTTTATGTTCCAGGGTTTCGCTCAGGCCTTGTTATTAAGATGCGTTTTGGTCGATCAGATCACAAGTAGACGAGGGAGACATTCCCGTTTACGCCTGGTGTTTCAATCCGTCTCTTTTGTCCACTTTCAACCACTTCTGTCCTGATTTCTTCGAGGGTTTATGGGTGGGTAAATGTATGGGTTTTTTCAGATCTTTCGATCTAATGAACAAAATAAGCTGTGCAATTTACATATGAATGCACCCGGAGATGACGGAAAAACATACGGAGAGCAGCAGCTTTCGTTTCTGCTGATAGCCGCAAGACCACGGCGAACGCAGTGAGTGTGTGTTAGAAATCAGGAATGGTGAGAGAACATTGTGCTTGGTACATTTTTCTTCTTTAAACCAAACTTGAGTCTTCAGCCAACAAAGTTTAAATCCCATCTGGCTAGCGCACTTCCCATAATGTTTACGCGTTGCGTCAGTAGGCGGAGAGTAGGTGATCTTTTGTGGCTGTTCAAACACATTCGACCACATGAGCGTTTACACTATGAAAGCAATCCAGTTGAATGCGTTTTCGACCACCTCTGGAAGTGGTCGAATGTGGACAAGCTCAAAACGTTTTAGACTCCATTTACACCTGTATTTAGCGTCGTCCACTTGTGATCCGATCGACCAAAACGCATCTTAATACCAGATGGAAACAGGGCCTCAGAGTGCTATTTCTGATTTCAAGATGGATGGACAACATCTCTGCAGGCTTATCATTGCTTAATTTCTGTTAATCACCAGTATTTCTATTTATCAGGTTGAGCAGGAATCAAGATTGTGTTTGGAGAACAATATTGCCATGCACCTTCTGAGCAGGAGTCATTAAAAAGCATTTTCAAAAGCAAGTAACATGCTTTGATTTTGAATTGACATGCTAACCCACAGAATTCACGTATGTTCACAGTTATCAACATCAACATGTATCATTTATCTACTTTGCTAATGGTCATCAACATATGTATTGCTTATTAAATTAATGTGGAAATCTACATTTGTGCAATTATATATTTGCTTATATTATGCATATTCATATCTATCTATCTATCTATCATCCATATATATTTTTAACATGATTTTTAACATGATTACATTTTCTTAAGTAGCACAAACAAACCTTAAGCTCTTCGTTTTCATCTTCCAATCTCTCGATCTCGTCCTGCAGGGCTTCATTCTGCTGTGTCACGGGCTCGTCGGCGCCGCTCGTGGCCTGTGAGGCCGGTCCCGGTTGCGTCTCGTCAGATGCTGTTCGCTGCATCCTGCCGCTTTTCTTTAAGCGCTTGTTGATGTGATACTGGATGAGTTCTGACTGCAGACAGCCCCCGCCCCAGAAGGCCGGCCCGCAGCCCACGTACTCTCCTCCCGCAGCGGCCTTTCTTTCCTTCTCGCTCCCCCTCACACCACCACCGGAGGAACCGTCCGGCTGCTCCGAGAACGAGTCTCTGTTGACGCACGGTAAACGCAGCGCGCGGCGCGTGTCCGGTGGTGGAGCGCGATCAATCCGCTCCTCGGTTTCCCAAACCGCCTCAGTTTCAGCACCATGAACAGCTGCCGCACCTCTCACCCTAACTTCACGTGGCTCTTTAGCCGCCTGCTCTCCCTCGCGTCCTTTAATGCCTTTTCCACCGGGCTTCGACGCAGTGGATGATGAGGAGCGGCTGCCGCTGGGTTTTGAGGCCGGTTTGGCGGGGTTTTGTCCGGGAGACGTTCTCCTCCTCCCTTCGGTACTGTCCGCTGATGGTGAAAAATCCGCAGCGCCACTTGCGGCAGAGCTCATCATGTCATATCGCAGACCTCCAACAAAAACTTTAATCAATTTTATGCCATTTATAAGAGGGAAAAAATGAAATATTAAACTTTATATATATATAATTTAAATAGGCTAAATAAAAGTATATTTGTTTAATATAAACCAATATGCAATATAAAATGTGAATTCATGTCATTTAAAGAACGACCAAGGTGAGTAGGCTATAGTATGTACATGAACATTAATTTCAAACTTATATGTAGCTACATGTATTTGACAGTTAAGTTTTTTGACATCCATCGCAGTAGGCTTCCTTTAAGTAAACTGTTTTATACTTTGCAAGTTTAGCTTGTTCAAATAATCATAGGATATATTATAATACATCTTTGGTGCAGTCGTAATTTGAGTTATTCTTCAAGAACATTAAATATCGCGATGTTTTCTTACCTGTTTATCAACTGTGCTCATTTGTTTCCTGTGAGTGGGACTTCAGCTTCACTTTAGCTCGAGGGTACCAGGCACTGCTTAGGCACGCGAGACACGGACGTTTAATATTCATGAGGTGACGTAACATCGAATATAAGGAAGTGAGAGTACTTTTTCCTCAGAATTCTTTGTTTTATATAAAGATAAATGTATATATATGTTGATGTTTTTTTCCCAGTTTTTCCTTAGTGTTTTTTTTTTTTTTTTTTTTGTAGGTCGATATATATATACAGTTGTGTTGACCCCTTTAAAACCCAAAAGAGGAGGAAGACTGAATGCTACTGGAGTTTGCTGCTTCACAGTTAAGCTGGTGAAAATGCAGCGTCATTCCCCCAACACTATTATAGTACAAGAATACATTCAAAAAGGTCAGTCTGCAGATTGTGCTACAGTCAGGCCAGTAGTCAGACTACAACAGAAAATATACTATGTACCTCAGCAGCAAAGGCACAGATATTTATATCATGTGCTGTTTAAAATGTATTTTTTTGTTTTCACTATTTCTCAGAGCCCAAAGTCTTGGTTTATCACTAGCCTTGGTCTTGAGATTCAAATCAATCGCTCTCATATTTAATTACTATCACTTTAATGAAATGCTCTTGTAAACACAGTGAGTCACAAGTGAATCTCGGGTCATTGGCACTGTGATATCAGTCTGTAATACTGCCTGTGAACACTAGAGAGCGCCGTCTGCCTGCCTGTGTGCTTGACTGGAAATAAGTTAGCTTATGAACAATAGCAATAACATTAGCCTATTACATATTTTGAGATCTCAGCTGTTTTAAATTCAGAGGTGAATTACAATATCTATCCATCCTTATGCTCACAAATTGTCTCATCACAATGGTCTCAAAAGTTAATACTCAGAATAGTAGACAATGAAGATTTGTGCACCATTTATAAATGTATTAGTGTTGAGTTTGCGTTATTGTGCACATATGTAGACCATGATAGATGGCTTTTTGTGTAGACACAAAGAGGAGCTTATTATCTCAGGTAGCGTATATTATCAGTGGAACAGGTTGAGAGAAAGGTGAAACCACTTTCTGTTAATAGGGCCAGTGGAAATCTCTGGCCTATTCGCAATCCTCTTACTGACGAACATCCTTGATCAGACAAGGGAGAGAGAGAGAGAGAGAGAGAGAGAGAGAGAGAGAGAGAGAGAAATTGTAGAATGGGTTTGGAGAATAGAAATGTAAAGATGCTGCTGGTGATGAATTAAACAAATACATTTTCTCTCAATTACTAGATTAACCAGCAATTCCCATAACCTGCAGAGCAATGTGTAAAAGGTACTAATTATACTTTTTGTGTGTCAAAATAATTTTTCAATGTAGGAGATTATCCCATGAAAGCCTGTCCATAATTAACAATAGTTATAATTAAAAGGCATTATTTAAAGAAATTTGCTTTAAATCAAAGACTACAAGGTATATGAGAAGTCTTTATGACAATAGCTGTGGCCATTTACATTTTTCATTGACATGGATTCTGTTGGCTGTTTTAAATAAATGCTAAATTGCATAATTTAAAATAATATATAGTAAAATTATTGTTTGTAAATTAATTTGAAAAACACTACAGTTTACAGAACAATTTCTAAAGTCAGAGCAGCATTAACTTCTTTTTTCCTGCATAATGGACATTCATTTTCTTTTCTGGATCACTACATATGGAACATTTCTAGCTTTCACGTCGATATATGCGTATTGTAAATATTCGTATTGTCATGTGTAAATGTCAAATTTATTGCATCCATCCGGTCTGTTTAATAGTTTTAGTCTGATACCAGTGTATGTTTCCCCCATAGTGACCTGAATAACACTACAAACTCTGACGTGGATATAAGCTCTTTTACAGCGAAAGCCAATTTACGGCCTGATTAGACCAGATCTGTCTGCCCAACCCCTCAAAGCTCTGGCCTGAGAGCTCCATCACAACCGGAGGACACTTAATTAGAAGTCCAGGAAGGAGAGAGACGGAGGCAGAGGGTCTGTGAACAACTAAGATAAATGTGACTGGAGCCAGACCGTAGGGTTGTCATCCTCTTCTCCGATTAAAAGTCTATTATGAATTTTTTTCTAATCACTTGGAAAAGGGAACAGCGCATCTCTCCTAACACACTCAAGATTTGATTTGTCATTTATGCCTATAGCAAGATTAAGTTTAAAGCCCGTTCACACGAAGAACGATAGCGATATTAGTGTCCACACCAACGTACGATAATGTTCTGTTTATTATAAGCGTGCGCTGCAGTTATTTCGTCTGTCACTTTAGGTCGTTAAAGGTAGGGTAGGCAATTTTTATCATAAACAGTTTTTGTTATTCTTGTTGAAACACTCTTCACATCCTAAATAGCGATCAATAATAGAAATGGTCTAAATATTAAAACATGTACATATATCTTCTGTGGAAGTCTCAGGACCAAAAAATGTTCGTCCAATCATTGCATTCAGTCCGAAAGCAATGATAGGATGTCCTACCTGCCTGTCACCATATGTATTTGCATACCTCCGTCATCAGCACGTATGCAGAGTTGTAGACAGACAGCCACCTAGTGCCACAAACAAACAACAGATTCCTTTTACAGTTCCTCCTAAACCAAAACAACGAGCTTAGGGGCCATTCACACAGAACGCGTCTTTGCGTCTAAAAACGCGAGACGCAGCACTCAGGAATGGTTTTAAAAAAAGCGCAGCGTAAAACACGAGGGTCTCGAGACGCGCTTTTGAGACGTGATGCAATAACGACAATAACGGAAATAACAGAAATAGGCAAACAGCAGAATTGATAAATACGAGTTTTGACATGGAAAAAAAGAAAATAAGATAATAATGAGCGCCTCCTCCGCCATGTTGCTGTCAAATAAAACAGTTGTCATGCCAACTTGCTACTGTAAACAGAAGCTCGCAACGCTTGCCCCGCCTCCGAGTTCTTCTGATTGGTCCACTGTTTTGGAACTGACATTGATGAGCGGCGCTGCGTGTAAAAGTTGAAATTCTTTTAACTTGACACAGTGTCTTAAAAACGCGGTGCTCATGTGCGAAGCACTGCAAAAGACGCGAGACGCGAGCGTAACGGTCATGCACGTCCATCAAGCGCGTGTTTACATAGATAAACAATGGGAGAGTAGCGCATTGGAATAGAAAAACGCGTTCTGTGTGAACGGCCCCTAATGCTGCATGTCGTACCATAGACTGTATAAAACAATGGACGTAGTGTCTGTGACGTCACCCGTAGGTTTCTGAAGAGCATTTGTGAAGCCCAAAATGGGCGGAGCTGGCTGTCGCCATCTTGGCAGCGTGTCACCGCGTGTCACTCCCGGATAACCGAAAATGGGCAAAGAGGCGGGACGTGGGTGGAGCTAACAGACAGCAGACAGCGCGATTGTCCTCCCTCCCCACTCCCCCACTGGCCTGCACTCACACTGCACTTAACGCTCCGTGCCGGAGCACGCTTACTTCATATACAGTGCAACTTTTTGTATGGAAGAAAACAGGAAGAAATGCACTTTCGCTAAGATATTGCCTAATAGATTTATCATTTATGCCGCGCAGCGATTTTCACTTGCACGTATCAGAGGATTATTACGAACTACGAAGGCAGCTGACGTTAATGGAGGAATTTTGCAGCTTTACTCGCAAACAATTCCTGTTATAAACCCGTTATAAACCCAAATACACACGAATTAAGTACATGAATTGAAAAGTGTACTATCAAAGTTGTTTGCCGTCATAATGTTGACAGTAGCGCACACAAAAGTAGTAGCTGTTCTGTGCTCTGGCACGGTTAGCGCTCACACTGCATACAAACCGTGCTCGAGCCCAATCGAACCGTGCTCTGGCCCACCACTTCCAAGCGGGCCAGGGACGGTTAAACGAGCCACGCCCGAGCACGGAACGGAGCGATCACACTTGTCAAACGAACCGGGCTTTGGGGGTCAAACGCAATAGGGCACGGTTCAGAGCGCCTAGTGTGAGTACACCCTAAGTCACTTGCGTGTTGGATTCAAGAGAGAGACCGGAAGGTTGCCGCTTGTGTCGTACCCGTAATTACAAGATGGCAACCCGTGACATTCTATCCGGACTTGTTCACATCTTCAGATTTGGATTTTTGCGTTTCTATGTCAACACTATCAATGCCGAAATGAATTTGCAACAGTCAGGTGATACAACTAGAGCACTGTAAGTTGTTTACCTTCATTATTATTGTAATGTTATGTGCTTTGAGACATGAGGTAATTTAACCAAAGTCCCTTTAAGACAAGTCATTTCACACGGCGGCCATCTTTGAAACGCCTCTTGGGCATCCTCGAAAGCTGTTTGCCAAGCTTTCTATTAAATTTCATATTTGAAATTACCAATGAAATCTGACTACAACTGTCTCATTAATTTTGTTTCTAAACGCTCAAATCATTACAAAAAACGGCATTCATCAGGCTGGATCAAGCTAATGCGCAAGCACGCGTCTTTATAGGAAACGCGTGTCTGACTGTTTCTATAGCAACCGGAGCTTCTAACGGCAGCTGCAGCGACGCGATGACTTTACCAATCGCCGACTGGTTCTTATGGCGGGACTTTTTCCGCCATATTGCGCATTGCACTTTCTCCCATTTATAATAATAGCAGTGCACTGTCTTTCTATATATAAAGTCTTTAATTTAACGCCGTTTCTCGTGACGCTTTGTATAATCTGCTCTGGCTGTGCGCGTCCATGTGTTTTGAAGGAGGCGTGGCTTTGGATACGCTCTGAAGAGCTAGGAAGGATTCTGGTTCCAACTATATCGTTTCTCTATCGTTTATCGCTATAGCTGCGGTGCAGACTTCCCTGATTAGAGCGATTATTAAAACGTTACAGTTATCGTCCTTGGTGTAAATGGCCCTTAATGCTTAAAATTAAAATATGAACTATAGTAATGCTTTAATTGGCAAAAAATAACCAATTGAGTAGTAAGCCAACATGAGAGAGAGCGAGACAAGACAGAAAATGAGGTTGACATCCTGTTTATTTCATTCAGTTCTGTATCAATTGGTATAATTGTTTATTATAAGAGGAACATTAAAGCTGTACATGGTGACATGATTTCCGCTGTACACAATGTGCAGATCACAAACACCGCCTGTGTACTTCCTGTGTAAATTTAAGAGCATTCATTCACACAGGAAATATACAGCATAGACAGCAGTTTTCAAACATGTTTTGAGAGTTGTCTACCTGTTTTTAGAATTGTTGGATTTTATTAATAGGGAACTTTTTTTCATAAAGGGAACAAAAAGCAAAATTAGTGTAGCTGTAATGCAATATGACTTTTGCAAAAACTTCATAAAAAGCTACATGCACAAAGCAATAGAGAGGAGTACACATATTGGATATTAAGGACACAAGTGTGTGTGTGTATGCAGTATATGTGTCTAAATTTACATGAACAAAAACATGTAAAACTACCTGAGTATAAAGCGATGATACCATCATTACTGCATGCATTCTCAGGAACTTGTTCAGTACAGGAAATTAAATTAAACACATCTAATGCAAAAGTATAAACCCACCAAATATAAAGTGATTTTCTTTGGTTGAATTGTATTGCCACTTTTAAAAATCGTCTATTTGTAATAACGGTCACCAGAGTCCTTAAACACCACTGTTTCACTACAAATGAAGATCAAACTGACAATATAGCTATTAAAAAATAGAAAATTAGATTTGTGGGATTATCCGCATGTGTTATGGAAGTGATTTAGTCTTGCATCTTGAATGACTCCATATCATTTGTTGTTTTAGGATTCAAGATTGTCAAGAAAACTGCCTGCCACTGAGAACAGAGGAAGGACATGTAAAGCATCCAGATGAGCCGTTTATGTAAGAATCTTTCATCATCTTCATATATTCAATAAAAACGAAGAATCAGCTTCAAGTTTACGTGAAAAAAGCGTATTTATCTGTCATTCTGTGGAAAAAAACAGTTTAAAACTGACTAATCTCCCCCTAGATGATATTTAAATATCCTAAAGTAGTTTGCTCTTCAGATTCAGCATACCACAAGGGACGAATTACATTATAAAATATTCACAAGTAGCCTAAACATCAGGAGATGACCGAGAAAGTGACGTCACACAGAATTGGTTGCGTTGGTATCCTTAAGAAATGTCCCTAGTTTGACATACAATCAGCAAGTTGACCAAAAAAAGACCAATTTTGTTTTTACAATTACCAAACAGTCTGTTGTGGTTGAGATTACATGGGCATTTTTGAACCCCATGAGACCCAGTGTTTCCGTGTTTCATTTCAGTCATGTTTTCCTTTTCCTTTCTTTTGTTTCTTTCCATTTTCCGTGACCTCCGGTGCCTTAGTGGTGCCATTACTTGCTGTGGAGAAGCCATTAACGGCAGGTTTTGCCGACTTGAGCCGTGGCTGGCGGCGGTAGGTCTGGTAGTAGAAATTGGCGAACAGGATGATGAACGTGACGGCGTAGCCGATCAGAGCCCACTGCATCCAGGCCGGGAACGGGCAGCCCGTGTAGAGAGAGTGAGCGGCATGACCAATGGTGACGTGGAACTGGATCTAAATGGGTGTGAAACAGAAATCTGCAACTTTAAAGGCTTCTTTGATTGCTTCAAGTAGCCTAGAAGAGCTTCATGGTGTCAAATAAAATCATAAAATGACAATTTGTACTCACCAAGAGATGTTCTGTTTGGTTGATGGTTGATTGATAGATTTTACCACTTTAGTTTAAACAACGGTTCACTATATTCAGTTATCCACCTTATTTTGCAATGTGAAAATAAGCTATTTTCTTTGAATGTGCGAGACTTCCGATTCATTAGCGAATATAGGTAAATAACTAGAAGAAAAAGTGCAGTAATCGGTAAAACTATTTGCACTTATGATTGTGATAATTAAAATAATATGATAAATACTACTTTGCAATATCAAGCAGCATAACAGACTTTATACAGGTAAAATAACTGGAAGCGAATGAAGCCACACACATTCAAGTTACCAATGATTGCTTATATTCGCTGACTATCTAAATATTTGCTGACAGTCATTCAATTATTTGCTAAATGATTGGTAAAGATTTGCATTGAATTAACATATTGATTCTTAATTATTTCCAGAAGTAATTGGATCGACTAATTACACAATAGCAGAATATTGGCAAAAATACACCAGATTGTACATTCACAGGCTCAATAATTGTATTTTGGATAAGAAATCAATGTTGAATTTTATTATAATGATGTTTATAATAGTAATTATAACTGGTTATTAAATTCTGCAATCAATACATTGAACTTTCAAAGTAACAATGCATTTTTAAAACCCAACTCAGTGTCAAAATATTAATCATTTAATCATTTGAATTGAGTATCTTGAGCTGTGAAAACTAATAGCAGGTTCAGTCACAGTTGTATTTCAGGCAATCAAATTATTGTTCTTTGATATTGCAGTTTAAGGAGCTAAGAGGGACGTGGAGTGTTTATTTACCATCTGAATAATAGTGAGGTATTTCTTCCACCACAGGTACTTCTGGATCTTTGGACCAAACGCTGCCAAGCCGTAGTAGCCATACATCAGCACATGAATGCCTGAGTTAATTGTAGCGCCAAAGAAAGCTGTGAAGGAAGGAAGGAGATTTAGTCAGATATAATATCAAAAAATATGTTGGTCCAACAAAATATTGATCAAGTTTCAGGATACCGTAAGATCATGGTATATTTTTGGGACTCTTTCATGGATCATGGTCAAAATGAATTTTCCATGTCACATTCATGTGGAAATTTTTCTAAGACAGAAATCCGTTCTCATCGAGTTTCACGAATGAGGTAAATTGCTTCAAGATGTATGAAGAGCCAAAGGGGTCCTTGATTATGATTTCACTTTTTTATCTTTAGTTAGTGTGTAATGTTGCTGTTTGAGCATAAACAACATCTGCAAAGTTACGACGCTCAAAGTTCAATGCAAATGAAGATATTTTCTTTTACAGAAATTGCATTTTAAGGACTACAACAAACATCTGGCAGAGACTACAACGAGCTTCTTCCCGGGTTGGTGACATCACTAACCCTAACATTTACATAAACCCCGCCCCCGAGAACACACAACAAAGGGGGTGAGGCCATGTTGGGCTGCTTTAGAGAAGAGGAAGAGTTGTTGTAGTAGAGTGTTGTTGCCATGCCGTTATTTTACGCCGGACTGCTTCACCAACGAGGGTGAATTCAATGCTGGATTTGCACAAAAGATTAACATGACGGCACATGCTAGTGGATGAGTTGAATCAACTCCACAGCAACTACATAAATTTATCCACTAACCGTTCAGAAACGTCCAGTTTCATTGTAAAAGTTGTAACTTCTTCCTGAGTCTCTCCATCAGTGTCCGACTCCGGTTTGAACAATGTAAGGCTGAACACCGTTACTGACAATCGTAATTTTGGCTGCGTGAGATTCTCAAGCTTTGTTGTTGATGAGCAACCGAAGTGTGAGCTGTTAAAGCTATAATAAATGATCTGTGGGGTATTTTGAGCTGAAACTTCACAGACACATTCTGGGGACACCAGAGACTTATATTACATCTTTTAACATCAAGCGCCGAATATGAAATGTTCTGGAAGTGTCACTAGCACTTGTTGAGACACAAGATCATCTAAACGCTGACCTCCTCCACCCATTTCAGATCATTATCCTTTGTTCGCCCTTTCCTCCTTATTAGCCTCTGACCATCTGTACCCGTCTGTACCCTTTGACCCCTTCCACACCCCCTATAGGCTCTCCTAACCTTTCCTCTCTTTTTCGCAAATCCCCTTATCCTTCTTCTGTTTTAGATTCTCTTCTTGGTCAAGCCTCAAAATGCACACTTAATGTCAAGAAGTTTCTGTAAATGGTTCTCATGCAAATCAACCTTTATCCTTTCAGATGATCCACCTTCCTGGTCTACAACTTACTTTCCTCACATTGGTGTTAATGGTGAGATGCGTATGAAGATGTTGTTTGCTTGTAAAAGTACTTTTTTAATATATAGCACCTTTTGAAATAGTACAGTAGTTGCAAACAAATGTTTACTCATACAACTATCTTTGTGAGGACCAGTTTGAGTTTTAGACCAACGGAGTGAGGACAAAGTGACTAAAGTGAGGACATTTGGCCGGTTCTGAGATCCCTTTAAAGGCCTGTTTTAAGACTTGGTTTTAGGGATAAGGTTATAATTACGTTAAGGGTAGATTGAGGGTGAGGGTTAGGCACTTAGTTGAGATGGGTAAAGTTAGGGTAAGAAGCTAGAGATTGCATTGTGTCAATGAATGTCTTTACAAAGAGAGCTCTGTATGTGTGTGTGTGTGTGTGTGTGTGTGTGTGTGTGTACTCACACTGTCCGCCAGGAACCCACTTGATGCCGATCCACCACAGGATGAACATTGTGCAGTGGTGATAGACGTGCAGGAAGCTGACCTGATTAAACTTCTTCCTCATGATGAAGAACACTGTGTCCAGAAACTCCACTCCCTTAGAGATGTAGTACCACCACAGAGCCGACGCTATCTGCAGGAACACCACTAGACTCAGTGACACTAGATATCTTACATCTTGATCTGTCTGTCTGTCTATCTATCTATCTATCTATCTATCTATCTATCTCTCTCTGTATCTCTCTCTGTCTGTCTTTCTATCTGTCTATTTCTGTCCGTCCGTCTCTCTGTCTGTCTATCTATCTATCTATCTATCTATCTATCTGTCTGTCTATCTGTCTGTCTATCTATCTATCTATCTATCTATCTATCTATCTATCTATCTATCTATCTATCTATCTATCTATCTATCTGTCTGTCTGTCTGTCTGTCTGTCTGTCTGTCTATTTCTGTCTATCTGTCTATCTTTCTATCTGTCTGTCTATTTCTGTCTGTCCGTCCATCCATCTGTCTGTCTATCTATCTATCTGTCTGTCTGTCTGTCTTCTGTCTTTCTATCTATCTGTCTGTCTATTTCTGTCTATCTGTCTGTCTGTCTATCTATCTATCTATCTATCTGTTTGTCTATTTCTGTCTATCTATCTATCTATCTATCTATCTGTCTATTTCTGTCTATCTATCTATCTGTCTGTCTTTCTATCTGTCTATTTCTGTCCGTCCGTCTCTCTGTCTGTCTATCTATCTATCTATCTATTTCTGTCTATCTGTCTGCCTATCTATCTATCTATCTGTCTGTCTGTCTGTCTATCTATCTATCTATCTATCTGTCTGTCCGTCTATCTATCTATCTATCTATCTATCTATCTGTCTATCTGTCTGTCTGTCTATTTCTGTCTATCTGTCTGTCTATCTGTCTATCTTTCTATCTGTCTGTCTATTTCTGTCTGTCCATCCATCCATCCATCCATCCGTCTGTCTATCTATTTATCTATCTGTCTGTCTGTCTATCTTTCTATCTATCTATCTGTCTGTCTATTTCTGTCTATCTGTCTGTCTATCTGTCTGTCTATCTTTCTATCTATCTGTCTATTTCTGTCTATCTGTCTATCTATCTATCTATCTATCTATCTATCTATCTCTCTCTGTATCTCTCTCTGTCTGTCTTTCTATCTGTCTATTTCTGTCCGTCCGTCTCTCTGTCTGTCTATCTATCTATCTATTTCTGTCTATCTGTCTGTCTATCTATCTATCTATCTATCTATCTATCTGTCTGTCTGTCTATTTCTGTCTATCTGTCTATCTTTCTATCTGTCTGTCTATTTCTGTCTGTCCATCCATCCATCCATCCATCCGTCTGTCTATCTATTTATCTATCTGTCTGTCTGTCTTTCTTTCTATCTATCTATCTGTCTGTCTATTTCTGTCTATCTGTCTGTCTATCTTTCTATCTGTCTGTCTATTTCTGTCTGTCCATCCATCCGTCTGTCTGTCTATTTATCTGTCTGTCTGTCTATCTTTCTATCTATCTATCTGTCTGTCTATTTCTGTCTATCTGTCTGTCTATCTGTCTGTCTATCTTTCTATCTGTCTGTCTATTTCTGTCTGTCCGTCCGTCCGTCTATCTATTTGACTATCTGTCTGTTTGTCTATCCATCCATCCGTCTATCTATCCATCTGTCTATCTATCTATCTATCTATCTATCTATCTATTTCTATCTATTTCTATCTATCTATCTATCTATCTATCTATCTATCTATCACAAGGGGTTATCCGTGAACTACCATAACCACTGAAGCTTTGATCAAGACACATAACCTAAGCTCACTCCAGTGGGACTGTTCATCTTATGAGCGTCTTAAAGTCACTTTAAATAAAGATATAAAATGATTAATTTCAATGAATTTGCTCTTTAGGTACACTGTTATCAAGAGCCATGAAAATGGGGGTGTGGCCTACAGGTGGAGAGACTCCTGACCTCATCTCTGTCCTCACGTCACCAGGGAAACCAAGCTTGCCAATGAGGGTGACGATGCATGCCAAGACAACAGCATGAGGAAACTCTAACCGACGCCAGTGAAAGCGGTATCCTGGGATTCAGCATTCCGGTCTCCTGATTACAGTTAAGCCTCTCCTCAACTTTCTCCCTTTTCCTTACAGCTGTAAAATACCCTCTGCATGCTAAAGGTCTACAAGTTCATGGCTTCAGTCTGGATTTTTTTTTTTTTTTGATTGGGTTAGTCTGTATAGTCATTATAATTAGCTCTATATAAAAACATTAGCAGTCTATGAGCTCATTTAGTAAGGGATGACAGTGTATTTCTTACCCTGACTTCATTAACATCATTCGAGTAGTTCACAGGCTGACAGAGGTAGCTGTATCCGGCCGCTCTCGATCCCAGGAGCAGCTAGAGAGAAAAACATTGACATTATTATTATTAATATGTGCTCAAGGAAAGGTTAAAGGTGAAGTCTGTATGTGATGGACTGATTGATTTGCCACAGTTTATTCCTTTTGCTTTTGTCAAATGCAGACTGTGCATTTTTTGTTTGTTGCAGAAAACCTACGAAACAAGCAACAGATTGTCTGTGTAAGAAGTCAAATATGTCACAATTTTTTTTTTTTTGAGCCAGTGATCTATTGCCAAAACATCTGTGACCTGTCTGTGGTCTGTCTGTACACTATTGCACTATTGCTGGACTGAAATCACTGCATTACTATTTTTTTCACACAGCGAACACTTCATGCGTGAATATAAAATTTTACTGCATAACAGTCATTCATTTATTTCATTCTTTTTTTTTCTTTTTTTTTTTACAGATGAATATTTGTATTTATTTAGTAAATATTTTTTAATTTATAGTGGCCAAAAGTGATGTCTAGACTTGGAAAATTGACATCTTCACCCTTTCTTCAAATATTATTTAAAATTTGTTAAAGATTTTGTCAGCATATTGTGAAATTACAAAACATGCCAAATTGTGCTGACATAATTTTTGGCCAGGCTGTCACACAAAGAAATTATAAACGCATGCAAAATCAAGAGAGAACCAACGAAATATTAAAAACTGATTTTGTAGTAGTCAATGTAAACAGTTTTTTATCTATGCATTTTTTTTGCATAGTAAAATAAAACCTGTAGCTGTAGTTTGTCTTTTTTGCCAAATAATTTTGTCAGATAAATACCTTAACAAAGTTTAGTGTTTTGTTCGTCCTTCATATTTAAAAAAAAAAAAAAAAATATATATATATATATATATATATATATTATATTCCCCATATTTTGATGGTTTAATCAAACTTGTAGGGTAATTAATTAACAAATATCATCTCTAGACATAATCTTTTGGTTTCTACTGTAAATTTGTTTTATATCTGTATATTTTATATATGTGCAATTCTTCACTTTTCACCCAAAATCGATTTCCTTAGCAATTTTTTAAGCATAAATGTAGTGAGGTGCATCTTTAAAACAAGAAACAACAACTTGCCAATTGCGTAAGAAAAATAAATGTAAGATATGTTCTATTAAAACCCTATATTTATCTTGTTTTAAGGATGTTTAAATATCTTTTGATGAAGAAAATGATTTTTTTTCTTCACAGTATGCACAGATGTGTAAAGTTGCCTTCCACTCAGAATGCATGTGAAAAGCAAACCGCTTTTTGTGTATCCAATTTCTTTGCATGCTGCTTATTTTTTGCAAGAAACACAAACAGAATGCTGTGATTTCAGTCTTTTGCAAGTTAATGCATAATGCAGACTTCTTAATATTAGATATATTATTATTAGCATTTGAAAAATACTATCGCATCACTAGTATTTTCTGGTGCCATGATGCTTCCATGCAACTGATTTGTCCCATTAGATACAAATGTACTGACAAGAAAGGACCCCAACAGACCTCTTTGCAGATGTAGAAGTTGAGCAGCACCATGCTGAAGTTGTACACAATGAGGGTTTTCCTGAGCTGAAAAGGCTCGCGGTTCTGCATGTAAAGGGGTCCGACCCAGAGGAAGAGCAGGTAGAGAACGCTGATCCCCAGGGTGGGGAGCGGCGACGACATCATCGGCCATTTCTCCACGCGCTTATCTGAGATTTAAACACATGAAACACAATTCAATTAATTTTTAATATTCATATATATTACTATATATGAATATATGTTTCAGAATATTCTCACCTGCTATGGTAAGGCTCCATTTATAAAACTCTGCAGAGTCATTCATAAAGTGAATGACTGTCTCCATGGCTCTAGTTCTAAGATGATTATCCTGTGAAGGAACAAACGGAATATAAGCAGTTTAAAAGCGATTTTCCTTGCACAATATGACATTAATTCCTTCAGGACAGAAGAGTCATACAAAGATCATTTCACAAGACTAAATATTGGATTTTGATTGCTGATTACATTGTGCCACATAAATGTGCTGTAATAAGATTCTGTTACACAATAACTGATCTAAAATGTATGATGGATAATAGTCTGTGTTATTTTAGTATCATTGAGACTATAGTTTTTATTAATATTTTGAATTTTTTATTTTTATATTTTCTGTTTTCAGTTTACCGTTTTAGTGATTTTGTCGTGTATTTTTGTCATTTTTTTTTTACATGTCAATGTATTTTTTATTAAAGGATTAGTTCACTTCAGAATTAAAATTTCCTGATAATTCACTCACTCCCACGTCATCTAAGATGTTCATGTCTTTCTTTCTTAAGTCAAAAAGAAATTAAGGTTTTTGAGGAAAACATTCCAGGATTTTTCTCCATATAGTGGACTTCACTGGGGTTCAACGGGTTGAAGATCCAAATTGTAGTTTCAGTGCAGCTTCAAATGGCTCTACACGATCCCAGACGAGGAATAAGGGTCTTATCTAGCGAAACAATCTGTCATTTTCTAAAAAAATAAAAATGTATATACTTTTTAACCACAAATGCTCATCTTGCACTGCTCTGCGATGCGCCATGCATTACGTAATCACGTTGGAAAGGTCACGCGTGAAGTAGGCAGATATAATTATAAAAATTTTTTTAGAAAATGACCGATCGTTTCACTAGATAAGACCCTTATTCCTCGTCTGGGATCATGTAGAGCTCTTTGAAGCTGCATTGAAACTACAATTTGGACCTTCAACCCATTGAACCCCAGTGAAGTCCACTATATAGAGAAAAATCCTGGAATGTTTTCCTCAAAAACCTTAATTTCTTTTTGACTGAAGAAAAAAAGACATAAATATCTTGGATGACATGGGGGTGAGTAAAATATCAGGAAATTTTAATTCTGAAGTGAACTAATCCTTTAACTCAAGTCACAACTAAATCATGTTCCACACCTGAGTGCCAGGTAAGCAGAATTAATTTGGGTCACAGTTCACCAGTGTCATTACATAATCACCCCGTCTTTCGCAGCCCTGCTGACGCCTGTGCATTATTTAGCTGCCCTATCGTTTTTCACTGAGACAAACTGAAGGAAAACAGGACAGTTGTATACGGTACTGGTCCCAAATAAAGTATAACATGAAAGCAAAATTTGCTAGCAAAGCAGTGAGAGAATAAGCTATGCTAAAATACTTGTGGTTACAGTATATCAGGTTAAACTTGATTGATTTTTGTTTTTTGCATAAGAAAATAGTCACACAAATGAAAGAAACAATACATATCCCTGCACGTATACAGTATGCGTTGTCGTATGCATATATGGTGTTTCCACACTTAAAATGTCTGAATGTCATTGCGTTTGATAGAAAATATCAAATCAAGTGTTGCTGAAATGCTGCAGGATCTTTTCTCTTCACTTTTTTCATCATTTTTGCTCATTGTCTTTGAAATCAACAGGTGTTTTGACTATTTTTAGTGTATGAAGTCAGTTCTCCTCAGATTCCCACAGGTGTACTAGTAGAGTATCCACAAATGTAGTTCATCACATTAATTATTAACATGTTCCACTAACTACAAACAAACAAAAAGTCACATAATACTTATGTATTCATGTTCAGTATAGGGAAGACTGGGGCCAGTTGTCACAGGGTCTTTATTTCAGTAAATATAAAGTCAAAAGTCCAATTTCACAAATGTGTGTTTTTTCAGTGGTTTTATATCATGGTTTATAGTTTAACTCTTAAATTAGGGTATTTTTTGTGTCCTAAAAACTAAAATTCCAATATCATATTTTTTGTTAAATCTGTTGGGTATCAAGTGAACATAATTAAAATAACACACCAGGAAGCATGAATTTGAAAAGAGTAAACTATATAATGAAGACAGGTTTAACTGAAGGTTGAACCATGAAGAGTGTTTTTCAGGTTGTCACATTTATATTGGGGCAAGCTATATGTTTTATATTGTTTTTTTTATAGGCTACAATTTATTAATTGCAATTTCTATTTGCCAAAACTTTTTTTGTTGTTGTTTAAAGAATTGTTTTGTGTTTTCTACTAGTTTTACAGCTTTAATGGCAGTTTGAAAATTGTGACAACTTACCCCATGTATAGTGACATCATGCCCCGCTTTTGTGCTAATTAAACAATTTCCCCCCTTGGACAGCAACAGTGCAATGTCGCTTTTTTTTTTTTTTTTTTTTTTTTTGTACATAAAGGCCCGTTTACACCAAGAACTATAACTATAAAAATACCGATAAGTGTCCACACCAGCGGACAATATCGTTCGCTAAGTGCGCTGCAGTTTTGTCGTCTGCCGCTTTAAATACTGGAGCTATTTAAAGCAGGATGGATTCTGATTGGCTGTCAATGTTTTTATTGTTCATCAGTCGAAAAAAAATCGTTCTGAAAGTAACGTTAATTCTAACGATATCATTTCGCTGCGCCATTATCGGTAGTCTTGGTGTGGACTCTGCTATTCTTTTACGATTAACACCGTGTCCTAACCAGACGCGATGCGATAAGATTCCAGCGACAAACAATTTGTATGTCAACACCAGACGCGACGCGACTATAAGACACGATAAAGTCAATCAAAAAAGTCAATCAAAAATCACAACCAATCAGACGAGCGCGTGGGCGGGCTCTATCTGCAAGCTCCCGGCACTCGCAACTAAATTGATAAGTTCATGCTCAAATTCATGAATATTACACATATTGAGTTACTGAAACAATCTTTGTCATAGAATACACTTGGCTGTTCACAATGAGTTGACAGTTTGAACGATCTTGTTTCCTTTTATTTATTTCGAAGATCTGAGGTGAATTGTCCGTTGTTGCTTTCAGTACGGCTATCAAAGATGCACAAAATGATATTCAAACCCATATTAGATGCTTTTAACATTGAATAAAGCACATAAACAGTACCTGAGATTATCATTATCATACTTGTGTTGTTGTTCCGTTTCTAAAACCGTTTCTAAAATAGAATCATCGCGTGTCGCCGTCGCGGCTAGTTAGGACGGTGTAACGATTTTTAGTAACTATCTTTATCGTTACAGTTATCGTCCTTGGTGAGACTTTAAGGTTTGTGGCTATACAGAAATTGAAAAAAAGTGTGTTTGTGCTCTTTCTTCATTTTTTTGTATCTGATGCAATGACGTTCATACAATTTTAAGTCCAAATATGGTTTATGCAATGATGGCAATGATGATTTTGCACTATAAAACGGAAGAGACGAAGCTTTGTTAAAATAAACATGTCACCGTGCAGTGCAAAGTTCCCGTACGTCCCTGGTGAAGACAAAAGCCTCCGTGCGCGTGTGTCAGCAGGTTTCACGAGCATTTGTCAGTCAGGCTTTAATTCCTTTTGATCTACGAGCTTAAAGTGTAAGTACAAATGCCCATCGACCCACATCTGAGGCCGCAGCACTCAGAGGGATGATCACCATGAAGGTTACCACCACCAGATGCTTCAAATGCAAGCTGAGGTCTCAAACTTTTCCAGAAACGAAGGAAACCATAAGTTGCAGCAGTGTAGCTGATAATATAAAGAGCAAACAAAGTGACTATGAAATGAAGCGAACGTGAGCACAATAAAATAAAGGTTCTTCGATGTATTTTTGCAGTAGTAGATTCACCCTGCAAAATGTAGTCTATTGTCAAATAACCTAAACGTACCTAATGTGGAAACTTGTCAAAGTCAAGATTCATTGGTTATTTTTCAATAAATAA
>CM077446.1:3773535-4051035 GCA_039654765.1 Mylopharyngodon piceus
CATGCACACAAAAACACACCTGCAGGTTATTTTGAAGTCACTATTACATGCGAAAAGTTCATATTTTGCCACATCCAGACGCATAGTATGTCCAGATGGATAGAGCGGATAGAGTTTTTCCTCAGTGTCAGTTGAGTTTGTCTGCTGTCTGGTTCTCATTCACAAACTGATTTCATTTTGTGTCGCTAAGGGCTTTTCACTCTCCATTTTATAAATCTTAACCGAGATCATCCAAACAAACCAAAGGATTCTCACATTTCAGCTCATGGGAGAGTGTGTGTGCGTGTTGTTTTTAAGTTAGATGAAAAAGAGAGAAGGGCTGTTTTGATTATACAGTGCAGAGGTGATGATGAGTCTCCTGAAAGAAATGTTGATTTGTTTAGTATGTGCGCTCCATTATATCGAAGCTGCTCTGTTTGTAACCTCCTTCAGCTCCAACTCAGACGCTCAAGGGCTGCTGGTCTGACACATAGAAACGGAAAGAACCCCTGGATGGCACGAGGGAAGGAAAGAAACACAGAGTGAGCGATGATGAGTTTCACTGTGAGACGGAACAGTCTGGTGATTTAGCACTGTAGACAGTGGATCCGTTTCTTGCCACCCAAAAAACTGTTTATCTAGATTATTATATATATTTATATTTGCACAGATAATTTATTCCTGAAATCAGCATATTAGAATGATTTCTGAAGGATCATGTGACACTGAAGACTGGAGTAATGATGCTGAAAATACAGCTTTGATCACAGGAATAAATTACATTTTAAATTCACGTAGAAAACAGTTCTTTTAAATTGTAATAATTATGTTGGCTTGACAAATGTTAAAACATGCTAGCAACATGCTAATTCATGCTAATAACATGTTAATTCATGCTGACAAAGTGTTAAAACATGCTAATTCATGCTAGCAACATGTTAAAACATGCGAGCAACATGTTAATTCATGCTAGCAACATGCTAATTTATGCTAGCAACATGTTAAAACATGCAAGCAACATGTTAATTCATGCTAGCAACATGCTAATTCATGATAACAGTGTTAAAACATGCTAATTCATGCTAGCAACATGTTAAAACATGCGAGCAACATGTTAATTCATGCTAGCAAAGTTCTAATTCATGTTACCAATGTGTTAAAACATGTTAAAACATGTTAATTCATGTTAGCAACATTAACAGATCCTAGCAACATGATAATTCATTTTAGCAGTGTTAAAACATGCTAGCAAAGTGTTAAAACATGTTAGCAACATGCTAATTCATGTTAGCAAAGTGTTAAATCGTGCTAGCAACATGATAATTAATGCTAACAACATGTTAATTCATGCTAACAAAGTGTGAAAACATGTTAGCAATGTGTTAAAACATGTTAATTCATGTTAGCAACGTTAAAAGATCCTAGCAACATAATTCATTTTAGCAAAGTGTTAAAACATGCTAGCAAAGTGTTAAAACATGCTAGCAACATGCTAATTCATGTTAGCAAAGTGTTAAATCGTGCTAGCAACATAATAATTCATGCTAACATGTTAATTCATGCTGACAAAGTGTTAAAACATGCTAATTCATGCTAGCAACATGTTAAAACATGCGAGCAACATGTTAATTCATGTTAGCAACATGCTAATTCATGCTAACAACATGTTAAAACATGCTAATTCATGCTAGCAACATGTTAAAACATGCAAGCAACATGTTAATTCATGCTAGCAACATGCTAATTCATGATAACAGTGTTAAAACATGCTAATTCATGCTAGCAACATGTTAAAACATGCGAGCAACATGTTAATTCATGCTAGCAAAGTTCTAATTCATGTTACCAATGTGTTAAAACATGTTGAAACATGTTAATTCATGTTAGCAACATTAAAAGATCCTAGCAACATGATAATTCATTTTAGCAGTGTTAAAACATGCTAGCAAAGTGTTAAAACATGTTAGCAACATGCTAATTCATGTTAGCAAAGTGTTAAATCGTGCTAGCAACATGATAATTAATGCTAACAACATGTTAATTCATGCTAACAAAGTGTGAAAACATGTTAGCAATGTGTTAAAACATGTTAATTCATGTTAGCAACGTTAAAAGATCCTAGCAACATAATTCATTTTAGCAAAGTGTTAAAACATGCTAGCAAAGTGTTAAAACATGCTAGCAACATGCTAATTCATGTTAGCAAAGTGTTAAATCGTGCTAGCAACATAATAATTCATGC
Organism: Mylopharyngodon piceus; assembly: GCA_039654765.1. Taxonomy (NCBI): domain Eukaryota; kingdom Metazoa; phylum Chordata; class Actinopteri; order Cypriniformes; family Xenocyprididae; genus Mylopharyngodon; species Mylopharyngodon piceus. The sequence continues at coordinate 3,775,757 of CM077446.1, forward strand.
TAACATGTTAATTCATGCTGACAAAGTGTTAAAACATGCTAATTCATGCTAGCAACATGTTAAAACATGCGAGCAACATGTTAATTCATGTTAGCAACATGCTAATTCATGCTAACAACATGTTAAAACATGCTAATTCATGTTAGCAAAGTGTTAAATCGTGCTAGCAACATGATAATTAATGCTAACAACATGTTAATTCATGCTAACAAAGTGTTAAAACATGCTAATTCATGCTAGCAACATGTTAAAACATGCAAGCAACATGTTAATTCATGCTAGCAAAGTGCTAATTCATGTTACCAATGTGTTAAAACATGTTAATTCATGTTAGCAACATTAAAAGATTCTAACAACATGATAATTCATTTTAGCAGTGTTAAAACATGCTAGCAAAGTGTTAAAACATGCTAGCAACATGCTAATTCATGTTAACAAAGTGTTAAATCGTGCTAGCAACATGATAATTAATGTTAGCAACATGTTAATTCATGTTAGCAACGTTAAAAGATCCTAGCAACATGATAATTCATTTTAGCAAAGTGTTAAAACATGCTAGCAACATGCTAATTCATGTTAGCAAAGTGTTAAATCGTGCTAGCAACATAATAATTCATGCTAACAACATGTTAATTCATGCTAACAAAGTGTTAAAACATGCTAATTCATGCTAGCAACATGTTAAAACATGCGAGCAACGTCCCAAACGACGCACTATGCACTTATACACTATGTACTTATGCACTATGTACTCATCCATGTAGTGCGTGAATTGTCTATCGTTATTTTGTCATTTAACAACGGAGTTTGATACCCCCTCCCCCTTCGCTACGTAATTAAAGCTGTGACAGTTAAGTGCATGAAGTGTCCAAAATTCCACACTTCGTTTTTCCCGTTAATTTAGTGCATCATCCGGGTATTTAACGTGTACTTTTTCTTTTTGGATTTTCAGTGTGAACACGCTACTTGCACTATTTATACTTAAAAGCGTCATAGAATAGTGCATAAGTATGCGAATTGGGAGGCACCTAATGTGTTAAATCATGCTAGCAATGTGTTAAAACATGCTAGTAACATTTTTTTTTTACTTTCTCTGAGTAAAACCTTCAAACTTCAAGCTGTTCAAAATTATTTTAAACTTTCAGACCTGCCTGACTGAGTTTGTGCCTATACAGAAGTGAAGAAGCCATGTGTGCATGTGATGTTTAACTCAGTCAAGATGTGAATCGTTCTTACTCTCACACTGTTAGGAAAGCACAGCACACTGAGAGACACTCACACGGGACAACGTGTATCACTTATAACACACAAGCTTTGTTTTACCTGTGTAAGTGTGTCTATGAGAAAGAAGGAGAAACAAACTTTTGCTTTTATTTGTCGAGTAAGCTTTTATACAAATCTATTTACCCAATATCAGTTTACTATGTAAGTTTGTAAGTGAATGTTAATGTGACTGCATGCATGTTTAGATCCCAATCTGATTGGGCAAAGACGTTGTGGCTTACAGCTCACTGTTATTTCAGCTGGAATGAGGGCTCTTTTTTCCAGAGGTTTTTATCGGTTGTTAAAGCACATTAGTGTGTGTAAGGGAGTGAATGCGCTGAACATGGTTTAGAATAAGGGTTCAACTGGTGTTGCACACATGCAGCAAAACCGCTCAAGTCCTCAAATGAACTCAGAAAAGGACACACCCTCAGACACAGACTGAAACACGCTGATGTGGACGAGAGACACGCTATTTATCCAGTCTGTCTCTCTCTCTCTCGTTTTCTTTCTTTGCCCCATTGTTTTTTCTTTCTGTAAACTCAGTTTCAATTGCAGTTGCTTTATTATCATGACAAAAAATAGCATTTGTATCGCCAAAGCCTTTACAGCTTAGCTATGTACAATGAGAAATGGTGCAAAATAAAATTAAACGGATTAAGCAAAAGTCCAAATGCAACAAACAAGTACAGTAATATTAAAAAGTAAATGTATTGAAAAAGAAATGAGAAATGAAAAAGAATAAAATAAATGAAAATACAATGTGTAAAATTAGAAAATACAGTAAAATGCAAAGTAAAATATGCATAATGCAGTTATATATAAAAAAATAAGCCATTTTAACATGACAAAATGGAACAGAAAAATTGAAATAAAGTGAAATAAATTTAAAAAGTGAAATAACTGGTGTAAATGGAGTAAACTAAAGTGAGAAAATAAAGTAGAATTCTAAATAACAGTAAAAATGCAGTAAACAAGTAATATTAGCGAACAAACAAAATAATACAAAATAAAATAATCTAATACATTAAGAAAGTAATCATTAAATCATTAAAAGTAATCATAAATGTATTATAAAATAAGCAATAGTCCAAAAGCAGCAAACAAGTACAGTAATATTAAATATGTTAAAAATTAACAATTTTAGCATGAGAAATAGAACAGAAAAGGTGAAATAAAGTTAAATACATTTTAAATAGTTAAATAACAATGGTGTAAATGGAAAAAAAACTAAAATAAGAAAATAAAGCGAAATGCAAAAGAACAACAGTAAAAATGCAAAATAACACAAAGTAATCATCAGGTCATTAAAAGTAATCTTAAATTTATTAAAATGAATAATAGTCTAAATGCAGCAAACAAGTACAGTAATTACAAATGGAACAGAATAAATGAAATAATACTATCAAATAAACAAAATAAAACACCAAATACGCTAAGAAAGTAATCATTAAAATCATTCATGTTAATACAATTCTTCTTATGGCTAATTAAGAGTCTATCTTTCTGTCTATGATCTGAATATGTTGTTTCTCCCAGTAATGTATTCCGGTCTGTGGCAGTCTGGCAGACAGCACAACTTCACCCTTGTCTTCATAACGCATTCTCAGAAACTAATTATTGTATTCATGAAAATAAGACCTGGCTGTAAAGGTCGTTGCCGTGTGGACAGGCGAGGCTGCATAATCTAGAGGAGGCGTGTTGACCTTTTTGTTTCATGTAAAGTGATCCAGCATGGAATAAGCAGCGCGTATTGTGTTATCTTGCGATCGTGGCCCAGTTTATCAAACGTGGGGCTAATCAGTCTAATGCGTCCTGAGGGACAGTCGGACTCGCGTTGTTATGGAACAAACTGACGCGACCCCTGCGGCTCCACACTGTAAGAACCAGTAAATCATACTGCAGCCTCCTCTGATCCTCCTGTGAATCCGCTTCTGTCAAAATAAGCTGTCAAGAGGTGTTTTGTCTGTCGGTAATGAAAGCAAATGGTCTTTTAAAACATAATTGTCATTTGTTCCTCTAGGATTTTTAGGTGCATTTCAGTAATGTGAAAAATGTTTGTCAAATGCACGTTAAAGTGTTTACTAAAGTGTTAGAAATCTAACTGTACAGCGTCACAAAAAACATCAAAAATGTGTAGCTGTTGCACTGTTTTTAAAGTACACCATACCATTCCAAAATTTGGGTCGGTAAGATTTATTGTTTTTTTGTTTGTATTGTTTTTCTGAAGACCGCGTGAGGTTAAAAAAAACAAAACAAAAATTTAGGGGCTGTTTACACAACACCGTTTTCAACTAAAAACTGAAAACTTTTTATACGTTTCAGCTGTTCATTTACACGACAATGGCGTTTGGGGGACCTGAAAAAGCAAAGTATAAGTTTTTGAAAACGATACCGTTATTGTCTCTGTGCGAACTACAAAAACGCGGATTTGTGAAAATGTTAAAATGTTATGCGCATCCATATTTCGTGTTCAGTCTACAGGAGCGTAGTTTTTCTTTACAAAGTGACTTATCCAACTACTGACATGAATAATACAGCATTTCTAGTCGTGTTCGCAGATCTATGTGAACGGGGATCATTTTGACAACATTAGTTGTCTGTTTGCAAAAAATGCAAAGGAAAAACTTTTCCGTTTTTAGTACATTGTTGTCGTGTAAACGTGCCCTTAAGCTATTAAAGGAACACTCCACTTTTTTTGAAAATAGGCTCATTTTCCAACTCCCCTAGAGTTAAACAGTTGAGTTTTACCGTTTTCGAATCCATTCAGCCGATCTCCGGGTCTGGCGGTACCACTTTTAGCATAGCTTAGCATAGTTCATTGAATCTGATTAGACCGTTAGCATCTCGCTCAAAAATGACCAATGATATTACGCAGCGTCTCTCACAAATGTTTCCATGGTTGCAAGGCATGCTCCCTATGCAAGCAGGGGGTCACAGGCGCTGCGTAATATCATTGCGCCTGCTGCACCCATGGTACGGCAGCAAAGTTCCTTGATTATTACGCCGGAATAAGAGTATAGTTCCTAGCCATATCAGCCTAGAAAATCGCAACTTTTCATTTTCCGTCGGTCTTAGTACACGATGTAACTACAGAAGAGTTAAGTTTTAAATAGGAAAAATATTGAAACTCTTTGGTCAGTTTTAAGCGAGATGCTAACGGTCTAATCAGATTCAATGAACTATGCTAAGCTATGCTAAAAGTGGTACCGCCAGACCCGGAGATCGGCTGAATGGATTCGAAAACGCTAAAACTCAACTGTTTAAAAAAAAAGTGGAGTGTTCCTTTAACTAGCTAACATGTTCTAAAAACGTTTTGCTAACGTTCCCATTAAGTTATGTAAATGTTATTTCTGAATGTTCTCTGAATGTTTTAAAAAAAAAAAAAATTCTTGGTTATTCAAACGTTAAGGAAACATTCCATTTTACCGTTCTTCAAACATTATGGGAATGTTACTTTTGAAGGTTCTCCGAACATTCTAAAACAAGTAGTACATTTAAAAAATGTTAGACGATCATCCAACTAAAAAATGTCAGGAAAAAAAAACGCTCCATGAATAAATAATAAATAATTTTTGTGCTAACGTTTTGAGAACATTATTAAAGGTGCCGTATGTAATATTAGCCGCTTTTCCACCGTCGGGCCAAACGGTTCTAAGAACGGTAAGGAACGGTTCCAGTTATGTTTCCACTTGGGCCTGGTACGGTGTGGTGAAAAATCAAGTCCCCCCAGGAATCGGGTCTCCTTTAGGACCCTGAGTGATCCCACTGGTTCAACAGACTTTTAATGGGATGTATTTTTAGGACCTGATTATAATTCCTGCAAATTCACGTTATGATTTATAAACTTTAACATGTGTTATAATGACCATTAATGTCTTTTAAATGACATGGTTCATATGCTAGTATATAACTGATGCTATAGGTTGTGAAATCAAACATTTCTCTTTCTTACTGTTTTTTTAGTTAGCTTATGTACTAGCATAGCATACATCTACCCGATTAGCCTGCTAGCTTAGCTTATATTATATTAGGTATGTTTTTTACTTCCAATATCGGTTTCTAGTTTGTTTTATTATTCAATACATAGGCATTCATTTTATATTTCAAGCATGTTGTTTGTGCAGTTAATGTAATAAACATCATACAATAGTGAAATAAGTTATAATTAGTCAAGACATCACGATAACAACTTTTGATTGGGCATTACCGCCTGGGTCCTACACTTTCAAGGTCCAGAAAGGTACTAAAGACATCGTTAAAACAGTCAACATGACTGCAGTGGTTCAGCCAACCTAAGCGATGAGAATACTTTTTGTGTGCAAAAACAAAATGAAAATAATGACTTCATTCAACTTTATTCTCTTCCCTGTCATTATCCTTACGCAGTTTACGCAGTAAGGCTTCGTGTTTACGTTCGAATGCTGGCTCAGTATTGGCCAAAGCTGATCATGTGAGCAGCACGACACATGCGTGTGATGCTGACGCAGGAGCCGGCCAATAATGAGCCCTCGTTCAGACGTAGAACCTGGAAGCGCTGGATGTAAACAATGAATGAGAATGACACAGAAGAGAAGATATTGTTGAATAAAGTAGTTATTTTTGTTTTGTTTTTGCGCACAAAAAGTATTCTCATCACTTCATAAAATTAAGGTTGAACCACTGTAGTCACAACGACTGTTTAATGATGAATGAAGGTCTTACGGGTTTGGAACGACATGAGGGTGAGTAATAAATGACAGAATTTTCATTTTTGGGTGAACTAACCCTTTAAGTCGGCTAGAAAATGCAATTAGTTTGTTTGCTGGCTTCCATGGCTGCAATATGCTGTGTTTTCCGCCAACTGGCAACCCGGAGTAATTTGGCAGTGGGCGGGATCACACAGACCACAACAACAGACATTCCGACATGGAACACACATTTCAAAGTAAGAATAACTGGCTGTTGCATTGTTTTCTGAGAAACAAGTACTTAGCATGTTTCCTAAATATCTGCAAACATATTTTTATGCTTTAGTAGGCTACAGTAAAAAAAAAATAAGTTTGTTCATAACCTTGCCAGAACGTTAGCCAAAGTTCTGAAAATGTTCATCTTGAAAGCAGTACCTTTTTGGCATCAGTTATGTTGACGCTTCACACGGAAGAAAGCAAAAAAAGTTCTATTGTAATGGTGGCCATTTTTGGTAAAAACAGAACCGAAAAGAACTTTATGTAAAGGGCACCTCATAAAAAGTAGTTTATGGTTGCTTGTAATAAATTTATTGTTGTGATCTGGACATGATGTTGTGTGTATGGTGGTAGACGCTCTCGAACTGAGTTTTGTCGAGCCAGATTGAACAGTAAAATTAATTCTGCATTGTGTCAAAGCTGTGGAAGAAACAGGGATCTGGCGCGTTTTTCTCCAAAGCTCAGATGGTGTGTCCTTTTTCCCATAACGGTCTCCAACGGCAAGCGGACTTCCAGGGTAAAACTGGAGCCAGGCAAACCTGCCAGCATCCTTCGCCCAGAGAGTGATATTTTGTTGGGAAAGTTTCCTGCTACTTGAGCCTTGAGGACTGTCATGGCTGGAGGGTCTTTTTCGGAAAAGTCGGTGAGTTTTTCTTCTGTGTATGGTTACAGTTCAGCAAAAACAATGGTGCATTGAGCTCAGATGATTGTACCATGAGAAAGTGAACTATGCAACACTCACACACAGGCAGAAAAGACCAACTTAAATCAGCCTAATGTGGTCTGTGGTCTGAGCTGGTCTTCCAGCATAGGTGTTCAGTTCAACTGACCAAACCATCAAAAATCCAGCTGGTTTCAATAGCCTGAAGTCCAGAAAACTGCCTTAGGTTGGTTTAAGCTTTTTGCAAGGGTTTACACAAACAAACTGGCTGCCAAGTAATTTTGATGTATTTCTCTTTTTATAGTTTACCACATGGAGACACGACCCCGGGGTTCCCAGTGACAGACTGGCAGAAACTGGCATGGTGCCCTTTCTTACTTCCACACCACTTAAAGGGATAGTTCACCCAAAAATGAAAATTCTGTCATCATTTACTCACCCTCAGGTTGTTCCAAACTTGTATACATTTTTTTGTTATGTTGAACACAAAGGAAGATATTTTAAAGAATGTGGGAAACTGAACAGTTCTGGGGCACCATTGACTTCCATAGTATTTTTTTTTTCCTACTATGGAAGTCAATGGTGCCCCAAAGCGGCTTGGTTACAAACTTTCTTTAAAATATCTTCCTTTGTGTTCAACAGAACAAAGACATTTTTACAGGTTTGGAACAACTAGAGGGTGAGTAAATGATGACAGAATTTTCATTTTTGGGTGAACTATCCCTTTAAAGCACCCCGAAAACTCCCACAATCCTCCTCTGCTCTTTTGTGTCTTTAGGGATCAAGTCTGTATCCTCAAAGGCTTATTGAGAAATTCTGACACTTCCACCTGCAAGCTGCAAAGCTCAATATTTCCACTTTGTGTGTGTGTGTGTGTGTGTGTGTGTGTGTGGTTAGTACCAGTTTAGAAGTTCAAACTCTTCCTGATTTTGAAAGAGAAGGTGAAAGTGTGAAGCTAAAAGTAAATTTTGTAAACTTATAAAGTCTAAAAGTTGTTCTTTTTTTTTACAGTGAAAAAGTACAATAGTAATATTTCTTATTTTGTTTAATTTTATTTATTAATAATAATAATAAAATATTGTCATATTTATATATAATTACACAATTAAATTGTGGTTTCCTGTGGTTTAATGTATAGAAATGAAGATTATAGTATAAAAAATTAGTATTGTATTTTTACAGCTGTTCTGTAAAATAAAATTATTATTAATGTATTATTATTATTATTATTATTATTATTATTATTGTATTTTTTTATACAGTAAAATAGTACAATAGTAATATTTGGTTTAGGTTCTGTTAGTATAAAACCTTATATATTTTTATTTTAATTTGCTCTTTTATAGTATTTTGAGTTATTACTCACCATAAAAATTGCCAAAGAAGCTGGCATGGCGTTAAAACACCAACCAACCAATAATAATAATAATTATTATTATTATTAATTTTAGTAGTAGTAGTAGTATTGATATATTATCAAATAATTAATGAAAATTAAATTTTAAAGAAAATGAAGAGATTAAGACAGCCACAAATTTAAATATTACAGTACTTAAGTAAAATAAATTTTTTTCTTAAATTTCTTTTTGCAGCAAAATATTACAATAGTAATATTTCTTATTTTGTTTAATATTTTTATTCAGTAATAATAATAATATTTATAATTATTATTGCTATTATTATAGTCATATTGATATATAATCACAACATTTTGGGCCAAATTGTGCAGCCCTACAAACAAGCACTGCAAACCTGAAGTTTTTTTTTTTTTTTTTTTTATCTGAAAAATCACAATTAGATTTTTAGATCTTTAGTTAGTCTGACTCTAGAGCCCCGTTCTAGGAAAATACACGGATAATGTGACCCGGGGTTTGTCCTGGGATTGTTTGATTGTAGTTCATTCACACTGCCAGTGATTTTCCGGAATCTGTGGGTGCGTTCACACATCCTGTAAAGATCCCGTAAAGACACGTGACGTCAGGATGTGAGGTGTAATGTCTCCGCAAGTTTGCTTATAATCTGCGTTTATTCCCTCGAGAAGCCACGTTCGTGCATTTTTTTTCTGATTCGATCATAAACTAGCGCATTGTGTTTCGATCTCAGCTTCGGCGTCATCATTACGACACACGTTCACACAGGGTGCATTCCGCCAATGTCCCTGTGCCGGGATCGATCCCGGAATCAATCCCGGGTCGTGTTTGCATTCACACAGAAGGCACTCTAGCAATTTTATGGCAATTTTACGGGGTTAATGCGCTGTGTGAAAGGGGCTTAGGTTCTTTATGTCTCATTAGCATGGGATGGGTTTGGTTTGTTAGGGGGCGGAGTCATGTATTACGACATCTTGGCTGACGGGCAGGCCAGGTAATCAGCTCTGCTAGTGTTCTAGAGAGCTCTAATCCACTGAACGCCGTCATTCTGTGTTAGAGCTAAACCCTCACAAAGCCCTGCGCCAGTAACCCTGTGCACTCGCCCATACCTCCCCTCACATCCAGGGCCAACGTCCATGTCAGCGCGGATCACATTTGCCATGGCGATGCCAACAGGTGCTTCTGATGATGGGGCAGCGTGGGAAGGGTTTTATTGCCATGGTAACAAGTGAAGAAAGGAAAAAAACGAACTCGGATTTTGTCGAGTGACGTGAGAAATTGTGTCTGTGCATTGCAAAGATAAAGCGTCCTGAGAGATGATTCGTCTTTATGACACAAGCCAACAAATCCATTACAGGGGCAGATGTTTATGTCAAATTATATCACTCAGAAATGTGTTTATGAACTCGCTTAAATTAATCCGGATACATGAACCGAGCAATGTTTCTGTAAATTTATTAGAAGCTGTTAGTTGTTTATTACTTTTATACTGTCATACAACTAAAGGAACCTATTACCATAAAGACGACTTACATCTTCATTAAAATTCATCATAATTAATCCATTCCTTACGCTGATTATAGTTATTAGGGATATATAGAAGCTACAGGAATTAAAGGTTTCGGCCCTTTTTGTGATTTGTGGCACATTTTCCACCAAGTCAGAGCCTGTGCAAGCAGCGCTTCGGCCAAAACGGCAGGAAAAATACATATTTCTTACAGCCACAGAGTAAAAAGCCACGCTAAACAATATCTATGGCCTCAATATTCCGATGCTGAACTGGAAATAAAACAGAAAAACTCATTTTGTGAGGACTGTTTGGTCTTAATGCTGAAAATGGACTGACAAATGAGCTGAATTATAAACACACTTGAAGAGGGAGATTCTTCTCATAATGTGATGTATGGAGATCTGATGCAGAGATGTGGAGCAGCACACAAAACACATAACGTAATATTACTGCAGATAAAATGTGTAAAGAAGAAGAAGATTATAGGCCTGTCACAAAGTCACCTTAGATTTGAATTGGACTTTAGATTGAGATTTGTGATGTAGGAGAAATATTTTCACAGAATACTGATAGACAGATAAAAGGCTTAATATGCACTGTAAGTGCAAACTGCTCTGGTTTCACTTCATTTTAATATTTAAATAATGGCAAATATTTCAGCTCTTATAGGATGAAGAGTTGAAGAATCTGGTAAAGAAATTATCTTTGATAATGTTCTAATATGTATAAAAATATTTATAATATAGTATAGATAAATGAATAATATGGTTAGATGGTTTAATGACAGTTATGTTTTTGAAGTCTCTAATGCTCACCAAGGCTGCATTTATTTGATAAAAAATACAGTAAAAATTGTAAAATATTTTTTCAATTTAAAATAACTGTTTTCCATTTGAATATATTGTAAAATGTAATGAATTCCTGTGATCAAAGCTGAATTTTCAGCATCATTACTCCAGTCTTCAGTGTCACATGATCCTTCAGAAATCATGATTTGATGCTCAAGAAACATTTCTGGTTATTATCAATGTTGAAAACAGTTGTGCTGCTTTATATTGTTTTTTATTTTTAATGAATAGAAATTTAGAAAAACAGCATATATTTGAAATAGAAAGCTTTTGTAACATTATAAATGTCTTTACTGTAATTTTTGATCAATTTAATGCATCCTTACTGAATAAAAGTATTAATTTCTTGGTAACACTTTACAATAAGGTTCATTAGTTAACAACATTAGTTAACATGAACTAATAATGAACTGCACTAATACAGCATCTAGTAATCTTTGTTAATGTTAATTTCAACATTTACTAATACATTATTAAAATCTTGTGAACATTAGTTAATGCACTGTGAACAACTGTATTTTCATTAACTAACGTTAAGGAAGATTAACAAATACAGTAACAAATTATATCGGTCATGGTTAGTTCATGTTAGTTGATACATTAACTAATGTTTAACTAATGAACCTTATTGTAAAGTGTTACCAATTTCTTTAAAAACAATTGCACTGACCCCAAACCTTTGAATGGTAGTGTGTATACACACACACACACACACACACACACACACACACACACACACACACTGGCTGGATGTGTGTTTTCAGGTCTCACTATATCATTTTATTCAGCATGTAATTCATCTGGCCAGTCTAACAGGAAGTGCTCTTGAGTTCATGCTCTGTATTTGCAGTTAGCCTACAGTTTGTATTTGATGTGATATGTTGTTTAATATTATGTAGGTTATTGGACTCCATGATGAACCTGTAATAGGTTCCTCTAATAAATTATGACTCACTCACTCGCATTCCTACATGAAAATCATTCTTTCAAACACAAACACACTCTACCGACATGGACAGATGGACGGTAAATCAAATGTTTTTGACTCATCTTCTGCATTTTCATGGTTTTGTTTGGATTTAGTTCTGCTGTGACACCATCCATTTTAAAGAAGTAAACTTTATAAATGAAACATGGTTTGAGAGTAATAATTGGCCAGTATTTATTTATTTATTTTTGGGCTTTTTGCCTTTGTTTTTATTGGACAGTAGAGAGTAGAATGTAAAACGGGGTGAGAGAGAGGGAGTGGGATCTGGACATGACCCGGGACTCAAACCTGGTTCCCTGTCAAGCCAACAGCTCAAATTTGTCCTGAACATGTGCACAGTGTCATACAGAACAGCTGTGAGTTTAACCCCAAGCATGGGTCAAAGTAGTTCACTTGTCATCCCACAACCAATCTGGAAAAAATCTGGATTTTTTCTTAGTTTTCTGTTTGTTTGTTTGTTTTGGATATTTTTAGAGACATTGCTTTAATTATCTTCACTATCTTACAGTGCTGTGCTATAGCTTTTAGACCATTTGCACAGTAAAACATTCTCTGAAAAGTTGCATCTTTGAATTCATCCCCTTTAGAAGCGCTGCTACAGTCATACACATGCAGATGGACATCTTTGGCCAGTGCATAACGTCTTGCACTTTCACGTTTTCAATATACTGTTTAGTCCACTCTCACATTTTTGATTTTTCATTTAAAGCTGTAATAGGCTATGCTACTTTTTTCTGATGATAGTTGGACTGAATTTCACATGCAACATAATGAGGACAAAAATGTAGTGCATACAATACTACAGTTTTAATGTTTTCATTGCATATTTCAACAAAAGAAAAGTATATATAAGTCTCACAAGTATTTCCATTTTGCATCAAGCGAGTCTCCATTAAACTTCAGTGAATGAGCGCCGGTGCACATTAAAGGGTTAGTTCACCCAAAAATGAAAATAATGTCATTAATTACTCACCCTCATGTCGTTCTACAGCTGTAAGACCTTCGTTCATCTTCCGAACACAAATTAAGATATTGTTGATGAAATCTGATGGCTCAGTGAGGCCTCTATTGAGAGCAAAGCCATTCAAACTCTCAAGATCCATAAAGGTACTAAAAACATATTTGAAACAGTTCATGTGAGTTCAGTGGATCTTGATATTATAAAGCGACAAGAATACTTTTTGTGCACCAAAAAAACAAAATAAAGACTTTTCAACAATATCTATATGGGCCGATTTCAAAACACTGCTTCAGAGCTTTACGAATCGAATCAGTGAATCGGAGTGCCAAAGTCACGTGATTTCAGCAGTTTAGCCGTTTGATAGGAGATCCGAATCACTAATTCGAAACAAAATATTCATAAAGCTCAGAAGCTTCATGAAGCAGTGTTTTGAAATCGGCCCATATAGATATTGTTGAAAAGTCGTTATTTTGTTTTTTTGGCGCACAAAAAGTATTCTTATCACTTTATAATATTAAGATAGAACCACTGAACTCACATGAACTGTTTCAAATATGTTTTTAGTACCTTTATGGATCTTGAGAGTTTGAATGGCTTTGCTGTCAATAGAGGCCTCACTGAGCCATCGAATTTCATCAAAAATATCTTAATTTGTGTTCTGAAGGTGAACGAAGGTCTTACAGGTGTAGAACGACAGGGTGAGTAATAAATGACATTATTTTCATTTTTGGGTGAACTAACCCTTTAAGTCTTGTCTGACTAAAATATAAATGTTGCTCAAATATTTCTTTCCACAAATTGATCATGGAAATAAATGCAGTATAAATAAAAATGAATAACACAGTTTTCTCTTAGTTTTAAGTGCAAACAATAAGTGCAACCATAATCAAAGTACTCTCTCAATATTCAAAGTGCAAATAGAGACCAAATTTTATCAGACGCTTAGGCTCTGTTGTGCAACGAATCCTCTGCCATGGTCTTGTCAGTCATCTCGTCACTCACTCTCGTCACGTGATTTCTTAAATGGTTTTTATTTCTATAAAAAGCAAACGACAGTGGATGTAATGTAATGTAAATGTAGCTGTGGCATATCCTAATTTCACCCTCACAGTCCATCATGGCAATTTTGTGAGACAGCTTTTCATCTTTTTTCAATTTTTATCAAATGGAGAAACTTATTTTTTGCCAAAACACATAATGTTGTAGTTGCAGCTTCTGAGGAAATTGTTGTGCTCTAAATTGTTGTGCTTTTCTTTCAGGTTCACAGAGCCAAGGAAATACTTGAACATAAACAAAAAAGGTAGCTGGCCGCACACTGAGTCCAATGAAGACTGAAGAGGTCTCGAAAAGCATTTATAAAATAAACTATGCTTTTCTAGACCTCTTCAATCTTCATTGCACTCAGTGTGCGGCCAGCTACCTTTTTTGTTTATGTTCGAGTAGTTACAACAACTACCAGATGAGGCTAACTTCTGCAGCTAACCAGACAAACCTTGACCTCTCCTTCGTCTGAGCATAAGCTTTTTTCTCCTGGGCTTTTCCAGTCCAGAGCCAATGATTCCCACACCACTCTCCGGCTCTTCTTCTCTTTGTAATCTGCTCCGTCTGCCCGTCCTGTATGTGAGTATACGCCTTCGGTCTGCAGATAAGTTGTGTCCCACTTAGCAAACACAAAAATAAGATCCAGTCTACTTTTCTTTAATCCCGTCCTTCAGAGCAGGAATGCCTTTGATGTAAGTCATTCCTTGTGGTTCTTCCGGACAGGGCTGGGGTCAGCGGGACTAAGCGCTGGTGTCCGTTTGCACTCAGCAGTGTTGATTATGGCTTGTGATTTACAGCTGTTGTGAGGGCTCATTGTGTGCTTTAGTCTTCCTGATTTCAGGTTTGCAGCAGTCAGTTATACTTACAATCAAATACAGGGAGTCGAGCAGGAAAACACCCAGTGCAGACAGATATATGACTCGCATGTGTGGGATTTTATACTGTAAGTATATCTGTGAGTTTGCTGTGGGAGGTATGACCAAACTCAGTAATTTATAGCATGACATTGCAATTTTGGCTTGGAATAAAAATAAAAAAAGTAACAAAATTTTACCAGAAATGTGGCAATGCCTATTTTATTTAATACAAAGAATTAAATAATTTACCAATCTTATCTGATTTGATTCGTTTCTCTTTTTATTTGTAACTTTATGTAGGCAAACGGCAAGAAAATACTGTTCAAAAGCTAAAAATAAATATTTAAATATATTACATTTATTTATATATATATATATATATACACACACACACACACACACACACATAATTGTCTTTTTATTTGTAACTTTATGCAGGCAAACAATAAGAAAATACTATTCAGAAGCCCCCCAAAAAAAGACTCAAAACAATAAATAAATATTTAAAAAAAAAACAAAAAAAAACAAAAACATTTTATTAAATTAGATATATATTAATTTTATATAATTAGATATATGTACAAATAATTCTTTTTATTTGTAACTTTATGTAGGCAAACAACAAGAAAAAACTATTCAAAAGCTAAAAATAAAATAAAAAAATTGTTTTTTTTAAATATATTACAAAATATATGTGTGTATATATTTATATATATATATAGATAGATAGATAGATAGATAGATATAGAATATTTACAGAAATATGAATAAAAATAAAATGAAAAAAATTAAAAATGTAATACAAATATATATTTATTTGAAAGAAAAAATAAAAGACTCGAAACAATAAAATAATATATGTCTGGATACTATATTTGTATAATGTACATAATAATGCATTTATAAATCATAAAATTGCTTTCATGCTTTATCATGTCTATATTGGTCTACCAGCAAGATTAGTAACAGGCTAACCAGCCTTGACCAGCAATGACTTTCAGCAGGGTTTGTGTCTTTTGGCTTGTATTCTTTGTATTTTCTCTCATGAAAGTAATAGTATATTTTGGCTGTACTGTAAATCCAGTAAATGAAATATAAAGAAGATTCATTTTTGCAAATATCCTGAAGATTAAAGCAGCAATTCATTCCTCTGGCAACCTTGACAGCAGTTTATGTGCATGTGTGTATTTACATCATTTTTAACTGTCTACATCTCTGAATAATTTAGTCACACAGTGTTTACAGCACAAACATGTTTGTGTTTATGACAGGGAGAATCAAAGCGCATGTTTAAACGTGCGTGATGGTGGTTTCATAGCCACGTTAAGCAGACACTACATCCCTGCTTAAGCTGTCAGTATGTCATTGCAGAAGCCAGTCCCATTACTGCTTTGAGACCACGATGCGTGTCTTGGTACAAGTTTACTTTGTTTTTCTACAGATTTCAGAAGAGTATTGTGTGTTTGAGTCCTCAGAAGACCTATTGAAGCCTAGTTTAATGTTTCACTGTTGGCCCAAAGAAAGTTTCATTCCTCTGTTTCTAAAGTGATTATGAAAATACAGTGAATTTAATACTGCTTTTGAGCTCAACTCAATTTCATTATCCTCTATTTTCTATTTCTGTTGCAGTGGTTGAGGATGTCAGCACCTGCAGAAACTCATAATGCAGGTGTCCCAGCATTCCATGAGATGGCATTATTTTCATGGTTTCATGTAATTTAAGTATTGTGTTTAATATTATTTATACACTACTGGTTAAAAGTTTGGAATCATTACAATTTTAGTTTTTGAAAGAAGTCTCTTATGCTCATCAAGGCTGCACTAATTTGATCAAAACATACAGTAAAAACTGTTTGATTTTGTTTGAATATATTTTAAAATGTAATTTCAATGTTGAAAACTATGGAAGCTTGTTTCCACCACTGAATAAAAATAAAAAAAGGTAATTGCGACTTTTTATCTCACAATTCTGACCTTTTTTCTCAGATTTGCATGATATAAATTCACAACTGTGAGTTATAAAGTCAAAATTTTGTGATATAAACTCGCAATTCTGACTTTATTTCTCGCAATTGTGAGTTTATATCTCACAATTCTGACTTTATATCTCGCAATTGTTTATATCTCACAATTCTGTCTATATCTTGCAATTGTGAGTTAATATCTCACAATTCTCACTTTATTTCTCACAATTGTTTATATCTCGCAATTGTGTTTATATCTCACAATTCTGACAATATCTCGCAATTGTGAGTTTATATCTCACAATTCTGACTTTATAACTCACCATTGTGAGTTTATATCTCGCAATTGTGAGTTTATATCTCACAATTCTGACTTTATTTCTCGCAATTGTGAGTTTATATCTCGGAATCCTGACTTTATATCTCGCAATTCTGACTTTATATCTCGCAATTGTGAGTTTATATCTCACAATTCTGACTTTATTTCTCGCAATTGTGAGTTTATATCTCGGAATCCTGACTTTATATCTCGCAATTCTGACTTTATTTCTTGCAATTCTGACTTTATATCTCGCAATTGTGTTTATATCTCACAATTCTGACTTTTTTTCAGAATTGCGTGTTATAAAGTCAACATTTTGTGATATAAATTCGCAATTGCGAGAAAAAAGTCTGAATTGTTAGTTTATATCTCGCAATTCTAACATTATAACTCGCAATTGTGAGAAAAAAGTCTGAATTGTGAGATAAAAATTCGCAGTTATCTTTTTTTCTTTTTTATTCAGTGGCGGAAACAAGCTTCCATAGAAAACAGTTTTTGCTGATTAATATTTTTGTGGAAACCCTGATGCATGTTTTCAGGATTCTTTTTTAATAAATTTTTTAACTTTATGAATGCCTTTACTGTCATGCCTTCTGATCAATTTAACGTGTTCTTGCTGAATAAAAGCATTAATTTCTTTATAAAAACCCTAAACCTTTGAAGTTTTCAACATTGATACTAATCAGAAATGTTTCTTGAGCATCAAATCATCATATTAGAATGATTTCTGATGGATCATGTGACACTGAAGACTGGAGTAATGATGCTAAAAATTCAGCTTTGATCACAGGAATAAATTACATTTTACAATATATTACAATAGAAAACAGTTATTTTGCATTGTAATAATATTTCACAATATATATCCTTAATGTAGAATAAGGAGTCTGCAAGTATAGACAGTGTTGTCCTTTAGCATTCACATCATTTTCTCAATTTATCTCTGAAAGTTTTGAAATATGCCACTCCGTTTTTCAGCCAAATACCAGCCGTAAAAACCATTTGTCTCTGGAGTTGCAGGAAAATTATGTCACAATGATGCTGATTGGCCAGTGACACCACAAGAACACTCACAGAGTTCCCTTGACGACAATTCTGAGCTATGACATCAAAGGTAAAAAGAGTCTGTTTCACATTTTAAGAGCCTCCAAAAAATAATAAACATCTTGCTTTCAGAAAATTTTATTTAGTCCGAATGCTCGACTAAGTTTGATTGGCGAAGTGTGCATTTTGTGTCAGGATGATGTAGTTACTTTGAGAGTGATGATCTGGCCCTGTCAAAAAATGTAGAGAAATGGTTGAGTTGACTGAGTTGACGGCTTATATCCAGACACTAATTGAGATTAATGACATTTGGGAAGTGGTTTGGAGTTCTTGTGACTCAGTTCATGCTCCAGGGACTTATTCCTTGAAAGATGTTTAGAGTTCTTCTGCCCACTTCTTCCTAATGCCATTTGACTACAGTACGTTGGTGAGCCTGTTGTGTCATGTTTTATCTGTAACATGTCGCTGTTCTTAAAATGCGTGGTTTTGAGTTGCGTGTCCATCGGCAAGTGTATTCGCTGCAGGTTTTATGTTTGTTCTGTTGTGCAGGGTGGGGTTTTGTTTGCTACCAAGGAGGCAACTCCCATATGACCATTATCCACATCCTCACCTTCAGGGAGGCAAATACCACATCATTTCATGAGTTTCAAAACATGGCAGGGAGTGGGGAGGTTCAATCCCAGAAAATCCTGTCAGCTCATGAAAACCATTGCATCTGAAATATTTTCGAAGGACATAGAGGTCCAGTTGCATTCAATTAAGCTCTGCTAGATGTCTGAGAATGACCTAGATGTTGGGAAACATGCACAGATCTAATGTCTTTTACATATGACCAGCTGTGCGACAATGTGGCTTATATTAGTGTATTATTTATTATAATACACTAATATAATAATAGTATTATTTATTATTATTGTTTGTAGTTGTGCTCTGGTTGAAATATTAAAAAACACAAAGTCATAACTAATTCTGCAAACTTTCTGTACTGCCATGTTGAAGTCAAAGTGACTGTATTTATTTCATTAATGGTCCTTGTCTTATTGTGGGCGATTCATCTGTGCATGTTATATAGAATTGTTTGTCGCTCAGCCCTCTTATTTTTTCAACATCCCTGCTTAAAATCGGACGATTCCTATAGGAAAAAATCATGTCGTGCTACACATTTGTTTTCTGTTGAATATCTGGTTTTAGTCTGCAGTCACATTAGAGAAATTTCAATTAAATTTTGTGCACAAGTTCCATTGTTTATTGTTAATAGTGTAGCTTACACAGAAATCACTTTCAAACTGAGCAAATTTCTTTTTGTCAACACAACAAATCCGTTGCATTTATCTTGCTTGCAAAAAAATGTTATTCAATTAGAATAAATTATTATTTTGAATGTCTGTTTCTGGCAGTGTTATTTTATTACTATTTCTCTCATGTCAACTCTCGGAGTGTTTGGCATGGTAATGGAAATGACAGTGTTGATTGATTTGGACTTGGAGGAATAGATCTGAAGCTGCTGTTGGTAATTGCTGCTGCTGGTGGTATTGCTGCTATTAGTAATTGCTGTTGCTGTTGCTGTTGGTTATTGATGCTGCTGCTCGTGGTATTGCTGCTGCTGTTGCTGTTGGTTATTGATGCTGCTGCTGTTGCTGTTGGTTATTGATGCTGCCACTGTTGGTTATTGATGCTGCCGCTGTTATTGCTGCTGTTGCTGTTGGTTATTAATGCTGTTGCTGTTGGTTATTAATGCTGCTGCTGTTGCTGTTGGTTATTGATGCTGCCGCTGTTATTGCTGCTGTTGCTGTTGGTTATTTATGCTGCTGCTGTTGGTTATTGCTGCTGCTGGTGGTTATTGCTGCTGCTGGTGGTATTGCTGCTATTAGTTATTGCTGTTGCTGTTGCTGTTGGTTATTGTTGCTGTTGGTTATTGATGCTGTTGCTGTTGGTTATTGATGCTGCCGCTGTTGGTTATTGATGCTGCCGTTGTTATTGCTGCTGTTGCTGTTGGTTATTAATGCTGCTGCTGTAGGTTATTGATGCTGCTGCTGGTGGTATTGCTGCTGCTGTTGCTGTTGGTTATTGATGCTGCCGCTGTTATTGCTGCTGTTGCTGTTGGTTATTTATGCTGCTGCTGTTGGTTATTGATGCTGCTGCTGTTGGTAATTGCTGCTGCTGCTTTTGCTGTTGGTTATTGATGCTGCTGCTGGTGGTATTGCTGTTGGTTATTGATGCTGCCGCTGTTATTGCTGCTGTTGCTGTTGGTTATTAATGCTGCTGCTGTTGGTTATTAATGCTGCTGCTGTTGGTTATTGATGCTGCCGCTGTTGGTAATTGCTGCTGCTGCTGCTGTTGATTATTGATGCTGCTGGTGGTGGTATTGCTGTTGGTTATTGATGCTGCCGCTGTTATTGCTGCTGCTGCTGTTGGTTATTGATGCTGCCGCTGTTGGTAATTGCTGCTGCTGCTGCTGTTGATTATTGATGCTGCAGCTGCAGCTGTTGGTTATTGCTGCTGCTGCTGCTGTTGTTTATTGCTGCTGCTGTTGGTTATTATTGCTGCTGCTGTTAGTTATTGTTGCTTCTGCTGCTGTTAGTTATTCCTGCTGCTGCTTTTGATAATTGCTGCTGCTGCTGTTGGTTATTGATGCTGTTGCTGTTGGTTATTGCTGCTGCTGCTGGTAGTAATTGCTGCTGCTGCTGTTGGTTATTGATGCTGCTGCTGCTGTTGGTTATTGCTGTTTCTGTTATTGCTGCTGCTGCTGTTGGTTATTGATGCTGCTGCTGCTGCTGGTTATTGCTGCTGCTGTTAGTTATTGCTGCTGCTGGTTATTGATGCTTCTGTTGGTTATTGATGCTGCTGCTGGTGGTTATTGCTGCTGCTGTTATTGCTGCTGCTGTTGGTTATTGATGCTGCTGCTGTTGGTTTTTGCTGCTGCTGTTATTGGTTATTGATGCTGCTGTTGGTTATTGCTGCTGCTGCAGGGCAAGTACAGGACTTGCTACTGTCAATACATACACGACACCATGCTGTGAGCAAGACATGCTGCTGCTGTACAATACACTGTGTTCCAAATTATTATGCAAGTTACATATCAGTAAGATTTCAGTACAATAAACATTCAGATTTTACTTTTTCAAAGAAAGTGTTTGTTTGTTTTATTTTCCATATCTTTTTAGATAACTGGTATCAATCTCAGACAGGTTTGTTGAGTAGTTTGCCAGGTAAATGGAAACCCTACTTAAAGAGGTTGTTCCACATTATTAAGCAAGTCACAGTTCTCATGCAATAAGGGGAGGAAGAAAGATCTTACTGAAGATGAAAAGCATGAAATAGTGCAATGTTACGTAAAAGGCATGAAAACCACTAATATTGTGTGAAAAGTGAATGCAGATTATTGAACTATCATAAGATTTGTGAGTGAATTAGAGCACAGCAGAACTCGGTCAGATAAAGGCTTAATCTCCATTCAATTTTCACACAATATTAGTTGCTTTCATGTCTTTTACGTAATATTGCACTATTTCATGCTTTTCATCTTCAGTAAGATCTTTCTTCCTCCCCTTATTGCATGAGAACCCTTTATGTTTGTAAATTCTGTGCTTAGAATTATTAGTGTAATATAATCTAGTGATACGGAAAAGGTCCATATGAATATTTCATTGCAAAAAAAAGAAGGACTGAGACAGAGACACTGCAGAGAGACCGCTGGAGGTTCTGCTAATGGGCCCCAAAAATATGTTCAAAGGACATAAAACTGTCTCCTCTTGCTCAGTCACTCCAACCACTAACAAGGTCCCTGTGCTCTGTCCCCATTGCCTCCACCATGAGTCACTAGCTTCTCTCATGTGGTGCGTCAGCACTGTTTCCCTCCGCTTTACTCTTTGGTGTAAGAGTGTCTCGCTGATGAGCAGAGACTAGTTTGATCTTTTATGTAGGCTTCCTCTGTCCTTCAGAGATACTTTGCAATTTAGATTTTGCTTTGAGAAACCAGTAGAGGCTTATGTCTGTGTAGTTTTTGTAAGAGCATGTCTCAGGTGTTTTGTCCCTGACTTTGTCGGCATGTCCACAGAGCGTTTACGATCATTTGATGCATATTGCAATTTTTGGGTGCACAGGTTTTTCTCAGTGCCCTGGTAAACAAAGTTGTTTTGTCTAGTTCCCAGGCTTTTGAGCACTTTCGAGGAAGAACTTAGTCACTGGGGGTTTGTGTAATTGTTATGGAATTCGTTATAAATCTTTATTTATTCTGTTAAACTCAAAGAAGATATTCATTTTTGAGTGGACTATCCCTTTAACCATGTGGTTTAAGACACTCATTTACATTTATGCATTTAGCAGACGCTTTTAACCAAAGCAACTTGCATAAGAGGAACATAATAAGTATTTAGAAGATATTCTTGAGCACCTTATTTCATTTCATTCTCATAGTTATATTACAGTATATTGGATGTACATGTTGCATGATTTTTGTCTACATCGGTAATGTCTATAATACTTGGGTAAAGCTATCTGTATGTATGTCATTTGAAATCTGCCATCTTTGCATATGGGCGATCAGTTCTGAGCATTTAAAGTTTTGAGCGAATCACCTGAGATATAAATGTCATGTGACTAATCACTCTGTAGGTGCAGGAAAATTGTCAAAATATGTCACTGGCAAAATTCCTACTTTTATATCATGTAATTTTTGTTATATTTATGTTGCGTTTATTTATTGCTTTCAAAAAAATTTTAGTTTAGTATTATTTTGAATGCCTGTTCCTGGCAGTGTTATTTTAGAATTTATTAGGGATGCACCGATGTATCGGCCGCCGATATTTATCGGCCGATTTTTGCTCAATTTACAACCATCGGCATATCGGCTGTAGCAGGAAAAAGGCCGATATAACAAACCGATGGTTTATTAATTAACTGCGTGAAGGAAATGAGCTGTAATAATGACTGTTGCGTAATCCTAGCGCTGCTGTCTGCGCTTTAAAGTTAATCAAATAACAAAAGATCGCACACTATTCTTGACTAAATAACTTTTGTAACTTTCATAAGTGTAGCGGACCCCATCCGAATGATGACCAAACCTTTACTGATGTTTTATTAAGTTTATTGCGTCCGTTTTCACTCCAAACAAATCACCACAAAAGCTAAACATTACAGAGCACAAGAAGTGCGCATTAAACTCTCTCTCTCTCCATTGCATTATCATCACCATACAGCGAATTACTCAAAACACTTATACAAATACATACAGATCTTATGCCTTTTTGGGGGATGCTTAATAAACGGACAAACTATAAATCTGCAAAATAACTCTGAAGAACTGCGTGCACTCCTTGTCAGTCCGTAGACTAGAACACCCGTCAAAATAAGAGTCCTGCCTTAATAAGTGCAGATCTCATACATATTTAAACTTACAAAAAATATTAAAATGTATACAAAAACAAATTAGAAGATTAATCACAATAAAGTCTGTTACAATAAAGAAAGATTAATATGTATTTAATTTATACAGTGAAGAATATGCAGTGCTATTTTACATTTGTTTACTTTATTTCTGTACCTGAAAACTATTAAACCTACCTAAAAAGCACTGTTTATTTCATATGTATCTTTGTTCTGTTGTCTTTATGTAGGCCTGCTGAATGTTAAATGGATCCATTCCATGTTCATTAAAAATTATTTGATGATGCAGCAATAAATCTGCTGGTATATTTTAAATGCAGGTGTTTTTGAACTTTGCTTATTTAAAACATGATCAAAATACTATCTATTTTGATGACAAAATTTCAAATAAGAGAGGAAGTGACAAATATCGCTATCAGTATTGGCCAATAATTGTTTGTTAAAATCGGTATCGTATCGGCCCCAAAAAATCATATCGGTGCATCCCTAGAATTTATATATTATTATAATTTATTAATATTTTGAATTAGTTTTTATCTTTATATTTTCTTTTTTCTTTTAATTTTAGTTGAAGTTTTAGTAATTTTATGATGTGCTTTTGTCATTTTTATTGGTTTTTATGTTTTAATATTTCTATTTAGCTTTATTTTATTTCTTTTTTTAGTTGTAGCAATTTAACTTTTACTTAAACTTATTTCATTTGTTTATTGCCCCAAGGCAACATTTCTAATTTAAGTTTTTCATCTAATATTTATATTTTATTTCAGCTTTATTTCAATTTATGAAATTGATTGTATTAGAATTAGAATAAGACGCATCGTGTGCCTTATATTATGTCAGTAAGACCAAGAACATGAGACTAGAGGTGTTGGTGCTCAAAATAACTAGAGGACTGGATATACAGACCATACAGTTTACAGCTGCAGGCAGCTCAATATGACTCATATGTCTCAAAAACTCATTATATTAAAACTTATTTTATTTCAGAAGCCTTTAAGTCTGTTCAGACTTGGTTTTACAAAACCCAGTCCAGCCCTGTTGTCGCCAAAGAGCGAATAAACCAGATGGATTATATTCAGACTTCTGATTTATAAGACACGGCTCCAATAAATAGGTCCTCTGGAGAACGGGTGCATGCTTTCATTTGATGCTTCATCATGTGAATATTTTCTGATATATAAATATTTATAATGTTGTTGTTGTACCAGTCAATCCAGGTCATAATCCTAACACCATTGCCTTGCTCTCCTTTTCTGCATGCATTTTTTCCTTTTTTTTTCAGGGTCCATGGGAGGATTTGCTTAGGGCTTGAATTTGGCACAACTTTTATTCTTAGCTTGGCTGAATTCCTAGGACTGTGCCGGCTCTACGTGAATTCAGACAACTATTTTGGCTTGATTTGATCGGACCCTTCAACTTTATAAATAGGCTACTCTTTCTTGGCTAAAAGACAATGATGGCAGCAGAGAACACAGATCTTGTTTTGTCTCTCTTAATTGTCTTCCTTGTGACAAAAAATCTTCCATCTTTTCCTTACTCTGTTCTGTTTCTTATCCCTCATTCTATTTCTCATCTCCCTTTGTTCTCCTCACTGGCTGCAATGATCATTGTCTGTGTCCAGATTGTTTAATTTGGAAGTCACTTGCCCGTTGGATCTGTGGTAATGGATTCAACACTGTAATATCTCATAACCTTTGATGAATGCCTGTGTTTTTTGTTGTTGTTGTTTTTTGTATTAAACAAAGCAGGAGATTGTTTAGGCTTAACCTTTTGTTGAACATACATCATTTAATGTGTTTCCCACAGCAGAGTAAGATCTCTCCCTACAGCGCAACAGTAGCTGCACCCACCCGTCCACCGCTTGCTGCACTCGCCCTTCAGTTCCTGAGCCAAGTGGATTATACATTTAAAAAAAAAATCCTATCTGGCATAATCCATTAAAAGGCTACAAAGTAGGGGTCTGAAACTCTAAAAATATATTTAAATATTATTAATAAATATTTATATTTAATAAATCTTCCATGTTTATTGTCAACTGCAGAAGATCAAATGATGGATGGATGGATGGATGGATCGACAGATAGATAGATAGATAGATAGATAGATAGATAGATAGATAGATAGATAGATAGATAGATAGATAGATAGATAGGTAGATAGATCAACAAAAAGAATGATGGATGGATGGATGGATGGATGGATGGATGGATGGATGGACCAACAAAAAGAATGATAGATAGATCAACAAAAAGATAGATAGATAGATAGATAGATAGATAGATAGATAGATAGATAGATAGATAGATAGATAGATATATGGATGGATGGATGGATGGATGGACCAACAAAAAGATAGATAGATAGATAGATAGATAGATAGATAGATAGATAGATAGATCAACAAAAAGATAGATAGATAGATAGATAGATAGATAGATAGATAGATAGATAGATCAACAAAAAGAATGATGGATGGATGGATGAATGGATGGACCAACAAAAAGAATGATAGATAGATAGATAGATAGATAGATAGATAGATAGATAGATAGATCAACAAAAAGATAGATAGATAGATAGATAGATAGATAGATAGATAGATAGATAGATAGATAGATAGATAGATAGATAGATCAACAAAAAGAATGATGGATGGATGGATGAATGGATGGACCAACAAAAAGATAGATAGATAGATAGATAGATAGATAGATAGATAGATAGATAGATAGATAGATAGATAGATAGATAGGTAGATAGATCAACAAAAAGAATGATGGATGGATGGATGGACCAACAAAAAGATAGATAGATAGATGGATGGATGGATGGATGGATGGATAGATGGATGGATGGATGGATGGACCAACAAAAAGATAGATAGATAGATAGATAGATAGATAGATAGATAGATAGATAGATAGATAGATCAACAAAAAGATAGATAGATAGATCAACAAAAAGATAGATAGATAGATAGATAGATAGATAGATAGATAGATAGATAGATAGATAGATAGATAGATAGATCAACAAAAAAGAATGATGGATGGATGGACCAACAAAAAGAATGATGGATGGATGGACCAACAAAAAGAATGATAGATCAACAAAAAGATAGATAGATAGATAGATAGATAGATAGATAGATAGATAGATAGATAGATAGATCAACAAAAAGAATGATGGATGGATGGATGGATGGACCAACAAAAAGATAGATAGATAGATGGATGGATGGATAGATAGATAGATAGATAGATAGATAGATAGATAGATAGATAGATAGATAGATAGATAGATAGATAGATAGATAGATCAACAAAAAGAATGATGGATGGATGGATGGATGGACCAACAAAAAAGATAGATAGATAGATGGACCAACAAAAAGATAGATAGATAGATAGATAGATAGATAGATAGATAGATAGATAGATAGAAAGATAGATAGATAGATATTGATTGATTGATTGATTGATGGATTGGTTGATGGATTGGTACCCACTACTCTGTCCTTTGTTTGACTCTAAAGGGCTGAATGTTCATGAGGTCACGTTTTTGTTTCATCTCTTTCAGAAGCGTCTGGATTCACACTCCTCATGTAGATCTATGGTCTGCTGCTCTCCAGAAAACAGGCGACGTGGTTGCATATGGATCTGCTTTGGTAAAGCAGTCTACACATCCTGCATCATATGAGAAACATATGAATTACGGGACAAGCCATAAAAATTAGGGAAATCAAAAACATTCGGTCTACCCCTTTCAGCGTTTCAGGGACTAAAACGTATCTGCAGCGCACGAACAGAATAAACAGCGATCAGATGAATGCAAAGTGTTTAGAGGTTGAAATTCCCCTGTGAGTGATGCCATGCAGGCAGATAAAGCCGCTTTCAGCCCTGTGCTTAACGTGTGTCTGAGCTTTTGAAGGCCAAGGTTGTGGTTAGAGCAGAAAATGCCTGGTATGTGCAGTATTGCCATGTTTAAATATGGCACAGCTGTGAATGGAGCTACTTCAACTTCATTTACCCAACATTAATATGCTGGTCCGCATGGCACAACCTGTGAATGGCAGATGTCTCGGCCAATGCAGGCGATGATTTCCTGAAAGTGTTGAAAAGACTTTTCTTGTAATATTTTTTATGCGTTGTGTAATAGGGCCAGGAACAACAGAAAGAAAAACCAGGAACAAGAGTATTAGAGCAGTCATTCAAACTTCAATGAAGACCATATGTCTAATGGAGTCTCAGTCTCTATAGCTCTGAATATACCTGTGTCACATCCCAGAGGAACGTTTTATAGCTCAGAGGTTGCTCTTTGAGACTTAAGGGATGGCTTGGACATGTACAATCAATTATATCCTAAATGTTTCTCCTAAAAGTCCTTAAGGAACACAAATAGAGACAACTGTTGACATACAGCAAGAGTATAGAGATACAAAATGAATGTGGATAGCAGCTCAGATCATATGCTCTTGTTGGAGTTCATATTGAGGTCTCTGACTTCTGATTGCAGATTTTAGGATCTTGGCACAGTTTGAGACAGTTCAGATCTGTTTTGAAACTCTAAATGAGACACGTGAGAATATTGAGGAGAGTATTGTCAAGAAAGTCACATTTTGCTCTGTGAATTTGCTTTGAAAACCAACTGCGATAATAAACATCTCATTTGCGATTAATAGAAACTTTAGAATGTATATTTGCCCATTTCCATCTCTTTTTGTCTTTTATGTGCTCATGCTTGTTCCTCCACAGGTTTTGTGAGGCCAGACTGTGGTCACCACGCAGCTGGATTGTGCCTGAGAACCGAGATTCACTGGAGATTTCATAAAAATATATTCTGTTCCTAATTTATCTCTTCTGAGCACATCTGACTCACATAAAGCATTAAACTAAACCAAAGGTTATGCTCTCATCATAAATGCCCATTCAAGTCATTGTTTTCAGCTTTTTTGAGTTTAGCATACCAGTTAAAGACAGACAGACAGACTGATTGACTGATTGATTGATTGATTGATTGATTGATTGATTGATTGATTGATTGATTTGACATTAACATTCGCCAACCCACCAAATGCGGGTTGATTTCAGCAGTGGCGTGTAATGCAGTCACTTTTTGGCGGGTTGAATTTTATTATATAACATATAATTTTTTTTTTTTTTCAGTTGGTCTTTTAAAAAGGCATCTGAAATAAACTAAGTGTAATGTAATGTTGTCAAAAATAGATTATTTCGATACATATTGATACTGAAATATCTGAAACGCTTCAAATACTCATTTCCCGCAGAATAATTACACCATACCAGCTGCGCTTTCTCTCTCTCTCATCTCTCCGACACCGAGATGACACAAACCCGCCTCGGTTCATTTGCTCCGGATGAATATTGTTGGTGTTACAGGGCTTGAATTTCGGCGTGGGATTGCACGTATTGCGTATAGTTTTACTCATTCCCGCAGATTTTTCGCTCACATCCAGAGTGTGTGCAAAAAAAGGCCGCCTCTCAGTACTAAATTGAGTTCTTTTTAGCTGCGTATTGTGCTTAAACAGTCAAATACACACAAAATAATGTCAAAATGGTGAGTATTCACGTAAACACAGTCTTATTTTTTAAGTGAACATAAACAGTTGAGAAAGAAAATGTATGTGTAACAGTATATTGGATCCATGCGTCAGGTCTTAAAGTGACAGCAGCCTCATAAACAACCTGAATTCCGGAAATGTTGGGATGTTTTTTAAATTTGAATAAAATGAAAACTAAAAGACTTTCAAATCACATGTGCCAATATTTTATTCACAATAGAACATAGATAACATAACAAATGTTTAAACTGAGAAATTTTACACTTTTATCCACTAAATGAGCTCATTTCAAATTTGATGCCTGGAACAGGTCTCAAAAAAGTTGGCGTGGGGGCAACAAATGGCTGAAAAAGCAAGAAATTTCGAAAAGATTCAGCTGGGAGAACATCTAGCAACTAATTAAGTTAATTGATATCAGGTCTGTAACATTAGATACAAAAGGGATGTCTTAGAGAGGCAGAGTCCCTCAGAAGTAAAGATGGGCAGAGCTGTGAAAGAGTGCGTATTTAAAATTGCAAATTGCAAAGGCTTTGCAAATTTCATCATCTACAGTGCATAACATCATCAAAAGATTCAGAGAATCTGGAGAAATCTCTGTGCGTAAGGGACAAGGCCGAAGACTGGATGCCCGTGGTCTTTGGGCCCTCAGACGACACTGCATCACTCATCGGCATGATTGTGTCAATGACATTACTAAATGGGCCCAGGAATACTTCCAGGAACACAATCCGCCGTGCCATCTGCAGATGCCAACTAAAGCTCTATCATGCAAAAAGGAAACCATATGTGAACATGGTCCAGAAGCGCCGTCGTGTCCTGTGGGCCAAGGCTCATTTAAAAAAGTGGAAAAGTGTTCTATGGTCAGACGAGTTCAAATTTGACATTCTTGTTGGAAATCACGGACGCAGTGTCCTCCGGGCTAAAGAGGAGGGAGACCTTCCAGAGTGTCATCAGCGTTCAGTTCAAAAGCCAGCATCTCTGATGGTATGGGGGTGCATAAGTGCATACGGCATGGCAAGTTTGTATGCTTTGGAAGGCACTATGAATGCTGAAAGGTATATAAAGTTTTTAGAGCAACATATGCTCCCCTCCAGATGACGTCTATTTCAGGGAAGGCCTTGTGTATTTCAGCAGGACAATGCAAAACCACATACTGCAGCTATTACAACAGCATGGCTTCGTCGTAGAAGAGTCCGGGTGCTGAATTGGCCTGCCTGCAGTCCAGATCTTTCACCTATAGAGAACATTTGGCGCATCATTAAATGAAAAATACGTCAAAGACGACCACGAACTCTTCAGCAGCTGGAAACCTATATCAGGCAAGAATGGGACCAAATTCCAACACCAAAACTCCAGAAACTCATAACCTCGATGCCCAGATGTCTTCAAACTGTTTTGAAAAGAAGAGGAGATGCTACACCATGGTAAACATGCCCCCGTCCCAACTATTTTGAGACCTGTAGCAGGCATCAAATTTGAAATGAGCTCATTTTGTGCATAAAATTGTAAAATTTCTCAGTTTAAACATTTGTTATGTTATCTATGTTCTATTGTGAATAAAATATTGGCTCATGTGATTTGAAAGTCTTTTAGTTTTCATTTTATTCAAATTTAAAAAACGTCCCAACATTTCTGGAATTCAGGTTGTACCTGCTGCCAAATTATGAGATGATATTTAAAATATCTATACGGCTGTTTTTTCCCATGGTATCAATGTCAAAATTGTGGCCAGTGAAAATGCTGAGTGACTAGTAAATTTGGAAAACCACTAGTCACAGTGGCTGCTGAGCAAAAAAGCCCTGGTCCCGCCCCAAACCGATGTCGTTGGACTTGAGATGTTGCACCCAAGTTTGGTTGGTTAGCATTGTTCCCTGCTGGTAGATGCTGTTACTACACCATCAGAACCCGAAAAGCATCTTTCTCCATTGGCATCCATTTAAATAACCGTTGACAAATTACATTTTTCCCCTAAACAACATATAGACACTACAGTTCACTGATATTTGATTAGACTATAGTAGACCAGTGTCTGATTCTTGTTTGAAGGCTCTTGAAAGCATGAAATGCACTCTCCCAGAAGAGCAACTGCCATTCAGATGAATGGGAATGCGAACGGATTGCTCTCTCCAGGCATTACCCAAACAACCAGAGCAATGTGTTCACAGTGTTTACGCTCTTCCGGGAAATTAACCTATGAATGTCTCACTGTCAGCTGTCTGGGAAAGGATAAAATATTTAACATAAAAATGCTTTAAATTTATAAGTCAACTGCTTTTCACTGACTACATGTTGGCTTTTGTTTCAGAGGGCCAGACTGAAGTATACTGGCAGCTGCTATGGGAAGCGATTATGGGAAAAATTCCTGTAAAATCGGAGCTAGATTCAATTAAGGGCGAAATGACATTTTCTGTCTCTGTGATTTAAGAGAGAGAAAGAGAGGGGTTTTGACGGAGAAAGTTGTTTTTGATTTGTACCAGATTTTCCATTTTTAACAAGTCCCTATCGATAGTCAAAAACCTTTGTCAGCAAACCATTACACAACACCAAAAACCCCTTTTCGAGAGCACAAAAGAATGGTAACAATACATAAGTGTATAAGAGTTTTGTTGGATTATATTTATAACTGGAAAAACCGTGGTGCTTTGGGACTCAGACTTGGTAGTGCTTGTATCAGACCTCCAATTTGTTGTATTACTCAGTGAAAATCTACTAAAAATTTTCCATTTGGTTCTCATCATGAAATTGGATTGTAAAACATTCATTGCTCCATTTTTTGCATGTTTTAAAAGGGCGCATGCCTCCTTTTTCTGCTATTCCGGGTTTGAGGCATGTGTCTTTTTTCAGTTCTTATCAAGCATCACTATTACTATTGTTTTTCAAAACCTCTAATAGTATTTTCATGATGCATGTACAAAAAAAGTCCATTGTACTTTTTGTTAGTGTCCTATGGATGAAAACTTTTCCAGCTCTAAAGACTTTGTTTTATTCCCTATTTGATTTTAAGCACTTAATGTTCCCCTGGAGCAAGAGTGATTTCACCATTTCGTGTTTTAGTGTTTATGACATGTTATGATTACTGCAGCTGAATGTTATCTCCACATGCAAGCAACATCTTCTGGATCTATTCTGTTCTCTTGTTTTGTGTTTACAGTGTGAAGCTGTTCAACCATCTTGTGAAAACTTTGAATCTAAAATACATCCGGGTGTGAAGGGATGATGTGAACTGCAGACTAGAGTGTAAGTGGATAACAACCAGTAAACACGAGCTGAACAAAGAGTAGAACAAAGAGTCTTTAATCAGCACTTTCACTCACCCAGTCTTCAGAGAAACGCAAATAAACACGGTCACATACACTGATGAACATACAAACACATGGACGCAGTCACTAACAAACACACTTCAGATGTCATAATCACTATTCATTAATGTAGTTAATCAGTCGATGTTTATGTAATGATCAGATGAGATTGATAGGTTTAGAAAACAGGGTGTTGTTGTATGAAGCAAGAGGGGCTCTGGTGTATCTCAATTCTATGACCGCATCTATGCTGTCAAACAATCACGTTTTTTTTTTCACCAATAATTGGCACAGATCAGATCTTGAACCAAATGATAGAGAGATGCACGTGAGATTGGGTTTTTCAGGTTTATAGTTATACAAGCAATATTGCAAACACTGCAATAAAAATCTTAATGACTATTTTTTATCTTATTTTCCAGTTAACATGTCTAAAAATCCTTGAAACAAAAGAAATTCACTAGAGTAAACTGTAAAAAAGAATTGTTGTTTTAACTTAAAGTAAGTTACCTGATTGCCTTAAAATTTTGAGTTCATTGAAATTAAAAATTTGAGTTAATACAATGAAGGCGATTGATTTAATCAACAGAAACTCAAAATATTATGTTATCTGAACCACATTAATTATCTAAGTTGATTTGACAAAAGAAAAAATGTTGTGATAAATCATGAAAATAATTTTTTACAGTGTAGCAACATTGCATAAGATTTGTTTTTATAGATTGTATATTTAATATGACTGTATTCGTTCTACTGGCTTTTTTTAATACTTAAAATAAGAGTATTAAACAAGTTCGGAACAAATCTTTTCAGTATAAGACAAAATATACTATATTTATATATTATATATAGAGAGAGAGAGGGAATTTTTTTAAGTTTCAGTATATTATTCATTGTTGCTTATCAAATAAATTTATCTTGTTTTAAGTTTTTTAAAGATATTTTTACAGGAAAAAGTAATAAAAGACTAGTTAAAAGTTTATATTCTTAATTCATATTTTTTCACTCATATATATGTATATATATATATATATATATATATATATATACTTTTTAATATATCATTCATTGATGCTTATCAAATAAATTGATCTTTTTTTAATATTTGTACAGTAAAAAGTCATAAGACTAATTAAAAGTTAAACAAGATTTTATATATATATATATATATATATATATATATATATACACACACACACAGTGCACAGCATAAATGAGTACACCCCCTCTGAAACTTCTGAAAGTCAGCAATTACTCAATTACTTAGAAGACATGTTAGGGTTCTTTAGAGATATAATGTTCCAGCAAGTCTGCTTAATCAATTACCAAAGAAGCATGTCAAAATTATTCAGGAAAATAAGATGTTCTTATCAAGGTGATAAAATGCTGTGTAGCAAAAATGAGTACACCCTCCTAAAAGTTACTAAATAAAACAAAATAAAAATTTTCTGGTGTAAGTTTAAGGCAATCTTTGATCAACAGTAAGTATGTTGAACTAAAACATTTAAAGAGAAGTAATTTCTTGACAATTAAAAGTGTTATATAGCCCACTGAATCATTCTCAGACTTAATGCTGACAACAATGGAACCACTTGGGAGAGAACTGTCAGGAGACTTATTTCTTAGCACAAAAGAGGACAGTGGTACAAGAGGATTACCAAATCATTGTTTTAAGTGTGAAAATATAGCAAAAGTTACACAGAAATTCAAAAACAATGGACTTGTGACAAGGCCCCTGAAATAATCAGGCATTCATTTTAAGCTTTCATTTAGTGGTGAGGGATTTTTTTTGCTAGACTAAGAGCAGGAGAAATACCAAGCGAATGTCTCAGAGCCAGCAAAAGCTATGAAAAGAGTGACTGTTTATCTCACAGAGTAAGATGCAGCCTGCAGAAATGACATGCATGGTGGTTGTTCTCACTGGAACTACCTACTGTAGCCAAAGCACAATAAAGTCAGTTAGCCATTTCCAAAGCCCATATTTACAAAATATAGATTCTGGGAATCAATACTCTGGTCTCATGAGACCAAATCAATCATTTTGGATCTAACAGCATCCAAAATGTTATGGTGTTGCTAGAGGAGGAGTACAGTGAGAAGTGCCTGGTTCCCACAGTAAAGTTCAGTGGTAGTAAAGCTCTTATATAGGGATGTATGAGTGCTGAAAGTGTGAGGGAGTTGTGCTTCATCAATGCTGTCATGAATTCCCACACCACTGTGTAATTTAATACACAAACTTGAAACAGAAGATGTTACCCTTTCCTCATTCCCTGCATTGTTGGGCATTTTTTCAACATGACAATGAGGATATGCATTCTCCCAAGGTGAAAAACCTTCTGTGGACATGTATTGCACTCAATCTTAACACTCTTGAGCACCTGTGGGGGATTCTGTGGAGATGAGTTGAGCAACACTCCCCATTAAAGATCAGGGCATTTAAGGAGCTCACCATCCAGGAGTTAAACAGGACAGATGTGACAATTTGTCATGAACTTGTACACTCTGTGCCAAGAAGGGTCAGAGCAGTATATTCAAAATTTATGGAGGGCATACTAGAATATTATACATTTGTTGAATTAAATCTAGGGTGTACTCATTTCTGCAATCCTTAATTTAAACAAAATTGGCTAATTTACTTATTTTATGGCTATTAATGACATATATTTCTCAGTTTTTATTATGTATATGTTTAATACATTTTAGTTTTGCCATCTTTCCATGAATTGTATTAGTGATCATAAAGAAAATACATCTTTTGTATTTGTTCAGAGGGGGTGTACTCATTTATGCTGTGCACTGTGTGTGTGTGTGTGTGTGTGTGTGTGTATATATATATATATATATATATATATATATATATGTGTGTGTGTGTGTGTGTGTGTGTGTGTGTGTGTATAGAGTTATAGAGAGAGAGAGAGTATTATATTTTACATTTTAATATACAGTACCATGCATTGTTGCTTATCAAATAGCTTAATCTTGTTTTAATTTTTTTTTTTAGATATTTTTACTGTAAAAAGTCATAAGACTAATTAAAAACCCATTAAGAGGCTATTTTTTTCTGCTAAAGCATCAATACACACAATAATGCATCAAATATTAATGCAAGTAACTCATGCCATTTATATTTTATGCTTAGCACATCAAGCATCATTAGCTTCATCAATAGAGATTTTATAAAAAGTAAAAACAGTCAGACATGTCTTTTGTGAATATAAGCAGATAGGACAAAATTTCAGACTTGTGCATTAAGCGCAGCCTATTATTGATCATAGACAAATCTGTGAGGGAAAAAAGCATGATTTTTAATATTGCAGGTGTTTTTAAACTGTCAAACCTAAAGATTAATTGCAGAAATTATCTGGAATTGTCAAAAAAAATACAAGACTGTTTCTGTTTGGCATAACAGGAATTTTTCTTGGCGTAGCAGCAAAGAGACGGTAACAAAACTGACAGCGCTGATAATCTAAATGGGAAGTCCGGCTATCCTTTGTGAATAAAAATATCCTCATAATATAGAAGCCTCTATAACCTCTGATAATCAATATTTTATTGTTATAATTGCCTGCCAAAATAAAGCAAAGCTACAATCCAAGCCATCCATCTTTTTTGACTTCTTAGCAGGGATGTGTTGCCGTCTGTTATTTGTGACTAGCCCAAGAAAAATAAAAACCCCTTTGTTGCATTAAAAGTCAATTTGTGTTCAGGGCTGAGTAAACTGAGTTTAAAAGTCCAACAGCATTAAACCAGAACCAGGAGTCGGCCTGAATGAATCTTATGACAGCAAGTGCAGAGCGGTCACTGTGACGGCACCAAAACAGCTGCATCTAATAGTGTCTTACAGTAACATTAAGAAAGAGAGCAGGAGATGTGCTTCATTCTGCATAACAAGTCTGGGCTAAATAACAGCTGTCATAAAAAGAGCGAAAAAGAGGTCACCTCATCTGTCCGTTTTTACGGGGCACCAAGGACACTTTCACAACTGCAGGTCATCTGCGCCTTCATTGGCGATTCAGCCCATCTAATCAAAACCATAACATATCTGGTCTCTTTTTCCGGCCCTTGGCATGTCCCATTCACATCTGCACAACTGGAAATATGTAATCAACTGCTTCGATAAACTCCAGTTACCCCCTGCGCCCACCGCGCAGACCCAGCGTGCACAAACACACGGTTTTGTGCGGTAATTGAATCACGTGTGTTGGGACAGCTGGTTGGTGAGGCAATAGTGAGACACTTATTGATGTCAGAGGTTCTGATACACAGCAGGCACCCAGAACGTGGCTCAACAACACTGTTTAACCTCGTTTCACCTGTGATCACGTTTATGATCAGTTTTTCCGTGGCTGATTTAATCAGTATACGTGACCTTAAGATCTTTAAATGTTTTTGAAAGAAACCTCCTCTTCTCACCAAGGCTGCATTGATTTGATCAAAAAGTAAAAACAGTAATTTTGTGAAATAAATATTATTACAATTTAAAATGAGTGTTTTCTATTTGAAAATATTTCAAAATGCAATTGATGGCAAAGCTGAATTTTCAGCATTATTACTCCAGTCTTCAGTGTCACATGATCCTTCAGAAATCATTCTAATATGCTAATTTGGCGAAACATTTCTTATTATTATCAGTGTTGAAAACAGTTGTGCTGCTTAATATTTTTTGAGGAAACTGTGATGCATTTTTTATAGGATTCTTTGATGAATATGTTAACACTGATCACCATAACGGCGACTTCAACAACCTTTGTACATGTACCAAAGAAATAAAGCCAAACTGGTTTGTAATAAGTAAATATGGTAATGCTGTTTTCAGAGTTGTTTAATCATCCTCTGGTGAGATACTGATTTTATTTGCAGATGATTTAAGGCTGTGTGGCTGTAAGTCAGTTGTTGTAGTTGTGGTGTTTCAGCTCATCTCTTCTCTTTTTTTGTGTTGTTGTTCCTCTTATCTTCAGTGATTGTTAACAGCAGGTGTTCATCACTAATGCTCAATAATGACTTTGTAGAGTGAATCTACTTTATTTCACTAACTGCAACATTGCTTCAGTGTTACTTTTACTCTCTATAGATTGGGACCATATGAAAATTTAGCAGTGTTACCAGTGTACCAGTAAACATGTAACCAGCAACATGCATTTTTCTTTATTAAATATTTTATTAAAATTAATTTGGAAAATTGTCTTGGTCTTTATTTAACTACGAACACACACTAAGAAACATGATACGCAAGTTTTGTTGTGTTCTTGCTGGGATCATACCAGCACCCAAAAGACAACATACCACCAGCACACCAGCATCCCAAGCTGGTCCCAGGATGCAAAACATAGATTATGCTGGTGACCAGCAATGCTGGATTTTTCAGCAGGGTAAAGTCTTATGTTAGTTTTTATGTTAATTACTGCCAACCAGCATAAAATATGGCTCAAAATTCAATCAAGTTTCTGTCTGTTCTGTTTTTCCCCTTAAATTTAATTTTGGTCAGTATTTGGGTTTTGGTAACAGTTACAAAGGGTCTGTTTTGGCTTTCTGGATGGCAGATGGATTGTTTTTCATATTCTGTGAGACGAACAATGTTTGTGCTCATGGTTGATGTTAGGGCAGATTGGCATCCATTGGCATGCCAACTGTAAGAGCGACAGAGATAAATATCATGAATTTATTTTAATTCAGTTGTTTACTTGAAAATTGAAGCCATTCAGCAAACAATATCTTGCAGTGTCATGCATCAAGTGGAAGCAAAAAGTGTGTGTTTAAGCTGGAAGGTGCACTTTGGTCTGTTTTTGATACACTTTTTATGAATCTGAATAAAACTTTTATTGAACAAAATGTTCAGACATGCACATGCTCAGATGTGAGATTTCACATGCATTTCTTGTAATCTTATTACTGAATTGCTTGTATTCACTACAAGCTTCAATACTCATCTGGCTGGTGAAATTAAGAAACATTCTAAAGCATTTAAAAAATGAAATGAAAAACATGCCCTTTTGTCAGTTTTTCATTTCACCAGCCAGATGAGTAGAATATTGATGATTTCTCTACAAGCAGTTGTGACAAGTGACAAAATTACAAGAAATGCATGTGAAATGTCACACTTGAGCATGCATGTCTGCAGCTTTACTGCAGATTTAGTAGTGATTAAGGGAACATTTATTTCGAAATAGGTTAGCAACCTCTTATAAAGGTAATGGGACAATTGGGAGATCGCAAAAGGGTAAAAAACTATCCACAGGCTTATGCTCCTACATGAAAAGACTTCTTTAGAATAAATGTCCATGCCGGATCAGTCTAGTTTGTGCAGGTTTTTGTCTAGCTCATGAGCATGCTGTTAAACAGCTGGTGTCTTGCTGGTTAAGCTAGTTAAAGGGATAGTTCACCCTAAAAGGAAAATTCTGTCATCATTTACTCACCCTCGAGTTGTTCCAAACCTGTATTTTTTTCCATGGAAGTCAATGGTACCCCATAACTGTTTGGTTACAAAAATTCTTCAAAATATCTTCCTTTGTGTTCAGCAGAAGAAAGAAATTTATACAGGTTTGGAACAACTTGAGGGTGAGTAATTTTGAGAGAATTTTAATTTTGGGTGAACTATGCCTTTAAGAAAATTGGAGGGAACGTGAGCACACCAGTATCCAACACAATATGTGCTAGTGATCATCTGTAATGATCCTTTCAGGGTAATTTAGTTTGATTATAACTCGCATGAGAATCTTTAAAATGACAAGCCTTTCTTAATTGAACATCATTTTGTTCCCCTCTAAAGTTTGGTTCAGAACGGAAAAAACGCTGATCTGCTAAAGCTTGACAAACATAAGCATGTTTAGATGAGCTGCAGGCGCCTGTTGACAATGGCCTCTTTCCTTTAGTATTATATTTATAACTAACCCATTTGAAGTCTCTTGGTTGGCTGGTTTCTTCAGGCTCTGGCTGGTTGACGGTGGCCAACAGCCAATAGCAGCTGGTGAGTCATCAGCTAACGGCAGAGCGTTCCTGATGCGGTCCGAGCCAGAGTGAGTTGGATCTCACATCTGGTTCTGATGTTCCCGTCTACCTCACCCTGCAGACAGAACCGTATCTGGCTCAGGGGATGACGAACGGCCCAAAGAGCTCGTTACGATCCTCGCAAGAACGTCACACTCGTTTTTAGTCTGCAGGGCAACGGCCTTTGCTTTCTCCTCTCCCACATCTTCAGCTCAAGAAACAGGAGCCTGTTGGACTGCAAACATCCTCCAGTCCTCACCTCTGGCACTTTGAGAGTTGGTCCAAAACCCAGTCCAGCGCAGGATAATTGTCCGGTTTTCATTCTCATTCCCTCTGCGTCTGAAATAGCATACTCTCTTGAGTAGGTACTGATTTTAAATAAGTAATTACTTTGCGACCATTAAAAAGTATGTTCTATATAGTATGAATGTGTGTTGTATTAATGTAATTCAGCTGGGGGCTCGTCCGGGATATTCCCAAGAAGCATAGGACTGAGAACTACATTCGTACTACATTCGCCATGTAGTCATTATCATGTGACATACCAGCATCAGTTACGTCATGCATTTCACTGCCATTCATAAATCAGGGTACTTTTTGCCTATTCTTTTATGAGTACTGTGAATTCGGACATAATTCTTTTGTCACGTACTGTTTTTCGCCTATTATGTATACCATATCGGATGCATTTAAAGGTGATGTTAGAATACTTTCTTCTATGCCAGGTTAATGTGCAGCGATAACTTAATTGTAACCATTTGCAGATTGATTTCCCCGAAGAATGAATCTTATTGAAATGTCATTTGGCTGATGCATTTAACTATGGAAACTTGTTTCTGCCACTAAATTAAAAAAATAAAAAAGGTAATTGCAACTTTTTATCTCACAATTCTGACTTTTTTGCTTGCAATTGTGAGTTTGCATTTCACAATTCTGAACTCGCAATTGTGCGATATAAAGTCAGAATTGCGCATTATAAAGTCAGAAATGCGAGATATAATGTCACAATTCTGACTTTTTTCTCGCAATTCTGACTTTATAACTCACAATTCTGACTTTTTTTCTTAGAATTGTGAGATATAAACAGAATTGCGAGTTATAAAGTCAGAATTACATGATATAAACTTACAATTCTGACTTTTTTCTCAGAATTGTGAGTATATATTTTGCAATTCTGACTTTATAACATGCAATTGTGAGTTATAAAGTCAGAATTTTGAGATATAAACTCGCAATTCTGAGAAAAAGTCTTTTCCCCCCTCACAGTTGGACATTATAACACACAATTGTGAGTTTATATCTCACAAAAAGGTCATAACTGAGTTATAAAGTCAGAATTACGTGTTATAAAGAACTGTGAGATATAAACATTTCTGACTTTATAACTTGCAATTCTGACTTTATATCTCATTATGAGAAAAAAGTCAGAATTGTGCAATTGTGAGAAAAAAAAAGAAATGTGAGATAAAAAGACGCAATTACCTTTTTTATTTTTATTTCATGGTGGAAACAAGCTTCCATATTTAATACTATTTCTGAAACTGAATTTTATTTAAAAGGGATGTTTGTGCTAAAACAACACAAATAACATGGAAAAAAATGACACAAGTCATTCTTCGTTAATCCCCTCTCTTTCTTTCCAACTTAGACATGTATTTTATGTGGAGAGAGAATTATGCAGCACTTCCTGTGTGAGCTCTTAAAGATATCATTAGGGAACATCAATAGCAGTGAATATGAAGATGATATATTTCAGTATAAAAAGCCCAAGGACTGTGTTTGCCATCATGACACACAGGCTATAGAAACATCCGCCAGCATTGTGTCATAAAAAAAAAAAAAACAGCTGGGCAGCTTTTCAAATCAGTTTAGTGTTTTTGAGCTGAAACAACACAAATTCCTATGTATTTTTTCCCTTCAGCATCTTTCAAAAATATCCGGTTTTCACTGTTTTTAATCTGAAAGGGAATTGCATTAATTATTTTTATATAAACTAAACATTTCAGTTATTGTTAGGCTTCTGGATGTTCAAATATTGTCCATTAACATATATTAACACCCTACAGAGTCCAGACTGATGTTCTGAACTGTAATGAGATGAAAACTTTTTTTTTTTTTCACAAATGAATCATGATTATATAACCTGTTGGGAAACCCAAACACTAAAACAAACTACAATGCTATTTGGATCCAAAAAGACATTACAGCATGACAGACTCTTGGTTCAGGATGAAAGGACAAACTGAATGACCCTCATGAGTTACAGCAGATAAAGGATGAGCAAAAGGATCCAAGATGGACCGAACTCAAAACCACACTAGTGCTAAACCTCAGTGTGTCCTGAGCAAAATGCTAACCGCTAGGCCATGGCATTCATCATCCTTACATAAACATATATACCACAAAACTGAAAATCTGACATTGAAAAATAACCTATTATTCTATGACAAATTTTGTCTGGTCTTACTATTTAATTTAAATATTATTGTTACTATTTTTTATTGTCAAAGTTTTTATTTTATTTATTTTGACTGTATAGCTGCTGTAAGCTTTGACGATACAAATGTACATTAATTATCATGAGAGAGAACAAATCTTCTGATGAGGACAAAACGTGAAACAAACTACAAATTAGGTGTTAAATGTAAAACAGCTGTGCTAAACAGCTGGAAAATATGAAGATAAAAGACAGTGAAAAAGACAGAGAGCATTATCAATATGCAATACTCTAATGAGCAAAGTACAAATATTGCATAAAATAGTACATTTTAATTAGATGGAAATACTGTATTTTGATATGTTTTGAGGATTAAGTACACTACTTTTCAAAAGTTTGGGGTTGGTAAGATTATTTAATGTTTTTTTTAATGTAAAGTCTCTTAAATGCTTACCAAGTCTGCATTTATTTGCTCAAAATACACTAAAAACAGTAATATTGTGAAAAAGTATTACAGTTCTATATGAATATATTTTAAAATGTAATTTATTCCTGAGATTAAAGCTGAATTTTCAGCATCATTATAATCAATTTTTCTTACAAAAACCCATTGCTTCTCTTCAGAAGGCCTTTATTAACCCACTGGAGCCGTATGGATTACTTTTATGATGGATGGATGCACTTTTTTGGGCTTCAAAATCTCAAGTCCCATTCACTCCCATTATAAAGCTTGGAAGAGCCAGGATATTATTTAATATAACTCTGATTGTGTCCGTCTGAAAGAAGAAAGTCATATAAACCTAGGATGGCTTGAGGGTGAGTAAATTATGAGATAATCTTCATTTTTGGGTGAACTAACCCTTTAAAGGGACTTTGGTATTACACTTTTAGCTTAGCAGCATGCCGATACCAGACTTTATTGAAATCAATTGCAAGTCCAGTCTCATGGGCAGGCGCTGTTTGATCCAAATGGATCACTTGTGGGTTATGTAAGCAGCATAGCACCTCACTAAGTTTTGAAACCCTTTTTGTCCAAGCAGCAGAGGGATGTACAAAAAGGCTCGGCCCACACATCTGACAGCCAGTAATGATGAACTGTATGTGAGAAATGTGAGCGGTCTTGGGAGTACAGTGACTATATGATTTGTTAATATTTAATGTTTCTACTGTCTGAGGCTTGGTGTGGGGTGGTTCTATGAGGGTGTGAGAGACTGAATTTACTGCATCTCCTTCTGGCAAAGATGAAATGGATTAATGAGTGTTTCTTCCTTCCCCAACAGCTGCTCGAGGCCGTGAGATTTACAGACAGAAAGAGAGAAAGAGACATGAGGAGGAAAATGGCATGAAAAGAGGGAGTCAGTGAAGGATAAAAAAGTTCAAGTTTGCAATAAGAGAACAGTTAAGTAGTCTCTTTCTTTATTTTCCAGTTCATACATCTTGTTGCCTTTATGACATCCTACTGTTTAGTTTATTAATGCACATTCCTGGTCTTATTTTGAACTAGTTCATAGAAATCAAACTTAATATTTGGCAAAATGTAGTGCTCCCCCTATGAAAAGACCTTCATTGTTGCCACTTTTCTGGTATGGCCCATCTTGCAATTTTTCTGCATTTGAGTTCATTGTAATTATTATTACCATACAACTTTGATTCGTAACATTAACAAACATTGTCATCAGGTTTTTAGGTGTCCCTGTAAAGTCTGACATATGAAATTATAGCCAGAAAAAGCTAATCTTTTAAAACGGAACAGTTTATTGAGACTTTAGACAAAATCTCTCTCTCTCTCTCTCTCTCTCTCTCTATATATATATATATATATATATATACTGTAGTATGATATATAGGAGAATATCCTAGACCTCAGTTTTATTCAGAGGTCCAAACTGCAATCTGTTGCAGATGCTAATGTTTATATGACCAAAAAGTGATTAAATGTGTGATTGAAATGGGAATGCAATTATTTCTGATAAGGACTTAATAGCAGTAAGATGTTTACATGGCACGAGCAAATCTCTTCACTCCTGTTTACATGCAATTTTCATTATTCTGATTATTCTCTAAGAATTGTAGTTATTTTTACTGCCATTATTCATATACCCCAGTGCACATTACAAATGATGAACTCACATACAGTAGGTATGTTACTGGCCACTGTTTTAATCTACTTACAACAAATACAAAACACATTTCTATGGACGTATTGGATTTTTTCAGTGACATTCTAAAAATGTCTTCCTTTCGATGTTTTCGACCATCAATAAAAAGCATTATATTAAAG
This sequence comes from Mylopharyngodon piceus, assembly GCA_039654765.1. Taxonomy (NCBI): domain Eukaryota; kingdom Metazoa; phylum Chordata; class Actinopteri; order Cypriniformes; family Xenocyprididae; genus Mylopharyngodon; species Mylopharyngodon piceus. The sequence goes on from CM077446.1 coordinate 3,819,499, forward strand.
GGGACCTATTATGCCCCCTTTACAAGATGTAATATAAGTCTCTGGTGTCCCCAGAATGTGTCTGTGAATTTCAGCTCAAAATACCCCACAGATCAATTATGTCAGGACCACTATCGTCAAATATGATTGATAATTGCATAGAATTTGTATTGGCGGTATGGTTCCCAGGGTAAACAGAACAGAACCAACATAAAAGTGCAGATATCATTAGTGTTCAATAATTTAACATACACATTTTTCAAGAATTAGTCTGATTCAAGGGGAATCAGAAGGCCAAATCCTAACTGACGAGAGGAGGAGCTGGGGATGGGGAAGGGCAATTAGCTCCTGAGAAATGCGATAGCTGCTGATAATACTGAAGAGCTTATTTATTGATGCTGTGATAGGGGTCGTATTCCTATAGGTAGACGTGAGTCACCTGGAAGTCAGCTGATGCGAGCTTGACTGACGTGACCTGCCAGAACTGATGCTACACTTGATTTATTATAGCTTGTCAAATTTGCCCCTATTTGGGTGTGAGCAAAAACACGCCGTTTTTGTGTGTGTCCCTTTAAATGCAAATGAGCTGCTGCTCCCGGTCCTCTTTCCAGAAGAGGGCGAAGCTTTAAAAGCTCACGCTTCGGTTGCTCAACAACAACAAAGCTGGAGAATCTCACGCAGCCAAAATGAGGATTGTCAGTAACGGTGTTCAGCCTTACATTGTTCAAACCGGAGTCGGACACTGATGGAGAGACTCAGGAAGAAGTTACAACTTTTAGAATGAAAATGGACGTTTCTGAATGGTTAGTGGATAAATTTATGTAGTTGATTCAACTCATTGACTAGCATGTGCCGTCATGTTAATCTTTTGTGCAAATCCAGCATCGAATTGACCCTCGTTTGTGAAGCAGTCCGGTGTAAAATGACGGCATGGCAACAACGCTCTACTACAACAACTCTTCCTCTTCTCTAAAGCAGCCCAACATGGCCTCACCCCCTTTGTTGTGTGTTCTTGGGGGCGGGGTTTATGTAAATTTTGGGGTTTGTGATGTCACCAACCCAGGAAGAAGCTTGTTGTAGTCCCTACCAGCCATTTGTTGCAGTCCTAAAAAAAAAATTTATGGATAATCAAGTATACCTAAGTTGCTTCAGTTAAGTAAGTGTAAAGTATGAATTATCAATCAGATGACAGAAGGCATGTACAACAGGTTTTTTCAGAAAAGTTTTGATCTTATTGATAATTTAGAAGCCTTAGAAATGAACATGTCAAATATGATATACTAGGCTTTTTAGGGTTTATATACACATTCAAATATTTTAAAATGAATACATTTTCATATTCATGTTATTTTAATGTACATGAGCTACTAATATTATCATCAATATATAATGTTTTTGTGATACATTTGCGAGTTATTTCATGTACGTTATGACAGATCTGAAGCAGAACTCCACCGTCCGTCACATCACTCAAATTCTCAAGAGCAGGATACATTTTTATTTTACCTGATGGTTAAAAGCTATACTTACCTCAAAACAGGTGTGTGTATAGGCCGAGCAGGTGTTTGCTTGTTATTTTGTGGGTGTGATAAAGACTATGATTTGTGACAGTGGAGACTAGCCTCAGGAGAACTAAAATGGGTGAAGAAATTGCAAGAGAAAGCAAGAAATCTAGAAAGACTCTTGGGAGTCTTGGGAGATGTTTATATGCATAATTACAACCATACAACATGTCTTTGTGTCTGTGTATGAGAGAGAGATAATCATTACAAGCTTTTTAACAAACTCTATTTGAAAAGACTGACTAAACAGTTCATTTGCAAACGCCCAAATGTGATTGTACATTCTGTCCTAGGATTTGATTTGATAATGAGTTTTATGAGGGAACTTCTGCCATATCCGCAGTGGTTTGCACACAAGTTTGAATGAAATGTGGTTTCTACTTTACAAGATGTTCTTAGATAGGACAGCCAACACTCTTGAAGAACTGCAGTTTATGACTATGAACATGTAAACTCTGTATGCAGAAAGGACATGTAGGAGTAGAAGGTCAAATTGAAGGTCAAATCGAGCACATTGCAGTGTTATATACAGTTTTCTTCACACTGCAAGCACTTGACTTGACCATCTGTTTCCAGTAGGGCTGGGTTTAAAATATTGATTTCTTGATTTTAATCAGTTCTCATTTTGAAGAATCGATATTGATTCTTAAATAAATCCCAAGAATCAATCTTTTAGTCTGTGTTGTTTTCAGCTGATTAATGAAGTTTTGTAGCGCGCCTCCCATCCAATAAATCACAATAAGCTTTGTGCATTGTTACTTCTGTGTTGAAACAAATTCTCAGCTTTCAAATTCTGTCAATTTTATGATATTCAAACAATAAATGTTGGCAGTTTTGGCGCACTTTAATGTGTTGTGACAGATCGCTGTAGCGCCTCAGGAGTTTAAATGAAGCGGCATTGTATGTGAACTGATCATCTCTTGTTTACTACTAGTTACAGCGCAAAATAAACATGAATGAACATCTGAAGGTATGTTGAAAGATACAGTACAACTTACTGGAATGAATAATGTCTCACGTAGTCCTTCAATCAACCGCAGAAAGACATCAGTAAAACAGCTTGAGAGCAATATGTCATGTAACGTTATTTACCTCAGAAAAGCAATTCAATGTCCATAAACTCGATAGTTAGCTCGAAAAATGAGAGAGGAGCATTTTGCTAAATATATGCACTATATTGCATATTCACCATATTTTTACTACCTGTTCTTTATAATAAATCCATTTTTATGAATAAATCCATCATATGTTTGTCAGCCACCATTTCAATGTTTATATTTTAAAAATTACAACGTTATAAAAACTTCCTTATGTGTAATTTAAATGTAAGTAGCCGACACAAATGTTAATTTTAACCTTTAATACTATAGTAATGTACCAAATGAGGTTCCCTGTATAGTTTACAGGATTAGTTGAGAGAGATTTGATATGTACTGCACCTGATAGGCCCCAATTAATTGATATCGAATCAAACTGAATCGAACCGAAATCGTATCATATCGCAAAATGCCAAATGATTTGATATTTCTAAACACTGCTTCATGAAGCTCCGAAGCGTTACGAATCTTTTGTTTCTAATCAGTGGTTCGGATCGCCAAAATCATGTGGTTTCAGTAAGCAAGGCTTCTTTACGTCATAATTGTTCGAAATTTCAATGGTTCACGTGACTTTGGCAGATTGATACGCGCTCCGAACCACTGATTCGAAACAAAAGATTCGTAAAGCTTCGAAGCTTAATGAAGCAGTGTTTTGAGATCGCCCCTCACTAGATATTGTTGAATAAAGTTATTTTGTTTTTTTGGCACACAAAAAGTATTCTCGTCGCTTTATAATATTAAGGTTGAACCACTGTAGTCACACGAACTGTTTTAAATATGTCTTTAGTAGCTTTCTGGGCATTGAAAAAGGAAATGATCTTGCTGGCAATGCAGACCTCACTGAGCCATCGGATTTTATCAGAAATATCTTAATTTGTGTTCCGAAGATGAACGAAGGTCTTACGGGTGTGGAACGACATGAGGGTGAGTAATAAATTACATAATTTTCATTTTTGGGTGAACTAACACTTCAAGCTACTCCTATACATCATACATCGCATCACAGGATTACTCATTTGGCGCAAGTCTACTTGTGCAGTATGCGTATGGTCATCCGCCGGAAGCTAGTTATTTGAATTTATAAAGTTTTAAATATGGATATTTTTCTTACAAAAACGCATCGCTTTACTTCAAAAGGCCTTTATTAACCCCCTGGAGCCGTATGGATTACTTTTATGATGGATGGATGATTTTTTTGGGCTTCAAAATCACGCCCCACTTCACTACCATTATAAGCTTGGAAGAGCTGGATTGTGTTCATCTGAAAGAAGATAGTCATATACACCTTGGATGGCTTGAGGGTCAATAAATCATGGGATCATTTTCATTTTTGGGTGAACTATCCCTTTAAGTGTCCAAATACTTTCTGGGCCACTGTATATCCATTATCACACTGTAGCTTCCAGTGTTCTTGTCCTGGCCTACTGGTGATCTGTATCAGTGGAGAGGTGCACCGTAAGCCCAGATAAATGTCGGTTCGAGTCTTTCTGTGAAGTTTATTTTTGATACATCACATAATCCTTGCATAAATCAGTCTTGGGGATACAAGTAAGGTCTCCTCTGAAGACCGAGATGAAGATTTGTGACACATCTCAGTCGTTTTATGGTACTCTCCATCGCTGTTTCCTGCCCAGCTGCTCCAGATGTTCCCCTCCATCAAAGGCTTGCACATCTGCAGCATGAAGGAGAAAGACTCCAGCTCTACAGACAGGCTTAGAAAAATAGTTACAAAGCAGCTGCAGCAGGAGACGTCTGTTCTGGAGTTATGGAGACTAATATATCACCGCCGAGGATATAAACGGACAGAGAGTTATAGATCCATACACACACGCTCAGTGAAGGAAGTTTCAAAACGAGGATAATTCAGGTGTTCACACGTGTGATTAAAAATCATTAATGTCACAGAAAGGTCCATCCATCTATACAGTTAGGTCCACATATATATTTGGGAACTGACACAATTTTCTCAATTTTGGCTCTGTATGCCACCAGAATAGAATACCTTTACCTTCAAAAACTCCTGGGTTGCTTTAGCAGTATGTTCTGGGTCATTGTCCATCCATCTCTACTGTAAAGTGCCGTTCAATCAGCTTTGCTGCATTTGGCTGAATCTGGGCAGTCAGTATATCCCTATACACTTCAGAATTCATCCAGCTGCCTCTGTCTTCTGTCACATTATCAATAAACACCAATGCACCACTGTCACTGGAAGCCATGCGTGTCAGATGAAGTTTTATGCTTTGGATCATGAGCTGCTCCAAGCCCTCTGCATACTTTTTTCTTCCTGTCATTCTGGTATAGGTTGATCTTAGTTTCATTCATCCAAAGAATGCTTTTGCAGAACTGGTCTGGCTTTTTTAGATGTTTTTTTGGCAAAGTCTAATCTGGCCTTTCTATTCTTGAGGCTTATGAATGGTTTGCACCTTCTGGTGAACCCTCTGTATTTGCTCTCCTGAAGTCTTCTCTTGATTGTAGACTTTGACACGTCTGCTTCCTGGAGAGTGTTTTTCGCTTGGCTGGATGTTGTGAAGGGGTTTTTCTTTACCATGGAGAGGATCCTGTGATCATCCACCACTGTTGTCCTCCATGGATGTCCAGTTGCTGAGATCACCAGTGCATTTTTTTTCTCAGAATATAGCAAACTGTCCTAATGTTCCTGCTATCTCTCTGGGGGATTTGTTTTGTTTTTGAAGCCTAATAATGGCCTGTTTGAGTTGCACGGAGAGCTCCTTTGACCGCATGACGTGGGATCACAGCAATAGATTCCAAATGCAAATGCCACTCTGAGAATCAACTCCAGACCTGCTGAACTGATGAAGAAATAATGAAGGAACAGCCCACAGCTGTCCAGTAACTTTTGGTCCCTTGAAAAAAGGGGGGGCTACATATAAAGAGCTGTAATTCTCTAACGCCAATTTGTATGTGAATCCATCCATCCATCATTCCAGCCATTGTTCTTCCTATCTATCATTCTATCTTTCTGTCTATCATTCCATCCATCAATCCATCCATCCATCGTTCTTTCTATCTATTATTCTATCGCTCTGTCTGTCGTTCTATCCATCCATCATTCTTTCTATCATTCTATAGTTGTATTGTTCCATCCATCCATCTGTCTTTCTATCTATCATTCTATTGTTCTGTCTATCTTTCCATCCATCAATCATTCTTTCTGTCTATTATCCTATGGTTCTGTCTGTCATTCTATTGTTCATCGTTCCTTCTATCTATCATTCTGTCGTTATATCTATTGTTCCATCTTCCATCCATCGTTCTGTCTATCTATCATTCTATTGTTATATCTATCGTTCCATCCATCCATCCATCCATCCATCCATCCATCCATCCATCGTTCCTTCTATCATTCTATCGTTATATCTATCGTTCCATCCATCCATCCATCGTTCTTTCTATCGTTCTATCCATCAAAGGTTCTTTCTATCTATCATTCTATCGTTCTGTCTACCATTCTATCATCCACCGTTCCTTCTATCTATCATTCTATTGTTATATCTATCGTTCCATCCATCCATCCATCCATCCATCGTTCCTTCTATCATTCTATCGTTATATCTATCGTTCCATCCATCCATCCATCCATCCATTCATCGTTCTGTCTATCTATCATTCTATTGTTATATCTATCGTTCCATCCATCCATCCATCCATCCATCCATCCATCGTTCTTTCTATCGTTCTATCCATCAAAGGTTCTTTCTATCTATCATTCTATCGTTCTGTCTACCATTCTATCATCCACCGTTCCTTCTATCTATAATTCTGTCGTTATATCTATTGTTCCATCATCCATCCATCCATCCATCCATCCATTCATCGTTCTGTCTATCTATCATTCTATTGTTATATCTATCGTTCCATCCATCCATCCATCGTTCTGTCTATCTATCATTCTATTGTTATATCTATCGTTCCATCCATCCATCCATCGTTCTATCCATCAAAGGTTCTTTCTATCTATCATTCTATCGTTCTGTCTACCATTCTATCATCCACCGTTCCTTCTATCTATCATTCTGTCGTTATATCTATCGTTCCATCCATCCATCCATTGTTCTGTCTATCTATCATTCTATTGTTATATCTATCGTTCCATCCATCCATCGTTCCTTCTATCTATCATTCTGTCGTTATATCTATCGTTCCATCCATCCATCCATCGTTCTTTCTATCGTTCTATCCATCAAAGGTTCTTTCTATCTATCATTCTATCATTCTGTCTACCATTCTATCATCCACCGTTCTTTATATCATTTTATCGTTCTATCTATTGTTCCATCCATCCATTGTTCTTTCTATCATTCTATCGTTATGTCTATCTTTCCATCCATCAATCGTTCTTTCTATCTATCATTCTATTGTTCTATCGTTCTATCATCCATTGTTCCTTCTATCTATCATTCTATCGTTATATCTATCGTTCCATCCATCCATCATTCTTTCTATCTATCATTCTATTGTTCTATCTTTCCATCCATCAATCGTTCTTTCTATCATTCTATTGTTCTATCGTTCTATCCATCAATCGTTCTTTCTATCTATCATTCTATCGTTCTGTCTACCATTCTATCATCCACCGTTCTTTCTATCTATCATTTTATCGTACTATCTATCGTTTCATCCATCCATTGTTTTTTCTATCATTCTATCGTTATGTCTATCTTTCCATCCATCAATCGTTCTATCATTCTATCGTTCTATCATTCTATTCATCAGTCGTTCTATCGTTCTGTCTACCATTCTATCATCCATCGTTCTTTCTATCTATCAGTCTATCGTTCTATTTATCGTTCCATCCATCCATTGTTCTTTCTATCATTCTATCGTTATGTCTATCTTTCCATCCATCAGTCATTCTTTCTATCTATCATTCTATCATTCTGTCTATCGTTTCATCCATCCATTGTAATCTATATCTATCATTCTGTCTATCTTTCCATGCATCCATCATTATTTCTATCTATCATTCTATCTATCGTTCCATCCATCCATCGTTCTTTCTATCATTCTATCTATCGTTCCATCCATCCATTCCAATTTTTTCCCCCCTCAATTCAAATTCAAATAAAAGTCAAGAACTGATTTGAAATTTAAAAGGCATTCTTAATTTGCTTCTGAATGGCGCACAGTCCTTGTTCGTTTGTCCTTGCCAATTGGTTTTTAAATTTTAAAATTCAAAAATCTTTATGTGTGGCTTAATTAGCCACCATATTAGGGCGCATGCATTTTTGCACATCTTTTCAGGTATGTTTTCTATAGATTCATCAAGAATGCTTCTTTGATAACCCTGAGTTGGCTTATTATTCTGATCCCTCTGCAGGCTCCCATAATGACATTCTCAGACAGGAATATGGCTGTGCGCGGAGGAGCCATGACTTTTGCCAGATTTGCACTCGGCTTGTCCCGTTTATCAGCAGATTTATAGAATGTGTGGAAAAGCCCCCTCATTCCTAAGCAGATGTCTGGCCAATCACTATAATACTTTCATCTCACATTACTCCGCCATGGTGTCTGTCTGCTGCCACAGATGCCCACCCGCTGCTTAGGCAAGTACACGCACCCGTGTTATTATTGAGCAGAAGGAAAATGCCAGTCAGTGTGGGCACTGAATATTACTTTCGGCACGCACTAACAACTAGCTACCGGAATGGCATCTCTCGCTGCTTTTCGAGGCCTTCATTAGCCTGTGTATATATTGCCTGGTCAGCATTAACATTAATGTTTTGTTGAAAACGTCTGCTTGTTTGGGTGTCTCGGAGGGCTGCAGTTACAGCACATTTAATTTAGTGAACTGAGATGTGAGATCAGCGTTTGGAGATTTATAATATTTACATAACTATCATGAAAGTCGTTTTTCCTTTTGGATGGGATGTTTGAATGACAGCAAAAGTTTTTGGAGGTTTAAACTGTAGATTGCATTATCGCTGCTGGCTCGAATGTTTATGATTCTGTGAAACCCTAGTCCCCCTCCTTTTTTTCCGATCTCTCTCACTATCGCACACAGACAAACAGCGATATCCTAGTCTGGAATATTCTTCATTGGTCTGATGAGAATCCAACCGACAAGATCCTTAAAGAGTCAGAGGTCATTGTCTCACGCAGGGAGAAATCCAAACAACAGCTCCGTTAGAAAGAGGGGGAACCAGAGGACACACACTCAGTGTCCACAACAACAGCATCTGTAGTTTTCATGGTTTACATCACTGACAGATCGGTTTTCTGAAAACATGACTTTTTAAATTGCCATATATGGATGTGTGCAATACAGAACAGTCAAGTAAACATGTCGTAATACAAGAAGATAAGTCACAGTTTGGCCAGAAGTGTACAGTAACGTTCTTGTGTTACTGTGGTGGTGACAAACCTCAGTTATTGAATGTGATCAAATATCATTGAAAGAAATATAAGATCTAGCCAAATTATAGCTAAACTAGCCAAGTTAGCCTGGTTCACCTAGCCCCTGTGGGTAATAACTGTGTAATAACTGCATCATCTGGCTGCAGAAAGCATCTTTCTCCATTGAGTGCTGCAGGAATGAGTCCTAAAGCCATAAATAAGTTTGCACTTTCAGTTCCATCGTCCTGTAGTCAATGGGTTTTTTGAATGGGTTTTTGGTTAAATGCCTGAAATGAGGTTAGCACAAGCACAAGATATTTTCACGTTTTATTCTACGACAAATACATCAGTAATAAACCACTTGTGATTTGAGTTTGGAAAAAGGTGGTTGCTAAATGAGGCCGTCAGGTTCATAAAACATCATCAGCCGAACAGATTAACTCATCTACTTACTAGTCTTTTTCACTGCCTCAGTGTGTTTATAATCACTCCCTTGCAAAGTATTATAGCTCAAACTTTCCAATAGTAGTCCGACTTTAGCTTTTTACTTCTGCCGACTGCATTTAAGCATCAATTTTCATAAAAGTTGTGTTCACTTGTCAAGATTGTCTTGATGAACAAAATGTGTAAGGCCTAGTCCACACGTACATGGGTAACGTAAAACATAAAAATCGTGTCCACATGAAAACGCAAAAACATGCTATGAAGCACTGTCAAGAGCATGCCAAACCAACAGGTGGCGATATAACCCTAACCGTAAAGCCATGTTGGCCAATCAGAAGCCTGGAAAAAAAGGATTATTACCGGTTCCGACGTCACAAACCAAAATCTCTGGTTTCACCGTCTACACGACAACACTGTAACCAGAGTTTCTAAAAATCTTTACCCTGGCAGGAGTTTTCAAAAATATTTGGTTTCAGTGACCCGATACTGTGTTTGCGTGTGGACGAACGGCCAAACCGCATATAAAAAAGCTGGAGGTTTTGAAAATAACCATTTTCGTGTGGACAGGGCCTAAGAATCATAAACTTTTGTTGATCACAGAGATTATTTTCTGCAATAATCCAAGAGCCAATTGGAAAGTCCAATATAAAGAAAACAATGTCCGGGTTGGTCATCAAAAAATATATCACCCCCGCAACCCATTCATTGACAGCCATTAAAAAGTAACCATATGTTCTGACAGAATAAAACTATTATAAGTTATAAATTGCTTATATTTCATTGTTATTGTAGATTGTTTTAGCAGTGTCTAAGTTTTTTCAAGCGTTCCAAATTTACATGCTAAATGGCAAAATCTAAATTGTTAGTCGTAATAAAAATGTATTTTTCTTGTTGCATGTAGACAAATTAAACTAGTGAGAGTGTGAAAAGTATGCTTTAAGAGAGTTTAAGTCCACATGGCAAAAATTGCTTATTAATGAAGAAATTAATGTATATTTGAGAACCAAAACCCACTTTGTAACAAACCTTGTGACATCTGAACTAAACCCGGAGAACCTTCTAGGCTAAGTTGCATAACCATTTCTGTAAGCAATCGGCATGCTCTAGTTTTAAAGTCATTTAACAGTATTCATTGGGCCTCGTAATTCTTACAGATGGATTAGATTTAAATCAGTTTATCTGTTGCAGTATTGTGAAGCAGCTGAAGTATTTTTCCACAGCTCATTCAGGATGCACTACAGCATTTTTGTCACAAGGAGGCACTCTAGATAGAACAAAGACAGACGGTGGGACTGTTAGTTTCAATTCTCTCAAAATAGCCCATGAAGTACCAGTTCATAGTCTTGGGAAGGGAACACTTAGCATGAGGAACTGCATACAAATGGTAGAAATGAATAAGCAAAAACAGATTAATTAGCATGTCACATGGTTAGCTTGAGGCTAGATCAGTGGGCAAATTGTGCAAGATTGCAGCTTAGTAGAGCGAGCTTTTGTTTGCTCTGTCTCAAGGCATGAGAAGGAGGTGAACTGGGGAAAGAAAGAATCATTTTCATTCCCGTTCTTTTTCTTACCGCATCTTCATCTCAACAAAATTCAGGTCACACTGACCCAACAATCTAATCTGATGGTAAAGCAGGGCACTCTCACCCTGGTGTATGTGTTACAGTACAATACTCATAAACCCAAGGGCTGTAACTACCCTAGACTGTTGAGCACATGGCTATTAAGCATTTAATCAGATTAGAGAAGATGGGTTAATATCCCTCTCATGGAGCGCTAAATATAGTATATTTGAAGTGCCGCTTAACGAGAGGATAACGTTGGCTCTGCCCAGCCCCCTATATGTTAACACGCCCTCAGACCCAATTATTCATCCAGTCAGACCCAGAGGTTAAACTAACCTAGCGCACGTATGCCAAAAGTGGGAGCTAAACTATTAAAGCATTAATATGGGTGTTAGCTCCCTTTGCCACATAGTAAGACTAACATTCACTGCTTACATTCATGCATTTTGGCAGAAACCCCATGACCTTGTCATTGCTTGCACCATACTACAGGAACTCTGTGGCAACATTTGTTTGACGACTCATTCTTACTTTTTGGGCAAGAATTATATTTTGCTTCATAAGAGTGCAGAATTTTACCTTTCAACATAAGCAGAGGGAATATTATTACTTTCTAAAGTCTAAATATTAAACATCTAATAATAAAGTGATCAGTTTGCATTGTCCAGTTTAAACCAGCCTAAGTTGGTCTACTGATCTTCCAAAATTCCTTTTAATTTCCAATTCAAGTTTTAATTTGATTTTACAAAAAGAACGCAGAATAGCAATTTGAGTTTAAATGTAAAGTAGAATTAAAATAAATTGAAATGAAATTTATATAACTAAATTTTAAGCAGAAAAGCACGGTTTATCAATGCAATGTTTGTTGCTCTTAAAGTCATGTTTGAAAGTTTTGAAAAAAGTTTGAAATGTTATTTTTTAGAAATGCATATTTTGTTTATATGTTTCCTTTGAATTACAATTCAGTCCAGTTAAACTTGTTATGGAGTGTGGCCAATTCAACACTCATGAATTCAAAGGGAGGAAATTATTTAACTCTGAATTTTTTAAAACCCTGATATATATATATATATACACACACACTGTCACAGACACGCCAGGCTCCAACACCCACCAGTCACAGCGCACTCCATCTCCTGAGTACTGATCACGCACACCTGCACCTCATCAGCTCACCAATCAGTACCAGCATATAAGACACTCACACACTCACTCTCATTGTCCGGTCTCGTTCGCATCAAGGAACTTACCTCTTGCTTACCTCAAGGACTTCCAGTACTACTTACCTGTATCCTGTGTCTCCGAGTTACCTCCTGTGTTTCCAGTCCATGTGTGAGTGTCGTCAGTCTTCCTCGTCTCTACTCAGCTACCGCTATCATCCAGCATCCATTCCTGCAAACCACAAAGGACAGTATTATCATTCCATCATTCATCTATCACTTCCTCTGCATCTGCATACTCACCTGTTGTCACCTGTACCTCTGCTTGTGTTCAATAAATACCTTATCTGTGATCTTCTGTCTTCGGCCCGTCCATATTGTAACAGAAGACCGGACCATAACAGCGGAACACAAGCATGAGCCATCCCGATCCGTTCCAGAACCTGGTTGACGCTTTGCGTCGCACATTCCCCGTTCACCCGTCACAACCACCACCAGCCAGCACTTCCGGAAACACCGCTTCCTCACCACCTGTTTACGCCAGTCCCATGGCCAAACCGGCGCCCTTCTCTGGTTCGGCGGAGGATTGCAACGGATTCCTCCTGCAATGCTCGCTGGCCCTGGAGATGCAACCGCACTTATTCCCCACCGAACACTCAAAGGTAGTGTTTTTAATTTCACAATTAAATGGTAAAGCGCTTCATTGGGCCGATTCCATTTAGTCCCAAAAGAACCCTGTGATCCAGTCGTACTCCAGCTTCGTCGACCACTTCAAGGAAGTGTTTGGAGAACCTGCCTTTGACTCTTCCATTGGTGAGAAACTTTATAATTTGAAGCAAAGAAAAATGTCTGTGAATAAATATGCTCTGCAATTCAGAACTCTCACTGCCAGAAGTGGATGGAACGAACAAGCGCTACTAACAACGTATCGACAGGGATTGGATCCTCGAGTGTGGTTGCATCTCGCTGCATACGAGGATACCATCGGCCTTGAACGGTTTATCCAGCTTTCAATCCGCTTCGCCACTCGTATGCAGTCGTGCCTTGAAGAGCACCAGGGTCAGTCACAGCTCAACACCTCCCTCTGCCAACCAGAATCCGTCAGCCCTCCAGAACCAGCCAACGAACCCATGCAACTTGAGTCAACTCGTCTGACTCCCACAGAACGGCAGAGAAGGCTGACCCAGAATCTGTGCTTATATTGAGGTTCTCCTGGGCATGTAATCTCCGCATGCCCAACTCGTCCTCCTCGTCCCATGGTGAGTGCCATCTTCCCCTCTTCTAATACCATGAAACCACTCACCACTATTGTAAAACTTACTGCTGCTGATATCTCCATTCCAGTTACCGCACTCCTCGATTCTGGGTCAGCAGGAAATTTCATCTCCGGTGCCCTCTGCCGTCAGCTCAACCTCAAGACCAAGACAACGCCGTCAACCTACCAGATCCACTCAATAACTGGAAAACCCGTCAGCAGAAGACATGTTAGTCGTAGTGTTGGACCACTACTGCTTCAAGTCGGAATACTTCATGTGGAGAATATTCATTTGCTAGTTCTGGAGGGCTCCACCGCTGACGTGATCCTAGGGCGTCCGTGGTTGGAGCAGCACAATCCCATCATCTCCTGTAAGACCGGCGAAGTCCTGAAGTGGGGCGACACCTGCTTCCCTGACTGTTTCTCTGCATTGCCTGTTCCACGCTCTCCAAGCTCCAATCATCTTCCTGTCTGTACCACATCCATCGAGAGTCCAATCAAGAGACGTTCAGTGGATGTTAATATATTTTTTTTGGCTTTATTTCAGTGACTTAAGTTTTTTGTTTTTTCAATAACCACGCATAAACGTTATTCCTTCAAAAACACAAACATGTACATACATATTCCTCACATATTATTGTAGCCTAGTTTGTGCTGAATACAGTGTAATGACACTTTTTCCATTAATATGTTTATGAACAACTGAAAAAAGCACAAATGTCAGGGCATGTCAAAACTTCTCCAGGGCCCCGAAAATCCTCAGACCCCAGAGGGTTAAACTCCCTCACCGTCAAGTTCAGGTACCCCCTTCCTCTCATCCCAGCGGCCCTGGAACATCTCCGTGGTGCCACTGTCTTCACCAAGTTGGACCTCCGCAGCACGTATAACCTCATCCGGATACGTGAGGGGGACGAGTGGAAGACCGCCTTCGTCATGCCCACTGGACACTACGAATACCTTGTAATGCCGTATAGCCTGGTCAACGCCCCCTCCGTATTCCAGGACTTCATACACGAGGTGCTCTGGGAGTTTCTCCACAAGTTCGTTCTGGTCTATATAGACGATATCCTGATTTACTCCCGGAGCATGGCCGAACATCGCCGTCACGTTGCGGAGGTCCTGAAACGCCTGAGAGAATTCCAGCTATTCCTCAAAGCCGAAAAATGCTCCTTCCATCAATCCTCAGTGCAGTTCTTTGGGTATAACATCGACAGCAGTGGCATCCGGATGGACGAGGGGAAGGTGGAAGCCATCAGGAACTGGCCCACACCCACTACTGTTAAGGAACTCCAACGTTTCCTCGGCTTCGCCAACTTCTACAGATGGTTCATCCAAAGTTACAGCTCCATCACCAGCCCGCTCACAAGCCTCCTCCGTAACAAGCCCAAGTCTCTGTCCTGGACTCCAGCCGCCACAGAAGCATTCAACACCCTTAAAGAAGCCTTCACCACCGCTCCTCTCCTGGTCCATCCAGACCCAGACAAACCCTTCATCGTGGAGGTGGACGCATCCACCACAGGAGTAGGAGCGGTCCTCTCACAGCAGCAGGGGAACCCTAGCCGCCTCCATCCATGCGCCTTCTTCTCCCGCAAGCTCAACCCGGCGGAGGTGAACTACGACATCGGTAACCGAGAACTTCTTGCTGTCAAGTTGGCCCTCGAGGAGTGGAGGCATTGGCTGGAGGGAGCCAGACATCCCTTCCTGGTCTTAACAGATCATAAAAACCTGGAGTATCTCCGAGCAGCTAAAAGACTCAATCCCAGACAAGCCCGCTGGGCTTTGTTCTTCACACGCTTTAACTTCACTATCTCCTACCGACCTGGATCCCGTAACGTCAAGGCTGACGCACTGTCAAGGCTTCACACTCCAGAAGAGAATACCGAGGAACCTGAACCCATACTCCCAGTAGAGATCATCGTCAGCCCCATCACCTGGTCTACCGAGACCTTGCCCTCCTCCAATGCCTCCACCAACACTCCGCCGGGTTGTCCACCAGGCTTGCAGTACATCATCCGGACACAGCGCACTCCACTCATTCACTCTGCGCACACTTCACTTGGCACTGGCCACCCGGGGGTCAATGAGACCCTCTCGTTGCTGGAGGATCGCTTCTGGTGGCCCAACATGGCAGCCGATGTCAGAAGGTACGTGCAGGGATGCAGGGAATGCGCCATCTCGAAGAGCCCACGCCATCTACCATCCAGCAAGCTCCTTCCTCTGCCCGTTCCCAACCGACCATGGTCACACCTAGGAGTAGACTTCGTCACTGATCTCCCAGCCTCTAATGACTGTACCTGTATACTTGTGGTTGTAGAGAGATTTTCCAAATCCTGTCGTCTAATTCCTTTGAAAGGACTTCCTACTGCCATGGAAACCGCTGAACTCATGTTCAATCACATATTCCAATACTTCGGAATCCCGGAGGACATCATGTCGGATAGAGGACCCCAGTTCATCTCTCGAGTGTGGAAAGCATTCTTCTCGCTCCTCGGTGTGACCATCAGCCTGTCATCTGGATACCATCCACAATCGAATGGGCAGACGGAACGGAAGATCCAAGAGATCGGCCGCTTCCTCCGTACCTTCTGTCATGGCCACCAGGACTCTTGGAACCAGTACCTGGGTTGGGCCGAGTACTCACAGAACTCCCTACGCCAACCATCTACCGGACTTACACCATTCCAGTGCGTACTCGGGTACCAACCCCTACTGTTCCCCTGGTCAGGGGAACCCTCGGATGTACCATCTGTGGATTACTGGTTCCGAGAGAGCGAGAGGGTCTGGGACTCAGCACACCATCAACTGCAACGTGCTCTCCGGAGGCGCAGGATGACAGCAGACCTTCATCGCTCCGAAGCTCCTGCCTACCAACCTGGACAGAAGGTCCGGCTGTCCACCAGGGACATCCGACTGCGCCTACCATGCCCATTGGCCCATTCACCATCCTGGAGCAGATCAACCCAGTCACCTACAAACTACAACTTCCACCTGAGTATCGTATTCACCCCACATTCCATGTATCTCTCCTCAAACCACACCACCCTTCCTCTCTCCACAGAGCCTGGTGTGACCGCAGCCGAGCCCCCCCTTCCACTTCTACTTGACGACGGAGCTGCTTACGAGGTGCGAGAGATCTTGGACTCCCGGCGCCGTGGTGGTCAGCTCGAATACCTAGTGGACTGGGAAGGTTACGGTCCTGAGGAACGCTCATGGATTCCACGCAACGACATACTCGACCCTAACCTGCTGGACACCTTCCACGCTGCTCATCCCAACAGACCTGCCCCTCGTGGAAGAGGAAGACCACCATGACGTCGGGGTCCTCGGCCCTCAGGAGCGGGCCGTGGAGGGGGGGGTACTGTCACAGACACGCCAGGCTCCAACACCCACCAGTCACAGCGCACTCCATCTCCTGAGTACTGATCACGCACACCTGCACCTTATCAGCTCACCAATCAGTACCAGCATATAAGACACTCACACACTCACTCTCATTGTCCGGTCTCGTTCGCATCAAGGAACTTACCTCTTGCTTACCTCAAGGACTTCCAGTACTACTTACCTGTATCCTGTGTCTCCAGTCCATGTGTGAGTGTCGTCAGTCTTCCTCATCTCTACTCAGCTACCGCTATCATCCAGCATCCATTCCTGCAAACCACAAAGGACAGTATTATCATTCCATCATTCATCTATCACTTCCTCTGCATCTGCATACTCACCTGTTGTCACCTGTACCTCTGCTTGTGTTCAATAAATACCTTATCTGTGATCTTCTGTCTCCGGCCCGTCCATATTGTAACACACACACACACACACACACACATATATATATATAAGGAATTGCTGCTATAGCATCCTTGACTTGGCTACAAAACTTTCGGATATGTAGATTTGTAGATTATCTACTAGTGCTAACATAAATGTTATATACACACACACACACACACGTTTGTTTTTGTGAATTATGGGGACATTCCATAGGTGTAATGGTTTTTATACTGTACAAACCGTATTTTCTATCGCCCTACACTACCCCTACACCTAAACCTACCCATCACAGGAAACTGCACGTTTTTACTTTCTCAGAAAAACTCATTCTGTATGATTTATAAGCCTTTTGAAAAATGGGGACATGGGGTAATATCCTCATAAGTCACCCTCTCCTTGTAATACCTATGTCATTATACAAATTTGTGTCCTGATATGTCACAAAAACGTGCACACACACACACACACACACACACACACACAAACATTTATGTTAGATGTGATTAATCGTAATTGATCGATTTCTCAAATCGATTAATCGCGATTAATCGCATCTAACGTAAATGTGTGTACACACACACACACACACTTATATTAGATGCAATTAATTGTGATTAATCGATTTGTCGAATCGATTTGACTCAATTAATCGATTTGACAAATCGATCAATTATGATTAATCGCATCTAACATAAATGTTTGTGTATGTGTGTGTATATATATATATGTGTGTGTGTGTGTGTGTTTATAACATTTATGTTAGATGCGATTAAACGCGATTAATCATTTTGACAGCACTAGTAGATAATCTACAAATCTACATATCCTAAAGTTTTGTAGCCAAGTCAAGGATGGCTATAGCAGCAATTCCTAATATATATATATATATATATATATATATATAGATAGATAGATAGATAGATAGATATAGATATATATATAGATATGTGTGTGTGTGTGTGTGTGTGTGTATATATATATATATATATATCAGGGTTTTGCAAAATTCAGAGTTAAATAATTTTCTCCCTTTGAATTCATGTGTTGAATTGGCCACACTCCATGAGAAGTTTAACTGGACTGAACTGTAATTCAAAGAAAACATATAAACAAAATACACATTTCTAAAAATAACATTTCAAACTTTTTTCAAAAAGTCAAGGGTGCTATTGCAGCAATTCCTAATACAAAAGTACAAAGAGGGAGAAAGTAAATGAGGGAGAGTTAGGGACAGCTGGAGCGATATCCAGTCTACGCCAACATGACGCAGGCTACAATAAATCTACTTCACTGTGTGCTGCTTAGCCAACAGTTACAAGTCTGTTGAGAGACATACAGTTGCCAAAGTACATTAAACACACAAGATTATATGGAGAAATAGTTAAACAGGTAGATTGGTGCAACCTAAACAGACTGACAATCTGCTACAGTAAGTGTAAGAGACTAATAGTTAAGTTACTGTAGCAAGGCAACAAGAAATGCTGGGTTTTTAAATGTGGTGCATTTGCAGAACCTATATGTTTTTAACACAGTTACCTGCTGGAAAGACCAAGCATGGATTTCCATGCTACTCAATTCTTGTTTGTGCTAGTAAGTGCTAGTGTTGGTCTAGCATGATTTTAACCAGCAAAAACATCCAAAATGCATAGTGCTCATTGGGGGCTTTCTAAATATCATTCTGTGTATTGGTTTTGTTAAAACCACACAACAGGAAGAGATCATTTATGGGCCAACAAGAGATAAGGGTCAAATAGTGACAACAATTGCTAACAAACATCACTGAGTCAATGTATTTTTTTTTTTTGAAAATCACCATTTAATGAGTCATTCATGTTTGCAAATACATGATGCATTGCGACATCGACAGTTCACGTCTGAATTCACATACAAGTTTAATTTAGAAGATAAGACACACATACACAGAGACATTCACACTTGTGTGGGCATCCAAGACTCAATATGAAAATTTACACCAACGCTTGTTGAGAATTTGCTGCACTAATGCTCGGCCGGGTTTTCTTTCGACTCATAAAAGAAAACAGTACTCTTCACAGCATTAGAGTAAGGTCCTAACCGAGACCTTTTCACAAACATCACAATGTACAAAAATAGAAGAATCAGTAGAAAAATAAGAGATATGATTATATGTGAGTGAGCGTATGGGAGGAAAGTGTCCATCTCTGTATGATCAGCGAATTTATCCACGAGTACAAGCGACAATCTCAGGCCCTGTCCCAACTTGCAATCCTGCAGACTTGTGACGGCCATTGCATGCATGTAACTGTATGGTGTCCCATTTTTGGATTCTGAAGGGTGCTCATGAGGGCCCTTGATGCACCCGTTTTGCCGAGCCCGCACCGTTGGACGACTACCAGACAGCATTATGCAGCATTACGTCACCAAAGTGTAGACTCTGAGGAGGACCGCAAGGGGCTTAGGGGAGTATATGGAACAAGGGTTTAACATATATCAAAGCTCTTTGATGATTCAGACTTTATGGAATAATTCAAATGGGGTTCCAACAGCATGTAGATGCTCTAACGTCAAGTATTGTTGCTTCACAATCTTGAGGAATATCAAGAATATCTTTGGTATATGTTGTACTTCCCTTAAATGTGCTTCTGCTTCTCACTGCTCTATATCTGCTGGTCTTAATCCCCCAGGTTATGCAGGTCAGATGTGTCAAAGGTATAATCTCTGGATTTGGTGGCCGTGTGATAATTAGGCCTGCAGAAAGACACCAGGTAACCTGGATGTAACAACAACAATTTGGACTTAAACAACTTTCATTAATTCTCTTCCTGTTCAGCCTCGACCTGTTTTACCTCTCTGCCTTAGATGTAATGGCATTGCCCTGGACATTTTAATCTGAGCTAAGCCAGCGCTGAGCCAACAGTACATTGAGGTCAGTTTAAATGAGACAAGAAGCTGTGAAAAACTCATGCAACACTTTCATATAGCCCCCATAATTCTCACTATTGTGGTACCATTATAAGAAATAGGTGTTGCAACTATTCATTACCCATTTAATATACACTACCCACAGTTTTATGTGACTGCAAAAAGATGTCTTGACCAGCATTCTGTACTTTTTAGGGTCATTCACAGAGTGACTTTCGTTTTTCAGTTTAAGGCACTTAATTGATAATCTGTTTTGGGTATCTGGTCTCTACGAGAATATCCTTGGCTTGAGAAAAGTGTCCATTGATTTCAGTTCTTTATGTCTGATAACATGAGTATTGAGCATCAAAAATAAAACTTTCCTTGCTAATCTTTCCACCCTTTCAACACGATATGCAAGATCTCTTCGATTCTTCAAGTATGTCTACCACACACATATGTACATAAACAAATACAATTTTCTCTTCATAATGTCTCCATGGTGTTTCCTCTCAGCCAGTGTTGCGCTTCTGTAGGCCTGGCGCTTAGCCATGGGAAGCCTAGGTAGAACGTGTTGCCCGATGGGAACAGATCCAAGTTATCTCACTCTCCCTCCCTTTCTCCCAATCCGGCACTCTCGTAGCTTCTCCTTGCTGCGAGCTGGCAAAAGCCAATTGGGAAAGTCTTGGGTTTTCCTCACATTGTTGAGCACACAAATACAGAATTCTCAACTGGTCTCATTGGGCGAGTGCTCTAACTGGACATATTGGACAAGATGTGAGTTAACAGTCGGTCAGTTGCAGGGCAACCATGGCGAGAATGTGTGAGTGGGTTGGCAGGCGTAGACTGGCTGCACCTGAGCAATGTAGTAATTGCTAAAGTTGCCGTCCGCAATGTACGGCGCAGGCTGGTAATAGCAAGTGACGTTAGCCACATTGGGAATCACATTCTGCTCCGCCAGCACACGTACTGCCAACATGGTGATGAGGCTCAGAGTCTGTCGCCTTTCGTGTCCCATCAAGCATACCGTGCTTTCATTGACGACACTGTGTAGGGTGGTCAGGTACTCGTACTTCCGGTCCTCTAGTCCCACAAAGTGATTCTGCAGATAGGACTCGAGCTTGCGCCTTTGTTCCGCCACATCTGAGAAGTCGATGAAGAACCGGGAGCACATGTAGCGTTCGAGAAGCTTCATCTCGGCTTCCGAAGCGGCGCGGAAACCTCGCACCAACAGGTGGCAGTACTTCAGCAAGCCGCCGCCCCGGATCTCCTCTGGATTTCGCGTGCAGATCAGTTTCCGTTGCAGATGGTCCAAGGCTACGCTGAAGTCTCCATAAACGCTCTCTCCCATGATGGAGGGGTGGAATGTCTCAGCCATGGGGTTCTCAGAGCACTCGTAGAAGAGTAGGAGGGAGTCCAGGCGAATCTGGAAAGAGTCAACGCTGAATTCAAACTGTCTCCGCAGGGAATCCACAAACTTCAATTCAACATTCTTCCCACTGTTGTTGGAGAGCGAGATTAGACTCCAACGGTCTGAATCATTGCACACTTTCACCATCTTCTGCACGTAAGCCTCCTGAGGAAAGAGAAAGAATGGTTGGGATAAGGACCATTTTATCTGGAAAAAGTACAATATAAAGATTTGTTCAATGAAAATTGTATGCATGTTGAAAGATGGAGATGTACAAAACTGTATGTGGGTGCAAAGATGACGTTTAAGCAGACAAATAAATAATTCTTGAAATCATTGCCCAGCATGTGCAAGAAAATGTCTACAATAAGCATTTTCTCAATAGTAGAAGACTACAGATGCATCATTTTGACATTGTGATGTCACTTTGCATATCCAGTAAAGGCATTACATTGCATTGCTATAGCTATAAATTGTATCAGCCTAATTTGCATACATGAAAATGCTGTCTGCTTTTGCATACGGTCAAGAGAGGTGAAAGCGGATCCATTGTAAATTGGTTTAGAGAAATCCTCTTTGTAGTAGAAACCAACGTTTTTACTACCAGTGTCCTTATCTTATTGCAGCTTAAATCTAATACACACTGTCTAGGGCATGTCTAGGTCCAGTTAATGTCAAATGATAGCATGTCATGCACTTCCCCTTTACTTAACACATGAAACATATGGAATTATATCAGTTACTAAGTAGTCATTTAGCTGAATCTCTCTTATCCACATTGACAGTAGCTACACTTAAATTAAGGACAGTCCTGATGGAGTAACCTGAGGTTAAGTGCCTTACTCGAGGGTGCAGTTTCGATGATGAATCAAGCCCTGCAAGGTTTCAATTACTAGCTAGGATTTTTAACTACCTTGCTTAAAGACATCTTAAGCAATTCTAAGCAGTTTTTTTGATCTGGTTAAGCTGCATGGTCTCCCAGTCTGACCAGCTGAAAAGTGCCTAAAACCCCAGTAAAAACCAGCAATAAAAAAAGTTTGGGCTGGTTTAAGCTAAGCAGGAGACCGGTTTACAACACAGTTAAAACAAATATTACTAACTAACAAATAATGCGCTCACCTTTAATGTCACTGGAGTAATTTTCTCTTTATTCACTCCTTCAGGCAGAAAATCCAGGAGGGAGTCGAGAACGATATCCTTGACGGTCTGAAACGCCACTTCTCCCTTCAGATCCGCGCAAAATATGAGGTCCAGGTCCTTGTAGCCCAAACCGCTGTCCTCGTGGAGAACGTGACTGGCCGCAGACCCGTTCAACCGGACCTCCCGGACGTGGATCTTACGCTCTTCCATGCGACACCGCACCGCTTTGACGATATCCCGAGGTTTCATCTCCAAAGTGGGGAAGTTCCATTTGCCGTGAATAGGGATGGATTCGGTAAGGATGACATCCAGACGCTTCACCTGCTCCCAGTTCAGCACGCTCAAGTTACTCAGATTCTCTTCCATGGCGAGTGATTAGAGATCGGTTTGTTAATTAGGCTAGTCCTAGAATCAGGTCTGTAATTTTATATCGCTTTGGCCATGTCCAACGAAACGAGGAGCGGTTGAAATGTTATAATTCTAGAGAAGAGTCTTTTTCAGTCGCGTGAGAGTTTATATGCACGTCTGTGCATTCGTGTTGCATGCAGCGCGCCGCTGCTGCGCCTCACCACTGTGCGTAAAAGCTCGCCAGATGTCCCGTTTGCGCACAGCGCTGAAGTTCGTGGCAAAGGCGGTGGACGCGGGTTCTCACGGCTCTCGGGGGGCCGTGAGAATCAGAACGATTGCTGCATGATTGCGATGAGTTTTCAGGTCGGATAAAAAAAGGGCACGCCTTTCCAATAACACGAATATCAAATAGCAAAAGACCCCGTCCCTCTCCTCATCAGTTAAAGTGAAACCTGGACGCTTCGAGCCTTTACATGTTGTTTTATTCTGTAAAAAAGATAATAAAAGTATAAAAAAATCAACCAATAAGTTTCAAGTCCTATTAAAGCATAAAGTGCGCACTGAATGAATACAGATGCGCATTATTTAATACTATGTTTGAACGGATTACCTACCTGTATGATCACATTGTCAGCTGTTCTGTGTATACTGCTGGTTGCTCATGTCATCTCGGTTGCACACAGTGAGGATGCATAGAGATTAACCCGTAAACTAAAGCAGGAGTGACGGCGAATTTGAGTGACAGCTGCGCACACCAATCCAGACACGCGCTCCTCACCTACAGTAATATTACACAGTTATACCCATTTACGACCTGTGAAAGCAATACAGGAATATATATAATGTATAACTTAATAATTTTTGCTAAAGTTTTTTATTTATTTATTTATTCTGTTTCTATAGCCCAAAGAATCAACTATATTTGGTATATGACTTATTGTATATTTCGTAAAAGGCATTAGTGTGAAAGAATATGTGATATAGCCTACATAATAAATGAATCAATTAAAATTGACCAGCAAAAAACATCACTTCTGCCTTTATAGATACAAGTGAATGTCAATGCTGCCCTCTAGAGAAAGTCATCAGGTCTGAAACTTGAGCTGTACGTTTATACAGGTAAGTGAAGAGAACTATATTTTAGGGGCAAATTTGCAGAAAAATGTACCTATAGGTTATTTGACAAAGGGAGCATCCTCAGTAGGAATCTGGTTCATAAAGACTGTTCATGATGTCTTTATTCGCTTCTAAAAGTGCTGCATGTTTTATTTTAGGGTTTGGGGTGTGTGTTAGGGTTAGTCTGTAGTAATTATAATTAGCTTAATTTGAGGGCAAATGGAGTCTAAGGGAAGTCCCTGTTAAGATGGCTATGCAAACGTGTGTGTTTGTGAGGGAGGGAGATGGAGATGTGTTTGTAACTGTGTGTGTGTGTGTAAGATAGAAAGAGACTAGCTAGTAACTGTGTGTGTATAAATGACTGACTGTAATGTCAGGTCAGGCTAGATGTCACCCAGAATCTATCAGGGGGAGCGGACCTGCGTCACAGCGGTAACAGCCAATAAAGCAGGATTATTCTAGATTACCCCCTACACCATGAGTCTTGGACACACTTCTGAGTGTGTGAGTGTGTGTTTAAGAGAGGAAGAGAAGGCAAACCCTATGTTTAGTGCTTGAATCTGAACAGCATGAATTTACTCTAACTACACAATGCATGAAAAAGAAAAAAAATAAGTTTATATCAGTTTTTTTTATTGTGTTGTTGTTGTTTTAATATAGCAAAAGAACATGTCAAGAACATGTCCCAGTCATTTTATTTCAAAATAAAAATAAACAAGATATATAAGAAACTCAAGACATTATTTTATGTATTTTGACATTATTAAATTAAATCATTTTTAAATAAATCATTTATATACAATGATAGAAATAATTACAAAAAACATTAATTGTCATAAAATGCAATGCAAAAAGTCTTAGTCCTTCAAATATGCTTTATTTTCTTTATGCAAACTTTATCTTTTTTCTTTAATTTTCTTGAAATCAAAGGAAATAGAATATTTTGCTTAAAAAAATGAAGACTGTTGTTGTGATATGTATTTAATGATTTATTTTTGCATTTTGACTTTTTTTTTTAGGCTACAATGATAGAAATAACATTAATTGTCATGAAATGCAATGCAAAAAGACTTAATAGGCCTTAAAATGCTTCGTTTTCTTTATGCAAACTGTAATCTCTTTTTTTCCCTTTAATTTTCGGGTGATATGTGACCTGATTCCAGGGGAGGAGCTGCATTGAATGACCCATGTGATGTTGAATGGGTCTGTAGGAATCTGACATTCCTCAGGGTCAGTTGAAGCGGTCAGGAGTTTCCTGTCTCTCTCTCTCTCTCTCTCTCTCTCTCTCTCTCCACACACTCACCCAGAGTCATAAACTTTATCACACTGTTTTTCGTTTAATTGCCCATATGCTTTCTCTTTAGCTCACGCTAAAATATATGTTACGAAAATAGAAACGTGTGAGCGTACTACATTAAAATGTCTAGTCTTTCTAGTCAGGTAGACATTGTCGAGGTAAGACAGAGATTGACATTTGATCCCTGCAATGAGATCAGAGGAGGCTTTAGCCAATCCACCACCCCAGATATACCACTGAGACAGTTACACACTTTCTCCGGCTCTCTCTATTATATGGAAGCTTGTTTCCGCCAGGGAATAAAAAATAAAAAAAAGGATAATTGCGACTTTTTATCTCACAAATTCTGACTTTTTTTCTCAGAATTGTGTGATATGAAGTCACAATTGCGACTTATAAAGTCAGAATTGTGTGACTTTTTTCTCAGAATTGCGAGTTTACAGTATATCACGCAATTGTTTACAGTATATCTCGCAATTCTGACTTTATATCTCACAATTCTGACTTTATAACTCGCAATTCTGACTATATCTCGCAATTCAGACTTTATATCTCACAATTCAGACTTTATATCTCGCAATTCAGACTTTATAACTCGCAATTCAGACTTTATATCTCGCAATTCTGACTTTATAACTCGCAATTCTGACTTTATATCTCGCAATTCTGACTTTATAACTCGCAATTCTGACTATATCTCGCAATTCAGACTTTATAACTCGCAATTCTGACTTTATATCTCGCAATTCTGACTTTATATCTCACAATTCTGACTTTATATCTTGCAATTCTGACTTTATATCTCACAATTTTGACTTTATATCTCACAATTTTGACTTTATATCTCGCAATTCTGACTTTATATCTCACAATTTTGACTTTATATCTCGCAATTCTGACTTTATATCTCACAATTTTGACTTTATATCTCACAATTCTGACTTTATAACTCGCAATTCTGACTATATCACGCAATTTTGACTTTATATCACGCAATTCTGACTTTATAACTCGCAATTCTGACTTTATATCTTGCGATTTTGACTTTATATCTCACAATTTTGACTTTATATCTCGCAATTCTGAATTTATAACTCGCAATTTTGACTTTATAACTCGCAATTCTGATTATATCACGCAATTCTGACTTTATATCACGCAATTCTGACTTTATAACTCGCAATTCTGACTTTATATCTCGTAATTCTGACTTTATATCTCACAATTTTGACTTTATATCTCGCAATTCTGAATTTATAACTCGCAATTCTGACTATATCACGCAATTCTGACTTTATATCACGCAATTATGACTTTATAACTCACAATTCTGACTTTATATCTTGCAATTTTGACTTTATATCTCACAATTTTGACTTTATATCTCGCAATTCTGAATTTATAACTCGCAATTTTGACTTTATAACTCGCAATTGTGAGTTTATATCTCACAATTCTGACTTTATAACACGCAATTGCAACTTTTATCTCGCAATTCTGAAAAATGTAGAAAATACTGAGATTATACAATATCACCATTCAGCCCAAAAATACAGAGATATGAGTTTTGGCCATATCGCCCAGCCCTAGCTTATGGCGTGCTTTAAATGCTGAATTTTCCATGTTTTAGCTAAGCAGTAATGATACATTATTATAACACTTGTTAAACGGTTAACAATTACTGGTTAACGGTCCTGAATTACTAATTCAGTTTGTTTGCCCCCCCCCCCCATCCCATCCCCCCCAGCCACCACGGCTATTGAAATGACTGTACTTCGCTCATAAAATCTTGCAGATAGACAGTTTGGTGTTGTAACACCGGAAGCTTCATTCCAGAGCAGGCTTTAATAACCTTGGGTAAAAAGCATTGCTAAATTAGGCTACAAGTGTGTAACTACTAAAAAGTGTGTTAAAAGCGGGGTTTAGAATGATGATTATGCAGGGTTAAGCGTAGTGTGAAAAGCTTTATGACTTCACCAATATACCTTCAATCTAGTAACTGTACTAACAATAATAAGCAGTGCTGGATAGATTACTTACAAATTCGGTTACTGATTCCAAATTTCATGACAAATATTGTAGTTAGTAATGTCCATTACACATTTAAGGTAGGCCTAATATAATCTGATTACTTTTAGATTACTTTTGACCTAACCCGTTTATCACATTGATTTGAATAGGATAATCTTGTACCATATTTATATAAAATAACAGAAAAAATATATTCTATTCTTTGTTACCAACAACATGAAGTATGTAGGGGGAATCAATGAATTACAGTATGAATAATTTACTGCCAGTGTGAGAATAACATGCAATCAATAAGAAGTAACTGTACATGTGTTTTAAAACATTATATAATCTACTTACAAGTACTTAATGTTTGGAATCTGATTATTTAATGTGATAATATGTCATTAAATGTTGCAGTAATTGCAATAGCAACATCACCTACATGACTGGCAACAATAATAGCAATAATCAGGGGTTAAATTGGCTGAGCCCCGGCACATAGGCTTATCAGGCCTCAACATTAACGCTTAATCTTTTGAAGAGGCATGAGAAAGAGAGTTTTGAGGAGTGCACATGTGTATGCGAAGCCTACAAAATTTTATCAATTGACAAACTGTAAAAAATAAGTCGACAGAGCTCTCTGCTTTGAACACTAAAATGCAGATCAAAATCATTCTAGATGCTGGCAGTGCAAAGCTACATCTGATAACAATAAAAACTTTCTGTAGGCCTAAAGGAGAGCATATCAATACAAAATACAGGGTTCGACTTTAAGCCTTGTCATGTGCTTGTCCTTTGGACAAGAAAATTGGTCACTTGTCCGAGCAAAAAAGTTGCTTGTCTGGAAAAAATTGGATTTTTTTTTGGTATAAATATAATTTATTCTGAAGCTATATTCTCAACAGTGTTCCATCAGCTTTTGCACATTTATATCTGCATATTTGTAATATTTACCCCAAGGGCATTTTTCCCCTAATCTTATTACATGCTTCATCCTCGAAAGCCTGAAACCACAGAGCTCCCCCCCCCCCACATAACAAATCCCAATTTGACCCCTGGCAATAATAATAAAAATAAATTAATAATTGAACACAATTATGAAGCCACAAAACTTCACATTGCTATGTACAGTAGTTGCTAAGATGTTTGGAGCATTTTAATGCGTTGCTGTGTGGTTGCAAGGGTGTTCTAGGTGGTTGTGAAGCGGCTTTGTGCATGCTCCATTAAGCCGAAACACCTGCCAGGCAAAAAAGTAGATAAAACCCTTAGAACATTGTATGGTTGCTTTTTCACCATTAATAACGTGAAATTTACAACATGCATTGTTTATACTACAAATAAGTGCAATATTATTTTTTATTTGTTTTCATTTTATCTGTCCATCTTTCAGAGATCTTGATAGCTTGTTTTGTTGCTCTAGAAGCTAACCTCATTTGGTTTGTGGTTAGTTGTAGCTCTGTGTACGTGTTGTGTATCTCTGTGTGAAGTATGTAAAATGTGGTAAAATGAAGAGGTGTGGCAATATAGCACAAAATAGATGCAATGGATTTCTAACATCGGTTCTTTATAAATCAGAAATAAAGCAGAGTTTTAAGATGTTGACAAAATGACAAATATATGATTCATAAGGAGGCCTGCCAGTAACTGTTGTTGTTTTTTGTGGACAGGCATTCGACCGGCAGCTGCTTTGACCCCTTTGACCTCTGTCCTGCATAGGGAAGTGTGTCTTCCTCTTACTAAGGCTGATCCCGCAATTATACATCAGTTTTTCTTCCTAGGAATTGCTTTGAAACAAGTCTTAAGCAACCAGGCATCACAAGCATAAACAAATTTGAGGTTTTTAATTGCATCACAGTTTATGATCTTAAACATACTAAAGCTTGAAAATTTGCAGAACAATTTTTTACCTGACTCTTAAAATTTTTATAAATGCAAGAAGTGTGATTTGCTGAAAATGTAATGTAGTCTCTGTTTTATTTTATTATTTTTATTTACTGTACCTTGTGTAAAGTTGTTCATGTATTTTGAGGATGAATGAATGTTGCAACCGGCCATGTCAGTGTCTAATTTGGCGAGGTTCTAGCAAGTGACAGACGAATTACTGTGGTTTTTAAAAGTTGCTAAGCTTCTTTTCTTTATTGTACCGAATATGCATGACTAAATGGTAGGTTGCAATGTAGTTGCATTTAGCATTGTTTTTTTTCCCCTGCTGTCACTAACCCTATCAGAACAGACATGCAACCTGTTTTTAGATATGACCCAGTTAACCAGTTAATGTAAACTGCTGGTAATATAAAATAATAGAAAACTCATTATCGTAACTTTATATTAAACTTTTTGCCTCATCTTGATCCGGAGATTTTAATGTTGATATTCTAAAGCATTTAACGCAAGGAATTTGGTTGCAAATTAGAACAACACTATACTATTAGAATATATATACACTAAAAAGTCAAAACATTATGAGCAGTCAGAGGTGAAGTGAATATTTTTGATCATCTCCTAACATATATTAAGGTCTGTGTAGATTAGATGGTAAGCATGTGATCAGCGTGTCGGATGCAGGAGAAATGGGCCGGAACAAAGATCTGAGTTATTTTGACAAGGGCCAAATTGTTATGACAAGGCGACTGGGTTAGAGTATCTCTGAAACGGTCTGAAAAGTATTGTGTGTTGCTCCAGTCAGCAGTGGAGAAAATTTACCAACAGTGTCTGAGGAGGGACAAACCACAAACTGGTGGCATGAGGGCAACGAAAGCTGGTCTTAGGTCTACTGGTCTACACAAAATTTGAATAATGGTCATGGGAGGAACATGTCACAACTGCTGCGTATGGGGCTGTGAAGCCGCAGACCAATCAGAGTCCTACAATGACCCCTGTCCACTGTTGAAAACAACTGAACTGGACATTGGAGCAGTAGAAGAAGGTCGTCTGGTCCGATGAGTCTTGTTTTTTTTACATCATGTGCACGGCCGTGTACGTGTGCAACGTTTACCTGAGGAAGTGATGCACTAGGATCACTGACAACAAGTCGTGGAGGGAGTGTGAGGGAATGGTTTGAGGAACAGGATGAAGAGTTCAAGGTGTTGCCCTGGCCTCCAGTTGAGCATCTGTGGGATGTGCTGGACTAACAAGTCTGATCCACAGCAGCTCCACCTCACAACCTACAGGACTTGAAGGACCTGCTGCTAACATCTTGGTGCCAGAAACCACAGGACACCTTCAGGGGTCTCATAGAGTCCAGGCCTCAGTGGGTCGGCGCTGTTTTGGCAGCACACAGAAACCAACAGCATTTTATATATATATATATATAAGATGCTCAATTGGATTGAGATCTAGGGAATTTGGAGACCAAGTCAGCACCTCAAACTCATTGTTGTGCTCCTCAAACCATTCCTGAACCATTTTTGCTTTGTGGCAGGGTGCATTATCCTGCTGAAAGAGGCCACAACCACCAGGGAATACCGTTTGGTCTGCAACAATATTTGGTAGGTGGTACGTGTCAAAGTAACATCCACATGGATGGCAGGATACAAGATTTCCCAGCAGAACATTGCCCAAAGCATCACACTGTCTCCAAGCAACACACACGCACCCAGCCATCCACGTGATGTAGAAGAAAACGTGATTCAACAGACCAGGCCACCTTCTTCCATTGCTCCGTGGTCCAGTTCTGATGCTCACGTGTCCACTGTTGGCTCTTTCGGCGGTGGACAGGGGTCAGCATGGGCACCCTGACTGGTCTGCAGCTATGCAGCCCCATATGCAACAAACTGCAGTGCACTGTGTATTCTGACACCTTTCTATCAGAACCAGCATTAACTTCTTGAGCAATTTGAGCTACAGTAGCTCGTCTGTTGGATCGGACCACACGGGCCAGCCTTCGCTCCCCATGTGCATCAATGAACCTTGGCCGCCCATGACCCTGTCTCCGGTTCACCACTGTTCCTTCCTTGGACCACTTTTGATAGATACTGACCACTGCAGACCGGGAACACCCCACAAGAGCTGCAGTTTTGGAGATGCTCTGACCCAGTCGTCTAGCTATCACAATTTGGCCCTTGTCAAACTCGCTCAAATCCTTACGCTTGCCCATTTTTCCTGCTTCTAACATCAGCTTTGAGGACAAAATGTCCACTTGCTGCCTAATATATCCACCCACTAACAGGTGTCGTGATGAAGAGATAATCAGTGTTATTCACTTCACATGTCAGTAGTCATAATGTTATGCCTGATCGGTGTATATAAATATATATCGGTTCATAACCATAAGTATTAGAACAAGTGTTATAACAACAATATTCTATTGGAATATATAATAGCGCTGTTTTAATTCTCTTGTATGTTGTGGAATATGGACAGACAGTCACAGACCCCAGCAGAAGAGTGGTTGTTTAGATATAGCAACATGGAGAGGAAGTGAAATGGCTTTCACAGATCTGCTGAAATAGCATGTTCTCACCAGTTTCCTGACGGTGTGTGGTTTCACATCACAAACTCACACATATACACAGACTCACTCATGTTTACTCTCTCACACAAAACACACTGGGAACTCATTCCAGTTGTGGTTTCTTTATTCAGAACAATATATTTGTGGCCTATTTATTTATATATATATATTTGTCATATATTGTTCACACGGACATGTGCACTCTTCTTTCTTTTACAATATGAATACTACTACGGTTTATGGAAAAAGTGACACTGGCAAACATCTGCCCCCTATTGTTGCAAAAAATGTGACTGCAAAGATGCAAACATGAACAAAGCTACCATAAGGAGGTAGTAAAGCAACAAGGCATGTTGCTTTACTACATTGAATGATTGCATAACATTCTACATGCTTAGACGTCTGTATCCTTTGATATCCCATAATCATCTACATGCATTTTGGCGGTTGGTGGAGGGAGCAGTTGAAAGTTAATGAATTAATAAATGTCCATTTTTACAGATTCCAGATACAATTTTTTTGTCATTAAATTAGTAGTCAACAATGAGACAGCAGCTTTCGGTTTCAGACACAGCTGTATCTCAACCAAAAAGGACTGACGGTTCAGATGCTCATTATTATCAGATGCCCCCTTTTGGCCACTGCTGAAATTGCATCTAACCATACAGCAACTTTGTGTTCTCTGAGAAGCACAACTTAGTTATTCTTGCTTAGTTAATATATGCATACGTTGTACGAACAGATGCATTAACCATACATTAATCAATAATTTCCATCATATACAAACTAAACAATTATTTTCCTGAAAACCAGAAAAAGTAAAGTGGCAAAGACTCTTTTTTGAATTTTCACATGTTATTGGCTTCCAGTATCTGTCTATAGATAGATAGATAGATAGATAGATGGATGGATAGACCAACAAAAAGATAGATAGATAGATAGATAGATAGATAGATAGATAGATAGATAGATAGACCAACAAAAAGATGGATAGATAGATAGATAGATAGATAGATAGATAGATAGATAGATAGATAGATGGATGGATAGACCAACAAAAAGATAGATAGATAGATAGATAGACCAACAAAAAGATGGATAGATAGATAGATAGATAGATAGATACATAGATACATAGATACATAGATAGATTAAAATAATAGTGAATTTGGTGAGAAACTGAGATGCTGAGTACAGTCAGTAGTGTGTATGAGATCCTATACTGACCTAATTAGTGTCATTAGTATCCAGACTGAATCACTTAAGAGATTCACTGTGGCATTTAGTCTGTAATTCTAATTCATGTCCAAACGGTAACAACATAATTTTCTTTTCCTGCTTAAACTTCAAAGTGCAAGAACTACCCGAAGGAGGAGACACAAATGAGCTTGCATGTCCAGTAAGTTTGCTTTCAATATTGCTTTAACTCTAGCGCACCCAAAAATGAAAACACTGTCATCATATGTACTCACTCTCATGTCATTCCAGATCTATATGACTTTGTTTCTTCTGGGTGAACTATCCCTTTAGGTTCATATGACAAGCTTCATCAGTTTGAGCATGTTGTCCATCAAATAAGCTTCAAACTTAGGGCTTTTACACAAAGACCAGGGTCAAGTTATATAGGAAGGAAAGTGATCTGGTCTGAGAATTAGTCATTCACTGGGAAAATCAGATGCTCCTGCAGGGACGAATGGAGAGGTATTTAAACATGCATGATTGTGCTTAATAACTATGAAACCCTGAAAAATCAGGGAAGGTTAGATTTCTCATTCACCGCACTTGCCCCTCTATTAATTGCTAATTTACTCAAATTCATGTGCTCAACCCCTGATCAGAAATTATACAATAGAGAAATAGAGATTGGTCAGCTAATTTGATTGATGGCATAGCCTGATCGCCAAACCCAACATTAACAGTAAGTGTTTTGCCCTGTTAGTTCTGCTCTAATTATTTTGTTTGATAATTATGATGTAAATTACACTTAAGTCCCCATCCTAATCCTTTTTTTTGTACTCTTTGAGATTTTTTTATGAATCCCAGAATGAAGCCATTAACACACCTGTGGTGTGTCTGTTTCTGTTTAAAGACTTGCAGAAAGATCTAGTTTGGGTGTGTTAATGAGGTTTGTTGGTGTACGCGTGTGAGACACTTTTAGTTGAACTGCATTTTTTCCAAAAAACAAGATTAATATAAAATGATATAGTTTTAGATTATGCAAGTTACACCACAGAGTACCAAACATTTACTAATGTATTTAATAGTGGTCTCGTCATAACAATCTTGAAAATGTATTATTTACTTCATGTTAAATATAAAATTAGAACATGATCTCTCTCAAATTGCTACACAAGTCAATAAAATTAACATTAACATTCAAAAAGGTCTTATAATTAAATGCATAGAATTATATAAAGAAATTATGCTGAGATATTTATTTCTAAGGAAGATTAGGACTGAATAGTGAAGTAATAAAAGTAATTTTCTTAATTACAGTTTTTGTCTAACCTTTCAGTAAAAAAAAAAGTCTCTTTGCATATTAACCTCACTTTTGTTAAATTTATGCTTAAAAGCAAAAGCAATTTTCCAATTTTTCTGTTAAGATATTTGTACTGGAAGACAAAATACTTATTTTATACAGTAATAAAAGTTAAGTTGGTTGAGAAATCTAGACAGAGGGTTGTGAATTTGAAAAAAGTGTTCATTTGTTTACATAATTCTAACATTTGCATTGTGTTTTAATGACTAATTCACAGTATTTAGTACTGTGCAAAACAAAATAGAATGAGGTATGTCCCTATTGTATAACTATCCATAAATACATTTCCATACATAAACATGCTTATGTGCTCCTTTATGCTGGCATTGCTCAATTAAAATTATATTCTTATATCAATTATCAGAACAATTATACTAAACCGTAAATTTGCACCATTAGTTTCTCAAATTAACCTGTGTGATTCATCTCAAATCCTTCCCTCCCTTTCATGAGACAAGGAAATACTGTAGGCACTTCAGTTACTCATGTGAATGGGTTGGGAATGGAGATGTGAATATATATACCGGACTACAGCAGAGAGAAGTGTCACAGCACAAGAAGCCGTGGTTCCAGCCAGACTTGCTTACTTGCTTCAGTAATTTGAGTTCACTAAGAACTTTTACTCTCTTCAGATTCAACATCACTCCGGAAGAAAGAACAGCAAACATGTAAGTAATCAACTTAAAATGATCAAGTTCTGAGTTGTATTCAGTGCATCTTTAATATATTCTGGTGAAATTTAGAGAATAAGTCCTTGAAAGATGTTACAGGCCTACAGTACCTCTAGATGACAATATCACTCTCATTCTTTTTCTGCACCCCACAGCATGTCTGTCTTCAAGTATGGCCAGTTCAACAACTTCTACAACATCGGCCGTTTCCCAGGCATCAGACTCGGGCATTTTGACCATTTCTGGGGAGGACAAGGCTACGTGCCGGCATGCGGTAACCCTTGTGTGGACCCTTGCGTGAAGCCTTTTGTCAATCCTTGCGTGACTCCTTGTGTGAAACCTGTTGTCAATCCTTGTGTGACTCCTTGTGTGAAACCTGTTGTCAATCCTTGTGCGACTTCTTTTATGAATCCTTGTATCAACCCTTGCGCTAACCCTTGCGCTAACCCTTGCGCCCTCCCATGCAACTATCTGAGACCTCGCTGCGATTACGACTGCAAGGAAGTCTTCCTCAAGGATTGTGCTGATGACTGCGTGCGTACCTGTGAAGGTAAGACTTGTAGATCTGTTCTGCATTGTGTGAAACATCTTCATTAAAGCTCCCAGTTGATATCTTCTGCTTGCTTTTTCTCAGATTTGGTTCTGCAGGTACGTTGCATTGACCTGATGAAATCCTGGAAGTGTCAGAATCGTCTGGAGCATCACACCAGCTGTTTCCGTAATGATCACCTCATTGTCCGTAGAGGACAGTGTTTCCAGATGTGGATTGAGCTGTCCCGTCCGTTCAATCCAAAATGTGACCAACTTCACCTGGAGCTGAGACTTGGTTGGTTAAGTCTTCTTGATCGGTTCATGTTTTTTAGTTTTAGTTAATGATAATAACCCTGGTTATTTCTTGTTGATTCTATTTTTCAGGTAATGTTCCATCAATTTGCAATGGCACTCTGGTGATTGTTCCATTAGTGGAAGAATTCAAAAGAAATCGCTGGGAGGCCAAGATTGTCGAAAGGATGCAAACCCGAATCAAACTGAGTGTGTACTCCCTTCCAACTGCCTGTATTGGACGATACAGCTTGACCGTTGTGACTTGTGGTCCAAGGGGCAGGGCCACGTCATCATGCAACCCTTGCAATGACATTTACATGCTGTTCAACCCCTGGTGTAAAGGTACGTACAGTATGAAGAGGAAGAGAATTGCATTTTAGGCTTCTGAATCACATCTCAACGGAATGTTCATTCTAAACTGAGCACTTCTGAAATTCCATGCAGAAGACTGTAAAGATGTGTGGGGACAATGCTGAAATCTTGCTTATACTGCAGCTAAATTCGGTTGTCAGTTCACCTTTTAGTGCTTAATCCCGTTCTGTACACACACAGTTCAGTAAAATACAGGAGCATTCTGCAACCAAATGAACTCCCGGAAAATACAGGTAGTGATAGCTGCATTTACAGGAATTCTATGCAGTGTGTACGGAACCGAACTGAACAACTAGTTGTTAATGACGTTTTTAAACGTGCATCGGAGGTGCTTTTGGTACATTCAAGTTGGAAGTTCGTATTTACGATGTGGGAAATCGTGTTTACGACAGCAGGTGTGTTCAAGTCACTTTCGTCGGAGTATGATGGCGGTGTACCTTCTCTTAATTAATTACACAAAAATACATCACTTCTACTTCTGAAGCACAAAGAATGCATCAGGTGTGCTTTGCTTTTTTATGTTTTTAATTAATTTATGTATGAAGCCAATGTAAACTTTATCGTTACATATTTTATTGTTATATTATAATGCTATCATATTTTGTGCAGGCAATTAGCTTACTTCGTTAGTATTCCGCCATGTTTCTCACTGACACGCCTCCGTCTCGTACAGAACGGGGCTTAAAGAAACCCCACTAGTATTTACGACATTTGTGGTGGTGTTCATGTGCGTTCTGCTCGTAAATACGATAATAAATCATAAATCCAAATTCTTTATGCTGAAAATAAGACCAAAATATCGCGAGCCGTGTCTGCTCTTATTAATAACTACATAAACCCGATCGCTTTATGAGCCGAGCTTAAACAACAAGCCCAAAACGTTTAATGAGGCAACACAGAAAGCGCGCGCTCTGTGAAGCAGCCTGTACAAGCATAAACAAAACACGACGCCTTCGTCGTGTGCTTTAGTTAAATTGCTAATAAAAATAACACGTTTTGTCACTGTAATATTTTTTTGGTCATATAAAGGTCATATTTGGTTATATAAAGGATACCAAACATGCGAGACGCCATAATGTTGCTTTGTTTTCCAAGCTGTCAATCATCGAAGTTTCGAGAGTGAATCGTGTTATGTACACACATGGAACGATAATTTTAGGGGATTCACTCCCGCATTTAAATACGGTTGTCACTCCCAATTTTTAATACAGGACTGGAGCTGTGAGAAATCTTGAAAACAAAAACATGCCTCACTTAGTAATTTGCAAGATATAAATATATTTTATAAACCTACTAGAGTCTTTCTGTTGTTTGGATGTTAATCAAGCATTAATAGAAGGAATATTGATTATAATCAGTAAATGGTTGTAAAACCATTATCGAAACTACAGTATATGAAGCTTCTCAGTTAAAATGCCAACGCTCTTTCTCTTTACTAGATGACTCTGTGTACCTGGATGATGAGGCCCAGAGAATTGAGTATGTGCTGAATGACGTGGGCAAAATCTACTATGGAACTAAATGTCAGATCGCTTGCAGAACCTGGAACTTTGGTCAAGTGAGAGCCAAACTCTTCATTAATATATCTCAAAATGTCTGATGTTTGATCTGAAGTGCTGGAATACAAGCATTTCACTTTTTATAAACCACATAACCTGCACACTGCATGTCGAATATCTTCATTTTTAATCTCTCTGATTCTTAGTTTGATGAGGGAATCTTGGCTGCGTGTTTGTTCGTGTTGGAGAGGAGCGGTGGACCTTGCGCTGGATGGAGCGACCCCATTAACGTGGCCAGAGTGGCATCTGCTATTGTGAGTCTTCATTTTCCTCTTATTGAGATGTCATGAAGCTGAACCTGAGTGGCTTTATGCTTCATCTGAATGATGCAATCATGACTTGATGATGTTTGGCAAGAGAACAGATAATAATATAACACTCTTTCATAGATTAATGCCAACGATGACTGTGGTGTGTTGGTGGGTAACTGGTCTAACTGCTATGGAGATGGAATTTCTCCTACATCCTGGTGCGGCAGCAGTGCCATCCTGAGACAGTACCACAGTTGTGGAGGAGTACCTGTCAGATATGGACAGAGCTTGGCCTTTGCTGGAGTCACCAACACACGTAAGAGTTCATGCAGATTGGACAAGGAGGAAAGAAGGTTGAGAAAGTGATTGTAGATGTAATGCACTTCTTCTCTTTCTCTTAGTGTTGAGATGTTTGGGCATTCCCGCTCGTCCCGTCACAAACTTCTGTTCTGCTCACGACACTGATGTGTCTATGACAGTAGATGTTTATCTTGATGAGAACTATGATCTGATTGATCACCTGAACCGTGATTCAATCTGGTAAGATTCTGTACAAACCTCTTTCATTAGTTAACATTAGCAACAGTGTCATGGTATCGTTTTGGTTTTAGTTTTAGCGAACAATAATAACCCTGGCTCAGAGAATTTTCAGACCAAGCTTCGCAGTACTATCTAAATGGATTTTTGATTGACATTTTCTCTATATATTTACAAAAGTAGTTGAATCTAAAGATTCCAAGTGGGAATTGAGACTATGTCTTTACAATGCTTTGTATACTGCAAAGCTGCATATGCAGTTTGGTGATAGCAGCTTTGATGAGCACCACCTATTGGTGAGAAAATGTAAATGCACTGAATATAAATTGAATATTTATATATCCAATTGTGATCACCTAAACTATGGAAAGTTCTAGAAAAAGCACAAGTTTCTCTGTCCCCTCTGCTGTGAATCTTTCTCCTTCTCTTCGTGTAGGAACTACCATGTGTGGAATGAGGCCTGGATGGCTCGTCCTGACCTCCCATGTGGTTTTGGAGGTTGGCAGGTGGTTGATTCCACTCCTCAGGAGACCAGCCAGGGCATCTTCCGCTGCGGCCCCACCTCTGTTGCTGCCATCCGCAGCGGGCAGGTCTTCCTTAAATATGACACTCCCTTCGTTTTTGCTGAGGTACGAATATGCCTTGTAATTTGAGCATTAAGCACTGGGTTTTGATGCAATTATTCCAGAACAGGTGAATCTCTTGTACTCATGTACACACTCTATATCTTATAGTAATATATTATAGTGTTAGTGTTTTGCTTGCTTAGTTGGGGTTTAAAAGACACCTTACATAATCAGTAATGTTATTGATTTGACTGCACTGACACTATCAGATGAGAACAAAACTTAAGCTGAATTGAGCTG
Organism: Mylopharyngodon piceus; assembly: GCA_039654765.1. NCBI lineage: Eukaryota > Metazoa > Chordata > Actinopteri > Cypriniformes > Xenocyprididae > Mylopharyngodon > Mylopharyngodon piceus. The sequence continues at coordinate 3,858,961 of CM077446.1, forward strand.
GATGATGACAGAATTTGAAGTCTCATATTTGATTAAGCTTGCATCATTGATTCTGTTATTTTCCTGTTTATTAGTACTGAAAATTAAATTTTCTTGCTCTAGGTGAACAGTGACGTAGTCTTCTGGCAGAGGACAGCATGTGGAACCTTCGGTGTTGTCTATGTTGACAGGAACGCAGTAGGTCACTGCATCAGCACCAAGGCTGTCGGCTCAGACAAGCGTGTGGATATCACAAACTGCTACAAACACCCAGAAGGTGAAAACTCACACACATCACTTAAAGACTCTTTCACCCAGAATAGTTGTAATTTTTACCTCTGCTTCTCTTCATCCTTCAGGTTCAGAGGAGGAGCGTCGTGCTGTGGAGATAGCCCTTCGTCACGGCTCCAGGAGATGCACATACCCACTGTCCTGCGCTGAGGATGTTATCTGTGATGTCACCTTGAAGGGTGATGGACTGTGTGTGGGCAAGGAAGCCGTGCTCTGCATCGCTTTGAAGAACAAATGCAGCTCACCACGTAGCGTCACCCTCCACAGCCAGGTGTCGGCCACCTACTACACCGGAGTCCACAAGGCCTTGGTGAAGAAGGACCAGACATGCTTTGAGCTCAAGGCCTCTGAATGTAAGAAATGAAAGAAGTCAGATCTTCACTGCAATATTGATTTGCAACCCAAAATTTATATAGTGCCTCGCACACCTGAATCATGACTAAAAAAATCCCACAAACTACTTGAGTTTGCAAAAATCACAAAAATATTTGAACGAGCAAGATTTCAGTCAACCAACCTTCCTTAGGCTTACAAAACATACAAAAGTGCAAGCATTTAGAGTGAGTAGCTCTTAGTAATAATAATCGCCACGCCTCCAATTACGAGAATAATAAAAAAAAAAAAAAGTTGGGCTTTACATTTATCCAAGCAGCTCTACAGAAGGCAGTGGTGTCGTTATTCAGCTCAAGTCAGTTGATTCAGTTCAGTAACCGTGTTGAAAATTCATCTATTATGAAACGTAGAGATCAAATAGTCTAATATGAATTGTTCTGATATGGTGGGGATGAGGATTTTACTGTTACTTTCAATAGAAGCATTAGTATTTATCATTGTTTATCCCTTTAGCCAAGGTTCTGGAGTGGGCCCTGCGATATGAGGATTACCAGAGTCACCTTGTGGATCATTCATCAATGATGCTCACTGTTGCTGGACGGGTCACTCAGACTAAGCAGATTGTGGCCAAACGCTTCAACTTCAGGATGTGCACACCAGATCTGGTTATTACTGTGAGTCTGAATAACTTGAAATCTATACTTTATCTGTTGGTCATAATGTGATGAAACTATGCATTTTAAAACCCAGTCTTATGGCTGGAAGAACTACTGATTATTAGCTGGGTGGAAAATTGAGTCTTTTGCATCACTGTCCAGTATGGTGTTAATTCGGATTGTGATTTTCAGCCTGGATGTGACTGTGTGGTGGGCAGAGAAGTGCCGATCAAGATCACATTCCAGAACCCACTGCCCTGTGTCCTGAAGAATGCCATATTCCGCATCGAGGGACTGGGACTGAAGCACTGCAGATCCATTAACTATGGGTAGGAAATTAATCATGTTAAACTATACAAAAGTAGGAGACATGTAACATGGTACTATTCATTTTTATTGGTATATTATTAAATTTTTTCTTTTTGTCTGTTTTTCAGTGACATTGCAGGCCTGGCCACAGTGAACCTGACCGAGACCTTTATTCCCAAGTGTCATGGCTCTTACAAACTTCTGGCATCTCTTGATTGTCCTCAGCTCACTCAGGTTCATGGATTCACCAACATTGTGGTCAAAGAACACTGAAAAGGCACTCAAGTAATTGGAGGACCGGAAAGCTTTCAGCATGCTTTTGACATAGATTGATTTGCAGAGTTAAAAAAATGCTCTCATAGTTATGTAATCTTTAGTGAAGGGTAAAGCAAAGGGTGCATTTAATCTTGGGATCTTTGTAGGAGGTATATTTTGGAATATGTGATATATTTGTAGTTTCAGATTGCAAATATTCAGTCATTCTAATAATTTGCTTCCTTTTATGTAGTCAACCTAAACAACTGACAATTTGTGGTTGTTCTATGATTTATTTTCTTCTTTTAGCTGCACTGATAATCTGTCCTCCATGTTGCCTCAATAAATTCATTTACTTGCAGTACATATGTGTTTGTGATGTGTAATAATGAATCTGTGGATGAAATGATCATGACATCATACAACAAGAAACTGCACTTTTTGGTTATTGAGACAAGTAGCTGAGCAGTGCTATGGTTGAAATGGTTAAAGGCTGTTAAACATTAAAGTGCACACTACTGGGCAAAAAAAAGAAAACATGGGCCAAGCCCAAAATGGCTAAACACTAAGCTTTTAATTGTCTTAAAGGGATAGTTCACCCAAAAATGAAAATTCTGTCATCATTTACTCACCCTCAAGTTGTTCCAAACCTGTATGAATTTCTTTCTTCTGCTGAACACAAAAGAAGATATTTTGCAAAAAGTCAGTGAACCAGCCAGTTGATGGACCCCACTGACATTTATAATATTTTTTCCATATGTTTCAACCATTTGGTTACTGACATTTTTCAAAATATCTTTTGTATTCAGCAGAAGAAAGAAATGCATACAGTTTAGGTTAGTTTATTTATATAGCACAATAAAACAACAGTCTCTGACCATTGTGCTGTACAAAAATTGTAAAAACTATATAAAAAACACAAATCAAAACAATAAAATAGCATACACAAAACATATTATATACAGAGAAGCAAGCTCAGAACGACTCACATATTATAAGCCTTCTCTATAAGGTAGGTTTTAAGTTTTGCGAGATTGCCCAAATAGATAACGGCTATTCGACAAATTGGGGCCGACTACGGCAAAACCCGGTCTCCCTGTCTCCCTTTCTTAACCATGATACATTTCCGTAAGTTGTACTGTATCTTTCAACATACCTTTTGATGTTCATTCATATTTAGTTCATGCTATAACTAGTAGAGAAAGAGATGATCAGTGCACGTGATGCTGGTCTGAGGCACCAAAACTGTATTTATTGTTTGACAGAACTATACAGTTGAGGCTTCAAATCAAAAGTAACAAAGTACAACATTTTCCAAGTTATTGAATTATTTTTTCAATTCCGCTTGGTGCCGCTAGTGGCGCTGAAAATATATTTATATACTTCACCTTTGAAATCCTGTCAGTTGCAGCAAGGAAGACTATGCTCTTTCTGTTACAGTTGAATTCAAGGTAGTACACGAGCTTCCAATCAGCTGAAAACGTTTCGAACCGCTTACTGGAGGGATTAATCTCCAAATGTTGTCATTTGTGAGCAGAAGAATACGTTACGAGCTGCGCGCGCACAGCGACTTGCCTGACAGGAGCGGCGGGATTTTCGAAGGTGAGACAAATTTTTTAAGACTTCTTAAAGGATTAGTTCACTTTAATATAAAATTTTCCTGATAATTTACTCACCCCCATGTCATCCAGGATGTCCATGTCTTTCTTTCTTCAGTCGAAAAGAAATTAAGGCAAGGCGATCATTTGTTTATATAAAACATATACATTTACATTTTTTTTTTCGAAAATGACCGATCGTTTCGCTAGATAAGACCCTTATTCCTCGTCTGGTATCGTTTAAAGCCCTTTGAAGCTGCACTGAAACTATAATTTTGACTTTCAACCGTTTGGAGGCCATTGAAGTCCATTATAAGGAGAATAATCCTTGAATGTTTTAATCAAAAACCTTAATTTCTTGTCGACTGAAGAAAGAAAGACATGAACATCTTGGATGACATGGGGGTGAGTAAATTATCAGGAAAATTTTATATGAAAGTGAACTAACCCTTTAACTTAATGTAAAATTATATAATTTTTCAAATTTATGAAAATATAACAATAACGAAATAACATTTTCTACACCACGGTGGAAAACTTTAATTGAATAACAACTTACACGACTTTTTTAAACACATTGTAAGTCAGCTGCATGATGTGCATAAAGTTATGACCACACTAAAACAGTACGAAAAGCAATCCATACACTGTGAATCTGTTTATCTCTCTCCTAATACTACTTTTATTAATAATACTTATAAGGATCATTGTTTGTCTCATCTCTATCTGTAATCTAAAGTCAAATTGACATGCTATCCTTAAGAGCTGTGAACATAACATTTTTATGATGATTTTCTATATATTTAGAATAAATCAGAATTTCACATCATTAACAGACATGATTCAATATGATTAAAATATGTTTTATTAATGCGGAGACTGCACATAGACAAGATTAACAAGGCGAGTAAGAGTCAATAAACATCATAAAACCACATGTGTTTCAAAGGTTTTCATTAACATAATTAGCATGAGAAAAACAACCACAAGAAGAACCCAGGAAATAGTAATTGATTAGATAATGATTAATATGATGTAGCCTAAATCTGAATCTCTCAGGTATAATTAGACTTGATTTAAACGTAGACAAGGACACCTCAGCTCTTTTATGCATTTCATTAATTTCATTCAGACATCATCATATGCATTAGAAGGAATTACTAATCCCTTATCCCAATATATTGCTTAAAGATGGGAAATTATTAATCAACAGGATGAAAATCACAATATTTGGAGAACAAGTTTCAAGACCACAATCAAACTGTAACATTTGTCTTTAGTAGATAAAGTGAAGCAGTGTTAATTCAGTTTGCAAATCATGTGAAAGTTTTACTGAAGCATTTAGTCAACAACACTTTCTTTTCCAATGAAAATTTCCTCTCTTTTGATTATTTGATTGGTTTAACAGTGCTGTTTGACCACAATGTTGGTGAATCCATGCACCTGAGTAAGCTGAGGACAGTCGAATGAGGCCAGAAGTTTGTGTGGGCCGTGACACTTGGGAATAAATTTCTCCGTCAGGCACACGGTAGCATGTCCTGCAATGTCACTGAGGAAGAAAAAAAGATTATTAATATTACTATAATTTATATATTTTTTAATTATTATTTTTTTTAATTTATACAATTAATTGGATTAAATTAATTTTACCCATAGTTAACAACTCTGGGATGCTTCAGTCCAAGTCCCACAAAGCGGAATACAGTGTTCTTTAGGACACAAGGCAGTGGATTCTTGAAGGTGATTTTGACTGGCACTTCTTGACCCAGGACAGCATCACAAACAGGCTGAGAAAAACCACATACAAGACAGAATTTAGCACTAAACTATTTCAACTGGTCACCAGAATAAGCTGAATGCTTTAAACTCACAGCGATGACTAGATCTGGAGTGCGCAGTCTGAAGCTGTACTGGGTGGCCAGAATCTGCTTAGTCTGAGCGACGTGTCCAAAGAGGTTGAGCATCAGTGGGGCGTGATCCACCAGGTGCTCCTTATACTCGTCATAACTCAGGGTCCATTCCAGAGGTTTGCCTGTAGTGGAAAAAGTGATAAATACAGAGTGCTTTTCATGAGAAGTCTATTTTAAATAACTAACAGATTGACAGATGGTGTGCTGATTTGCATTATTAACTTTACACATAAGCTGCACTATAGTAATGTGTGGTTACTCAAACTGTATAATTTCTCACATTCAGAGGGCTTGAGCTCGATGCATGTCTGGTCTCTCTTCAGGAAGGTCTTCCTGACTCCAGTGTAGTACATGGCTGCTGCCTGTCTGTAGAGGGTCACGCTACGAGGTGAGCTGCATTTGTTTTTCAGATTGATGCAAAGCACGGCATCTTTTCCCACACACGGTCCATCACCCTTCAGGCTGACTTCACAGACAACATCCTCAGCGCAGGGCAGTGGGTATACGTATCTCCTGGAGCCGTGACGAAGGGCTGTTTCCAAAGCAGCACAGTTCTCTGACGAACCTGAGTAATGGAAGCAGGAGGAGGCGAAAGTACAATTAAAATGATTGATCCTTGTTCCACTTTTACTATCCAGATGTTTCCTTTTTTTTGGCCTTTCACCTCTTTATGAGAAAGACATGGTAGGGAATGTTATTGACTCAGACCTCATCCCCATAAGCACCATGGCTTAATGTGTCTGGAGCATGGGTTGGACCACATTCCTTACCAGTTCAAATGTAAGTATTTTGTGGCATATGTATTGATTCTCACCCAGTGGGTGTTTGTAGAGGTTTGTGATATCTACACGTTGATCTGAGCCGACAGCCTTGGTGCTGATGCAGTGACCTACTACATCCTTCTCAACGTGGACAACACCAAATGTTCCATTACTTTGCCTCTGCCAGTAAACTTTATCATTGTTCACCTAGAACACAAGGAGACAAACAGGAGTCATAAGCCATTATGTTAATCTCTGTATGACAGAATGTTTAATTAAAGGAATTAACGCACTTCTGCGAAAAGGAAGGGCACGTCATGCTTCAGGAAGGTCTGTCCGCTGCGGATGGCAGCAACAGAGGTGGGGCCGCAGCGGAAGAATCCCTGGTTGGTCAGCTGAGGAGTGGAATCAACCACCTGCCAACCTCCAAAACCAGATGGCAGGTCTGGACGAGCCATCCAGGCCTCATTCCACACATGGTAGTTCCTACACGAAGAGAAGACAATCATGCACATTCAGAGGAACTCTTAGTAATCACAGATGTGATTGACACTTACCAGATTGAATCACAGTTCATGTGATCAATCAGCTGAAATTTCTCATCCAAATAAACGTCACTTGTCAAACAAACGTCAGTATCACGAGCAGAACAGAAGTTTGAGACCGGACGAGTGGGAATGCCCAAACATCTCAACACTAAAAGAAAGAGAAGAAGTGCATTAAATCTACAATCACTCTCTCAAACCTGTTTTTCCTCCTTGTCCATTCTGCATGAACTCTTACGTGTGTTGGTGACGCCAGCAAAGGCCAAGCTCTGTCCATATTTGACAGGTACTCCTCCACATTTGTGGTACTGTTTCAGGATGGCACTGCTGCCGCACCAGGATGTAGGAGAAGTTCCATCTCCATAGCAGTTAGACCAGTTACCCACCAACACACCGCAGTCTTTGTTGGCAATAACCTGTTGAGGAGAGATGATTGAAAATGTTGTGTTTCTTATGCAGCAAGCTTCATGCATATTTACCACACTTAGAGGAAATCAGATTGTTTTGTTAGGCTTTCCAACATCAAATCAGGGTGTTGATAGAAAGAAAATGAAGACTCACCATGTCAGACAACACTCTGGAAATGTTAATTGGGTTTCCCCATCCTGAGCAAAGGGCATAACTCTTCTCCAGCACATATAAGCATGCAGCCAAGACTCCCTCCTCAAACTAAGAATCAGACATGTTATAAAGTTTTTTCTTGTAACACACAGTCCTCTTTGAAATCAGTGGTTTTGCAGAGTCTCTCTGACATACTGTAAACTTGTGTGTAGGCACCTTTGGAATATATGTGTGAAAGTTTGGCTCTTACTTGACCAAAGTTCCATGTTCTGCAGCCAATCTGCTGTTTCGTTCCATAGTAGATTCTGCCCATGTCATTCAGCACATACTCAACTCTCTCCGCCTCTTCACTCAGGTACACACAGTCCTCTGAGAACAGAGAAAATTGGTCTTTAAACATAAAAGCTTCAAAAAGTTGTAATCATGCTTTATTTCTTTCCTCATTCAATTTACTTTTTCATATATCCAGGTTTTGTATGTTGTTTTAAAGTGTAATGAAACACGTACCTTTACACCAGGGGTTGAACAGCATGTAAATGTCATTGTCAGGAACATATGGTAGAGTGAATCTTCCTCCTTGACAGTGAGTCACGACACTGAGTTGGTATCGTCCAACACAAGCAGTCGGAAGTGAGTGCACACACAGTTTGATTCGGTTTTGACACTTTTCGACAATCTTTGCCCCCCAGCAGTCTTTCTTGAATTCTTCCACAATTGGAACGATCACATAAGTTCCGTCCCGGATGGATGGGACATGACCTGTAAAACACACAGAAGAACAAGAGATTCCAGTGACGGTATAAATGCATGTTCCTCCTCTACATATACTGTATCTGCATGTATGATCATGGACATATGGGTCATACAGTAACTAACCTAGTTTCAGCTCCAGGTGAAGTTTGTCACAACTAGGATTGAAAGGACGGCAGAGATCAACCCACATATTGAAACACTGTCCCCTGCGGACGATGAGGTGATCATCAGGGAAACAGTTTGTGTGATGCTCCTGACGATTCGGTCCAGTCCTGCACTTGAGAAGATCGACTTTACTCACCCGGAGGAGAGCTTCTGAGAAAACGACAAAGCAGAAGACAGGTCATTCAATATCAAACAGATCGTTTATTGAGTTATAAAAATACTGTAACTCATTTCCCTTTATGCCTTGCAGGACAAAGATCTACGACTCTATCGTCTCCACAGACTCGCTTACTTGTGCAATCATCCATGCACTCTTTGATGACAACTTCCTTAGTCTCATAATCACAGCATGGACTGACAACGCTGCAAGGATTAGTGTGTGGAGTAGCGCAAAGATTAATGCAAGGGTTGACGCGTGAGTTTACATGAACATTTGCGCGTGGGTTTACACACGGATTTATGCAACTCTTAGCACAAGGGTTAACATCGGGGTTGGTGTAAACCGGAGCGCAGCATGCACCTTTCCAGCTGTTGTCTGCCTGCAGTTGGACCTGTGGGAAACGGCCGACGGTGCAGAGGTTTTTGTATTGGTTGTTTGCAAAAGGCATCCTGTCAGAAAAAAAAAACAAAGATTGTGAAGGATGAATTAAAAGATAAAATAAAAGTTCAGGTGGATCATTCATAACTAACGTCTGTTAAATCCTCTGATGTATCCCACAAAGCTTTTCCCCTAAATATTCCAGCTTTTAAATTTATGAGCATTCAAATCATCAAGTCATGTTTGTAGAACTCAGGCTGCATTTATTAGACAGCAAGGTAAGTCATCTTAACCTTTTTCTTGTGTTGAATTAAGGTCTAGAAAAACAGATAACAAGCCTGAAGTAATGTCAAAGTTGATTACTTACATCTTTTAGTCCTTGTCCTTGTTTAAGAGAGACTGAACCGAGAACTTGATTTACTGAAGCAAGTGAACAGTAAGTCCTGCTATAACCAGCTCTTCTTTCCACTGCAGCCCTAGATATATATATACTTCATGTCCATCTCCACCCCTTCCACATCTCCTGTGAGAAAGAAGAAAGAATTTTGGGTGAGTGACATATGTTAATTTAAATGTTTTCTTTCAGGGAGTTAAGTCAAATTAATGTCTTAGTTTAATTGTTCTGGACTGATAAGTAAGGAAGGAGGAAATGCTTATTTGTAATAACAAAATGCCAATGCCAAACTAGTCATGGCATGGTGTGATTCCCAGATAATGCGTTAGTTTTACTTACATTTTAAATGATAAGATATTTAAAAATGTAATTAACCTAAATTTAAGAAATGTATTATTTCTGTATATTCCTTTCTTAATTAACATTCTCTCAGATATGTTTTGTGGAAATTAAATTGAATTATACAGTGTTACTTTAAGGTCATGACACACTGATTACAGAACCAAAGCTAAATTAAATCTTGTTGTTTTTAAATTAAATACATTTAGGTGAATTATGTACATAGACAGTGTTGTATGTGGCATTAGTGTCACTGCTAACTGGACATACGAGTCATCATCACCATATGTATTTCGGGTTTACATAGTTAGTGTTAATGCATTGGGTGTTTACTGGGCCTGCTTAGTGTAATGATATAATTCATGTATAGTTTTACATCTTTCTATGCAGCATCTTTGTTTTTAAATATGTACTCATTTGTGAGTCACTTAAAGGGATAGGTCAACCAAAAATGAAAATTATCCCATGATTTACTCACCCTTAAGCCATCCAAGGTGTATATGACTATCTTCTTTCAGACAAACAAAATTTAAAAATATATTAAAATTTTGAAGCCAAAAAAAAATGCATCCATCCATCATAAAAGTAATTTATGCGGCTCTAGGGGGTTAATAAAGGCCTTCTGAAGCAAAGCAATGGGTTTTTGTAAGAAAAATATACATATGTAAAACTTTATTAACTATAATAACTAACTTCCGGAAGACGTCCGTACGCATCGATTTGAGGTGGAAGAATAACCCCTGACCCAACGCATGACGTAATGACGAACGTGGAAGAGCAGAGGATAGAGCAAAACAAAACACCGGTCACGAATTAGAAGTCTATGTTGTTGCACAGCCCTATTTGTTTCAACCACGAGAGGCGTCTAAGCTTACGCTAAACCTAAATCCTACGCCATACATCGCGTCAGGGGTTACTCATTTGTATACGGTCATCCGCCGGAAGTTAGTTATTTGAATTTATAAAGTTTTAAATATGGATATTTTTCTTACAAAAACGCATCGCTTGACTTCAAAAGACCTTTATTAACCCCCTGGAGCTTTTTTTGGCTTCAAAATCTGCCTCTTGAGGGTGAGTAAATCATGGGATAATTTTTAATTTAGAAATTAGTTTCCGATCGTTTCGCTAGATAAGACCCTTATTCCTCAGCTGGGATCATGTAGAGCCCTTTGAAGCTGCACTGAAACTGCAATTTGGACCTTCAACACGTTGGTAGCTGCTGAAGTCCACTATATGGAGAAAAATCCTGGAATGTTTTCCTCAAAAACCATAATTTCTTTTCGACTGAAGAAAGAAAAACATAAACATCTGGATGACATGGGGGTGAGAAAATGATCAGGAAATTTTAATTCTGAAGTGAACTAATCCTTTAAATATACTTGCACACACCTAATAGGCCAACCCACTGATTATATTCACCTTCTGTTAATGACACAGAGATGGGTGTGTTTATATATATACATATATTATAATTTGAATGTTATTGCAACAATCAACATACAGTAGGCATAGCTTTCATAATTAACGTTGCACAATTCAACCACTCCCTTTTGAATGTTGGTCCAGATATCCTAAAGATTTTAAAGAAGTACTACAGAGTTAACAGACTCATCATAATCACACATCAAAGTGAGTAAATTATTAACATTTTTCCTAATGCTGAGGCAGCACATATTAACAAAATAGCTAAATGAAGGAAATATTCACCATAACAACCACCACAAATATTTAAGTTTTCAAAGGTTTTTATTTTTTTTCATGACAAGATGAAAAAATGTCAGGCATAAAACATCCTGAGTGCAGTCTCCTCTGAAATCATGATGAACAGGTTTACAGTTCAAAGAAACAAACATTTCTTCTCTTTAGTTAAAGTACTTTTTCACTGTTTAACAGTAATGTTGACAACACCATGCACTTGATTAAGTTGAGGACAGTCGAGGGACGCCAGCAGTTTCTGTGTGCCATGCCGCACTGGAATAAATGTCTCCGTCAGGTTCACTGTGGACAGGCTTGCAATATCACTGAGAAGAGAATTATTACACACCATTAAAAAAAATGCTAAAACTACATAGCAACACATATTACGTCCCCTAATACAATTGTATTATAACAATAGGAAAATAAAATATAATCCAACACAAGTTCCTGGCAATTCATAACTATTTTATGTTTTGGCAAATTGGTGGCTAATTCGTATTCTCATTCGTTTGGTCTTGTACGATCTGGTTATGCACCAGTGATGGTTGAAGGGTGGACTTTTTTTAATGTGTACTTTTTTCTAAAACTTGTATGTTTTCGTACGATTCACACTCTACAAACTCATATGAAATCGTCACCTCATAAAATAGTTGTTTTGCCGTGAGATTGGGTTGAATCAATCTTACCCATAGCTAACAATTTTGGCATGCTTCAGTCCCAGACCCTCAATACGGAATATCACATTCTTTAGGACACAAGGCAGTGGATTCTGGAATGTGAATTTGACTGGCACTTCTTGACCCACGACAGCATCACATACAGGCTGAAAGGTATAAAAAAAAAAAAAAATCACTAGCTTATGTACCATAAAATTTACATTAAGACATTCAGGTAAAATCCACGATCCATGGCCAGTTCCCACCAATAATCATGTAACCCTTATCTTCTAGGCCATCACCAATCCACGAAGAGTTTAAAAGAGAGAACCTGCTAGACTCACAGATATAACCAGATCTGGAGTGCGCAGTCTGAAGTGGAACTGGGTGGCCAGAATCTGCTTGGTCTGAGCAACGTGTCCAAAGAGATGGAGCATCAAGGCCGCCTGATCCACTAGGTGGTTCTTATACTCATCATATCGCAGAGTCCACGGTAGAGTCTGGACTATAGAATGAAAAGAGATAAACAAGTCTCCTTTTAAAACAGTTGCATGCTACATTAATCTGGATACATTTAAAAACAACTAAACAAGACCCCACACTAAACGTTGTTTCCCTCCACACTAGCGTGAGAGAGAGAAAGATGTTTTTAAATGTATCTGTATTAATGTAGATGTATTCTCAACCTCTCTCTTATAATGCAGAATTGATTTCAAGCTTTTATCATCACTCACCCTCAGAGGCCTTCAGCTCAATGTTCACTTGGCTCTTCCTCACTAAGGAATTATGAACTCCGGTGTAGAATGTGGCTGCCACTTGTCTGTAGAGGGTGATGGTACGAGGCGAGTTGCATTTATTCTGCAAAATGATGGAAAGCACAGCATCCTTGCCTACACATGGTCCTTCCCCATTCATGGTGACTTTAACAGTCACATCTTCTGCGCAGGGCAATGGGTATGTACACCGCTTGGAGCTATGGCGAATGGCTGTTTCTACAGCAGTACGCTCTTCCTCCGTACCTGAAAAATGTTAATAAAGTTGACATTTAACTTCAATACATTTCCCAAGTGTGACTGTTACTATACCGAGATGTGTGTTTTCACCTTTTGGATGTTTGTAGAGGTGCGTGATATCAAAGCGTTTGTCTGAGCCAATGGCCTTGGTGCTGATGCAGTGACCTACTGCGTTTTTCTCAACGTGGACAACACCAAAGGTGCCATCACATCTCCGCTGCCAGTACACTCTATCATTGTTCACCTAGATAAACATTAGTAATGTATCATATGTTGCATTTATGTGTGAGAGAGGACCATTTAAACAGTCTAATGGAATATTAAGGAATTAACGCACTTCTGCGAAAAGGAAGGGCACGTCATGCTTCAGGAAGGTCTGTCCGCTGCGGATGGCAGCAACAGAGGTGGGGCCGCAGCGGAAGAATCCCTGGCTGGTCAGCTGAGGAGTGGAATCAACCACCTGCCAACCTCCAAAACCAGATGGCAGGTCTGGACGAGCCATCCAGGCCTCATTCCACACATGGTAGTTCCTACACGAAGAGAAGACAATCATGCACATTCAGAGGAACTCTTAGTAATCACAAATGCGATTGACACTTACCAGATTGAATTATGGTTCATGTGATCAATCAGCTGAAATTTCTCATCCAAATAGACGTCAGTTGTCAAACAAACGTCAGTGTCACGAGCAGAACAGAAGTTTGAGACCGGACGAGTGGGAATGCCCAAACACCTCAACACTATGAGAGAGAGAAGAAGAAGAAGTACATTACATCTACAATCACTTTCTCAAACCTGTTTTTCCTCCTTGTCCATTCTGCATGAACTCTTACGTGTGTTGGTGACTCCAGCAAAGGCCAAGCTCTGTCCATATCTGACAGGTACTCCTCCACATTTGTGGTACTGTCTCAGGATGTCACTGCTGCCGCACCAGGATGTAGGAGAAATTCCATCTTCATAGCAGTTAGACCAGTTACCCACCAACACACCGCAGTCTTTGTTGGCAATAACCTGTTGAGGAGAGATGATTGAAAATATTATGTTTTGTATGCAGCCAGCTTCATGCAGAATAGAGCAAATCAGACTGTTTGTTAGACTTTCCAACATCAAATTGGAAAGAAAATGAATACTGACCATGTCAGACACCACTCTGGAAATGTTAATGGGGCTTCTCCATCCTAAGCAAGGGGTGCAACTCTTCTCCAACACATAAAAACATGCAGACAAGACTCCCTCCTCAAACTAAGAATCACAGAACAGAGAGGGAAAAAATGAGAGATTAAGAAACATTTTTAAAACATTTTAGCCAGTTACCCTTTTAGTTATAGTTTACAAAATCTCAGGCTTTTTATACAAATCTCAGGCTTGAGTTTTGTAATACTGTAAATGAATGAAAGTTTGGCTCTTACTTGACCAAAGTTCCATGTTCTGCAGCCAATCTGCTGTTTCGTTCCATAGTAGATTCTGCCCATGTCATTCAGCACATACTCAGCTCTCTCCGAGTCGTCATTCAGGAACACACAGTCATCTGATAAGAGACAAGAGAGCATTTAATTTTAACTGAAGTCCGCTTAAAAGCTTGTCAGCATATGTGTGTTTTAGTTTCATATGTGTAATGAAACACATACCTTTACACCAGGGGTTGAACAGCATGTAAATGTCATTGTCAGGAACATATGGTAGATTGAATCTTCCTCCTTGACAGTGAGTCACGACACTGAGTTGGTATCGTCCAACACAAGCAGTCGGAAGTGAGTACACACTGAGTTTGATTCGGTTTTGACACTTTTCGACAATCTTTGCCCCCCAGCAGTCTTTCTTGAATTCTTCCACTATTGGAACGATCACATAAGTGCCGTCCTGGATGGATGGGACATGACCTGTAAGACACAGAAGAACAAGAGATTCCAGTAAAGGTAGAAAAACCTTTTGTCATGTCATTGTTAAAGAAGGCTATAACTGACCAAGCATCAGCTCCAGATGAAGTTTGTCTCTTTTTGGAATAAAAGCTCGTGTCAGCTCCACCCACATCTGGAAACATTGTCCTCTACGGATGATGAGGTGATCACTCTGATAATAATGTGTGTGATGCTCCAGCCGATTTTGTCCTTTTATGCCTTTAAGGAGGTCAATAGAGCACACCTGCAGCACTGCATCTGAGAACAAGCAAGAGCAGAAAACAATCAAAGATCAGACCTTAAAATTAGAAAAGAGATTCCCGCTATGCAGTGCAGTCAGAAGAGTTTACAGTGCTTACCATCACTTCCACATGCTTGTATGCCTTTGGAATCACTGCACTGGCTGATATTGCAAACTGACTGGCCGCATTTCCCTTCACGCTCTTCCAATTCCAGTTTGGTTCCAGTGCAAATATTTTCACAAGACATACTTTAAGCTTCAAAAGTGAGAGAGAGAATGGACAAATTATAAAACAAAGCTGTCATCTTAGATGGTTAATTATTCAAAATAAATTGTTTCTACAATTGCTTTATTTTTAGAAAATGGCAATCTATTCTGAGAATTTTTTTTATTTAAAAAAAAATATTTTAAATATTTTACAGTTTTTCTCAGTCGCTTTGGTACATTTCTCAAATCATCCTTAAAATTCGCAAAACAGTATGTTCATTTCTCGAAACAATTCGTACAAACAACACAACATATTGGATTACCTGCAAAAGCCTGTAACTTGCTCAAAATCCTTAGTTCATCTCTCAAAAGCAAGTATTTATGTCAATGAACATATCAGTGCCATCAAAATGACAAGTCCTTGTGTCATTGTTCTCGAACAAGATAGTCAAAATGCTTAGCCATGTTGTCAATATAACAGTGATGAATATTTCAGATGTAAACTATGGCTACGGTTTTTATGACAGTGATTGAAACTGCACAATCACTTTGTCTGTATGGCATATATCAATTTTAACAGTACAAATGGACACATTACTGTACAGTATATGGGATATTGATTGCAAAAGACTGGACAGGATTCAGTTTTGCATTTACTGTTGGTCTGTCAACAAATTAGTGTAAAATGTCCTTGTGATCAATGAAAAAGACAAGACTTTATACATACACTGTATATATGTATTCATGTGTGTGTGATATAGTATGTATTTGTACAAAGTTAATTTAGCCTACTATACTGTAAGTGTAAAGCAAGTGTAATATGCTCCTTTAAGTGTAAAAATGCTACTGTAATATTAAGATTATAACATGCATACCATATTAGAGTGCAGAATACATACCTGTTATGTCTATGAAATGCTTGAATGATTGAGGAAAAGGTTTTCTCCAAACGTTCAGTTGCACCTTTAGACACGCATAAGCCATTGTAGGGTCATGATTGAGAACATTGTTTACAATAGTGGTCCTTATTTCACTAGAAACGTGCCTGCGCCCTTTGCCTTATCTACCTCTTCCTCTGTTTTGCCTCCCTACCCTTCTACCAAACATCCTTACTCTTCTTCTTCCCAGCTGTTGACCCTGTTTGTTTCTATGTTGTTCTTCCATTGTCAGAAATTGAAACTCTTGTGTTGTGCTCTGTCTATATGCTTTCCAATCGAAGATTCATGACATGCATCTTTGAGCTGTTTTAGAGAACTGGTTGGGTCATTGGTTGATCTAATGCTTTACATTCCCCTGAATACATTAGTGAAATTCAGGATTCACCTGCAAAATTCATCAATTCAGGACACATTTACAAAAGTCTAATAGAAATGTATAGATAATATACTTGACACATTGTGATAATTAGGTCAACCATTTTGCATTTAATGACTTGTGCAATGAACTAATGACTAGATGTTTTGAGGGGTAAGACTATTCAACAGAGAACCATATAATACATTTTGAGCAACATGACATTAGCAATTAATAATGTAGGAAATAGCAGAGAATTGTACATAATCAATTGCCTGAATGTACCAAAGCATTTGCAATTTGTTCAAAAGAATGAGAAACTGCTTTTATGATGTGCACAAGAGACTAGATGATGTGGTGGTTGAACAAGTAGTTTTGAGAATTTCAGTTCTGATCTGAGAAATGTACCAAAGCGACTGAGAAAAACTGTAAACATTTTTTTTTTTTCTTACCTGATAAAATACACATGCCAGTTTTCTAAATGCAATGATTATACTAAAAATCAGGTCACAATCTTAAAATAATGAATGTGTTGATACTTACATGTTAGTAGTCCTTGTCCTTGAATGTGACTTTTATCTTTATTTAAAGAGTAATCAGAATAATTGTTGTTTTTAGACAGCTTATATTAATAAAGCATGTGAAGTAGGTGTTGCTGGGATGAACTACTGTTGCTCCAAAAGTTTTTCTCTGCTGCACACCGGTATATAACGACCTCCTCTCCACCCGAACTGCCCATAGTGTGTGAAAATCTTTTTTCTTCATGGTGAGTCACAAAGATTTTTTTCTTTAAATCCTTCTTTTACAAAAATTAATGAGTCAAATGCACATTATACTATAAATGAACACTGCAGTATAATTGCTCTGGTTCTGAGCTGTCATTTGGAAGTGTCAGACTAAGCAGATAATTACGCAGTATTTTCACATACAAAGTGAATACAGGTAATGTTTTGTCAGTGGCATTGTTTTTAAAAAATATGATCCAAACAGCCACATTAAATGTCATCTCATACTAGTTTAGGATAAACTTAATGCTGCTTTTTAGTAATGAAAGAATCTACACATACTGTAATGATTGAGATTAAGTGACCTACTTGTATTCGCCCTGTACAGTACCATAGGTGACACCTACTTACCTACTTTTTTCTTAATTTATATTGGTCAGATGAAAAGCCTTAAGATTAAAACTTAGTGACAGACACTGCATTTAAATCATGAACAAATATTTGTTTATTCTCTCAGAGATTGCAGTCTGGTTAATACTGTTGCACAGTAAAAACCACCAAATACAATGTTTCTTCTCAAACTACCATTAAAATGCAATTTTTTTTTTTTTTTTTACAATATTTTTTAATGCCAATTACGCAAGATAATGAATATGGACACCAAACTCAAGGCATTACTGGCTTTGCATGTTGCAAAAGACTTAACATTTGTGTCTGTCTCTGAGTGGAGTTTTTTTTATTTTAACTGATGTCAATTATTGACCATTTGATGCAAAGTCCTGCCCACTTGAGGGCTCGCCTTATCATCATATAGAGAAGCCAGGCTTCCATGCGGGTTTAAAATGCTGATTAGAATATATTATGTAACAATGCTGTTTTGTATTGTGTTATTTCTTACCAAATACATCAACTTTAAAGGATAAAACAGGCGAAAAAGTCTTCACAATGGCACACACTGTATAAAGGTCCTAGATCACGTAATTTTCGCAACTCAACTTTTTGTCTACTGAAATTTTTTTTATTCAGAAAGACATTTAGTCAGCTGAACAATCGGATTGTTGTTAAACAACAGTACAATCCATTGAACGCACTGTATTCTATCTCTTACAGACTCATTTTAACATTTTTCTTTCACATACTGTACGCATAAAGGTATGATGCAGGACACAATATGAAAATGAGTGCAAACAGAAAATAGATAAATGAACAAGCATAATATAGATCTGAAATTAGTTCAAAATGCCTTCAAAATAACATTAGCAAAGGTTGCGCAAAATAATGAACTTAATGCATGAATGCACACAGCTCTTATGCATGCAGCTATCTAAAGGAAAAGCTCTTTAAGAGATAGTGTTCTTGAAGGGTTAAAACTTCGCCGTAATAAATTGCTATGCCTTTAATTTAGTGATAGATTAGAAGAGATGAAGCACAGAAACAAAAGTCCAGTTAAAAATCCAATGCTGGTCAGTTAATACTGTATTACTTTCAACTATAGCAGTATATTAGGAAAAATGCACCGATGCATGCCTAAGATTCACTTGATGAAAAGTCTGACCTCAGAGGTGCATCCAAAAGCAACCTTCCTAATACAACAGTAAAACTGACTGCAGAGAGGAGGTAAAAACTGCACCAAACAGCAGATGAACATATGAAATATGTTTGAAGCATTTTAAAAACTTCACTAGCGCAGCTGCTTTGTTTGCGGGGTTTCCGGGGTAACCGCTGCATTCTGCTGTTCCATCAGCGCCCTCTGCTGTCAGAGAGTGAACGTGCACTTTCATTCAGCGCGTCTCTTTCACTCGTTCTGCCATGTGCTTCTCATGCACAATGGGCTTGTTTACATCTGAGCGCGTGTCCCTTTGACGCAGAATACAGCGGTGTTGTGCATTTTATACGGTTGATGGGGAAAGTATTCTTAAATGCATTATAAAATAATTGGTGATGATAATAATTGGTAATAAATAATTATTTACGGTATTTTGAAGTGCCCACGATAACAATATCATTATCGTGATATATCGCATTACCGAATATCGGCACATGTCTATGCATCAGCCAACAGTGATGCTATAATATGGTGTCACTGCACTAATGAAGCCTAAAAGTGCAAGAGTGGGCATTTGAAAATATACTTAAGCACTTAATTTCACACAATAATTAAGAGATTTGAGTCTCTTAAGAAGTGATTCAGAATGACACCAAATCATAGCATGAAAGCTCTCCTAGTTTCTATGATGTAGCAAAGTAGAAAGGAGAGGAGAAAATGTCCGAACCTTTCCAAATGCATGTTCTCGCTGCCCAGCACAAATCCAGTGACCATCAACACTGTTCTGTCTGTTTCCAGCTGTCATGGATGTTCAGTGTTGATGGACTGGGACTGCAGCAAGCCAGAACAATTAATTATGGGTAAGACTGATTAGAGCATTATAATAATTGTCTGCTATTATAATACAAAATAAGAGTCATTTAGGAGATTATACAGTGCCTTACAGAAGACAATGCTTTCAGAGCAACCGTTTTTCAAAAGTAGTGTTGAAAGCTCATTAAGCGCACCGTGAGAGTTTTGACCAACTTTTCTTCCTCTACTGTGCCACACCTCCCCATATTATTCATTTCACTGATTGAACTAAATTATTGTCGTCTGATAAACATAATGGAATGGGAAATGCTTTATGTGTTGCCGTGTAATTTTAGTGGTTATACAATAATTATCTCTCATTCTTTCTCACTGTTTTACCCTTACTGTACTCAATTTACTCATGTGCTTTTATTGCTAACATTATTGTCAGGGAAAAGAACTAAAATCATTTTAAATGAGGACATTTTTTAAGTGCTAGTGAATATAAACCATAAAACCTTTGGATGGATGGATGGACAGATAAATAGACAGACACATAGATGTTAGATAAAATGACAGACAGATAGAAGAAACAATGAATACTGGCCATTTTATTGTTTTCTGTCCAGTCTGACCAGAATTACTAAATAGACTATAGTCATATCAATTTGCTAAAGCCCTTGTAGAGTCATTGTTCTAGTAATAATTTGCTGAATTGCTGAGGTATGGGTGTTTTTAGATCATTTTAACTTAATTGGTCTCATTAAAGGCTGTTTCTCTTTATTTTCTCATACGCCTTCTGGGTGGACCATGAGCTTCAGGTTGGGGATGGTGAACTTAATATACAATATTTAGGTTGTCTCAGAAAAGGACAAAATTCATGACATATCTTCTATAACAGTTCAGAAATATTAGGGTACATACTGATTTGAAGTTATGACACCAGATTCCTTACTTCCACTTGTCAAGTAAGAGACATGACATCTCTTCCTTTCTCAATGCACCCATTGTATTCATGGGGTCTGGAGCCACATTTTTCCCTCTGTCCGTAAAAAGGAGGAAAGAAATAATAAAACATGGAAATTAAACAGCATATTTATTTATAGATATTTATAGAATTTTCATTCTCATAGTTTCTCCTCTTTCCAATTTTATGAATTGTTCTATTTCACTCAAAGTCGAACATCAAAGAGTTGTCCTTGTTCTGACAATCATCAGAGGTAAATGTAAGAGTAACAGACAATTAACTGTACTACAATTTAACTTAATATAGCCTAATAATGCAATATTCTTGTATGTGTCAGAGCTAATTTTGCCTTAAAATTCCTTATCTAATCTCATTGTTGAAGGGAGCTTCATTTCTTCAATTGTATGTAAAAGAAATAATTTTATTACACGGCTCTCGGACCAATCGCGGCATTGCATAAAATGCAAAAATCACTGTACTACTCACTGCTCTCTTAAACAATGTAACAAGATTAACAAACAATAAGTAAGAAATATGCAGACATGCTTACAGAATGTTTGTTTTAACTTTAAGATATAGGAATAAATAAAGGATATATTCATCAGTTTTATGATTAATGTCAATGTCTTAGACCTGCTCTGTCAGGAAACTAACAGTAAAATGACTCTGCCTAGTTTAAAAGTTCAGAACAATTAAAGTAAGATGTTAATTTGTCCCATTAATTCTCTAAAAAAACTCATTAAAATTAACGTGTGACTCAAAAGCCTTTGATCCCTTTCTTGAGAGCACAATTCTTCACTCTTTTGCTTTGAACTGTGGATGGGGTGGGGATGGAGATGAAGTATAAAAATCCCGTCTACTGTGGAGACAAACAACAGTACCATCAAGGAGCTGGTTATAGGACTTACTGTTCACTTGCTGCAGTACATCAAGTTCTCGGTTCAGTTACTCTTGAACGGACAAGCACTGAAACATGTAAGTAATCATCTCAGAAATTGTTTGAAACTTATTATATGGCTTTATTGTGCACAGATATGTTGCTGATTTTGGCTATCTAGAGTTCATAGGCTGTTTTAAATCAAGAGTTGGTTAAAAACCCAACAACATCCTTAGCAGATTAATATTTCTTAAGTCTTTTCTTTTCTGGTATGATTACAAAAGGAAGTTAAAAATGTTGATCTGATAATTGTGAAAACAGCCTAATGAACAGATCTCATTTCTAAGAACAAAACCATGCAAGAGACCTTCTTTATGAATTATTAACCATCTAATGACCAATTACTGATCATGTATCTCTTTATTTTCCCTCTTTTTTTCCCAGCATGCCTTTTGTATACAGCCCATACAGAAACCTCTGCACCGTCGGCCGTTTCCCAGCCATTAAACTGCAGACGGACTACTGCGGGGAAAGAACATGCTACGGACCGGTTCATGCTTATCCTTACGTTAACCCTTGTGTGAACCCTTGCGCAAACACTTGTGTCAACCTTAATGTTAACCCTTGTGCCAGCCCTTGCGCTAAAACTTATGTAAACCCTTGTGCAACTTCTTGCTCTGTCCCTTACCCTTATCATTACCCATACGGCAACCGTTACGTTAACCCTTACGTTAACCATTACGCTTACCCTTACACTTACCCTTACACTTACAATTACCCTTACACTTACCCTTACACTTACAATTACCCTTACACTTACCCTTACACTTACAATTACCCTTACACTTACAATTACCCTTACACTTACCCTTACACTCACCCTTACACTCACCCTTACACTTACCCTTGCGCTACTCCATACACCAATCCTTGCAGCGCTGTCACTCCATGCCATGAGACTAAGGAAGTTGTCGTCAAGGAGTACATGGATGATTGCACTATCAAACAAAGCTGTGGTAGTGATGGTAAGAATCGTAGTTCTTTGTCCTGCAATGCATGATGGGAAATGTGTTATTTTTATAACTCAATAAATGATCTGTTTGATATTGAATGACCTGTCTTCTGCTTTGTCATTTTCTCAGAAGCTCTCCTCCGGGTGACTAAAGTCGATCTTCTCAGGTGCAGGACCGGACTGAATCGTCAGGAGCATCGCACACACTTTTTCCCTGATGATCACCTCATCATCCGCAGAGGACAGTATTTCCATATGTGGGTTGATCTGTGCCGTCCTTTCAATCCTAGCTGTGACAATCTTCACCTGGAGCTGAAACTAGGTTAGTTACTGTATGACCCATATGTACATGATCATAGAGGACATGCAGATACATATATGTAGAGGAGGAACATGCATTTATACCATCACTGGAATCACTTGTTCTTCTGTGTCTTACAGGTCATGTCCCATCCATCCGGGACGGAACTTATGTGATCGTTCCAATTGTGGAAGAATTCAAGAAAGACTGCTGGGGGGCAAAGATTGTCGAAAAGTGTCAAAACCGAATCAAACTCAGTGTGTACTCACTTCCGACTGCTTGTGTTGGACGATACCAACTCAGTGTCGTGACTCACTGTCAAGGAGGAAGATTCACTCTACCATATGTTCCTGACAATGACATTTACATGCTGTTCAACCCCTGGTGTAAAGGTAATTGTTTCACTACACAATAACATACAAAACCTGAATATATGAAGATTAAATTGAATGCGAAAGAAAGAAAGCTCCATTAAGACTTTGTGAAGCTTCAAGTTCAATTTTCTCTGTTCTCAGAGGACTGTGTGTACCTGAGTGAAGAGGCGGAGAGAGTTGAGTATGTGCTGAATGACATGGGCAGAATCTACTATGGAACTAAACAGCAGATTGGCTGCAGAACATGGAACTTTGGTCAAGTAAGAGTCTCATATATTACTAGAGTTTACCACATATCAGAGACCGCAGTCAATCTAATTGATTTCAGTGGGGATATTGAGAAAATCCGTCCTGCAAATCACTTTCAACATTTTGGTTTAGCCTTAATGTTACAAGGTAGTTCTCTAAAATGATAACCATTAGCGTAACCATTATGATTAACCATTAGCGTAATATATTCCACAGGATTTAATACATGTCTATAATAAAACCACGGACTGGAATCATATTACGTTGATACGCCGATTGACGTACATTAACGCTACTCCAATTTTATTTTGACCGCTTAACTGAAATGATTTTATTTACAGATATCATATTTGTAAAGTGATTGCTGTGTAAAATCCCGCCCTTATGCGTTTAAATAACTTCTGACCGTTGAATCTGTCAGCACGTGATGTTTCTGGTATTTAAACGGCACTGCCGTTCTCAGGGAATTCAATCAAGTTGTAAATGTAAATACAATCTCAGTTGTCATTACAACATTAAAAAAGCAGAGTAGACAGCGAGACAAGGTGAATCTTACCTGAGTCCTGAGCTTGAAGTCTGAATCTAATGGGGTTAACCGTCTTCCTAGCGAGCAAATAGAAACGACAAGATTCACGAACCTATGATTCTTGTGATTCGATTCTTTAAAAGAACCGATCAAAAGACTCCGGGGTATTCGGTTCGATTCATTCCTGTTAGTCTGTTAGAGCAGTTTAGCTTTCTTTTGTGTACGTTTTAAATTATGTTTGATTGATTCAGTATAGTTTGTGACCCCTGCTGAACACTGCATAACATGTTTTTAATCTGTCATAATATCTTTTCCTCACTCTGCTGTCTGATTCTTAGTTTGAGGAGGGAGTCTTGGCTGCATGTTTTTATGTGTTGGAGAGGAGTTGCAGCCCTTGCTCAGGATGGAGAAGCCCCATTAACATTTCCAGAGTGTTGTCTAACATGGTGAGTCTTTATTTTCGTCTTGTCAACATCCTGAATTTGATGTTGGAAAGCCTATCAAACAGTCTGATTTGCTTTGTTCTAAGTGCAGTACATCTGCATGAAGCTTGAGACATAAAAAACACATCTCAATCATCTCTCCTCAACAGGTTATTGCCAACAAAGACTGCGGTGTGTTGGTGGGTAACTGGTCTAACTGCTATGGAGATGGAATTTCTCCTACATCCTGGTGCGGCAGCAGTGACATCCTGAGACAGTACTACAGATTTGGAGGAGTACCTGTCAGATATGGACAGAGCTTGGCCTTTGCTGGAGTCACCAACACACGTAAGAGTTCATGCAGAATGGACAAGGAGGAAAGAAGGTTGAGAAAGTGATTGTAGATGTAATGCACTTATTCTTCTTCCCTTTCTCTCATAGTGTTGAGGTGTTTGGGCATTCCTGTTCGTCCGGTCTCAAACTTCTGTTCTGCTCGTGACACTGACGTTTGTTTGACAAGTGACGTTTATTTGGATGAGCAATTTCAGCTGATTGATCACATGAACAGTGATTCAATCTGGTAAGTGTCAATCGCATTTGTGATTACTAAGAGTTCCTCTGAATGTGCATGATTGTCTTCTCTTCGTGTAGGAACTACCATGTGTGGAATGAGGCCTGGATGGCTCGTCCAGACCTGCCATCTGGTTTTGGAGGTTGGCAGGTGGTTGATTCCACTCCTCAGCTGACCAACCAGGGATTCTTCCGCTGCGGCCCCACCTCTGTTGCTGCCATCCGCAGCGGACAGACCTTCCTGAAGCATGACGTGCCCTTCCTTTTCGCCGAAGTGAGTTAATTCCTTCAATTAAGCATTCTGTCATATAGAGATTAACATATAATGACTAATGATTCCTGCTGTGTCTCTAGGTGAACAATGATAAAGTTTACTGGCAGCGGAGATGTGATGGGACCTTTGGTGTTGTCCACATTGAGAAGGATGTAGTAGGTCACTGCATCAGCACCAAGGCCGTCGGCTCAGATCAACGTCTAGATATCACAAACCTCTACAAACATCCATTTGGTAAAAACCACCTGCATGCCTCTTAAAACATCCGGTTAAGATTCATGGTCTCACCTGTGACATCTCCTCCTGCTTCCATTGATCAGGTTCATCAGAGAACTGTGCTGCTTTGGAAACAGCCCTTCGTCACGGCTCCAGGAGATACGTATACCCACTGCCCTGCACTGAGGATGTTGTCTGTGATGTCACCCTGAAGGGTGATGGACCGTGTGTGGGACAAGATGCCGTGCTCTACATCAATCTGAAAAACAAATGCAGCTCACCTCGTAGCGTAACCCTCTACAGCCATGCAGCAGCTATGTACTACACTGGAGTCAGGAAGACCTTCCTGAAGAGAGACCAGACATGCATCGAGCTCAAGCCCTCTGAATGTGAGAAATTATACAGTTTGAGTTGTAATACACGAGACCAAAAGCAAATCAGCACACCATCTGTCAATCTAAAATAGAGACTTGTAATGAAAGCACTCTGTATTTATCACTTTTCCCACTACAGGCAGACCTCTGGAATGGACCCTGAGTTATAACGAGTATAAGGAGCACCTGGTGGATCACGCCCCACTGATGCTCAACCTCTTTGGACACGTCACTCAGACTAAGCAGATTCTGGCCACCCAGTACAGCTTCAGACTGCGCACTCCAGATCTAGTCATCGCTGTGAGTTTAAAGCATTCAGCTTATTCTGGTGATCAGTTGCAATAGTTTAGTGCTAAATTCTGTCTTGTATTCTCAGCCTGTTTGTGATGCTGTCCTGGGTCAAGAAGTGCCAGTCAAAATCACCTTCAAGAATCCACTGCCTTGTGTCCTAAAGAACTCTGTTTTCCGCTTTGTGGGACTTGGACTGCAGCATCCCAGAATTGTTACCTATGGGTAAGATGCTACAATATTTTTTATTAATTACTCATTTAAATACTTTTCCATTTCAACTGTTATTCAATAAATTTTCACTGAATTATATAAAATTATTGATTGATGAACACAATGCTCAACACTCTTTTGTTGAGTTTGTGATTTCAATTCAAATAAAAAAATTGCTATACAGTTTTTAATTATGTAATCTAAAAAATGAAAATGTAAATATAGTAATATTATAGTAATATACAATTGTCTCGCTAGTTTGTGAATATTTAATTAAAATAATTATTAAAAATAATTAAAATATAAATATATAAAGTAGTGATATTAAATAATGTGTTGCTATACAGTTTTAATTATTTAATTTAAAGATTTAAAATATAAATACATAAATTATAGTAATATTAAATAATACATTTATCTACACAGTTTGTTACTATTTATGTTATATTAAAATTTAAATATATAAATTATAGTAATATAATATGTGTCGCAATACAGTTTGTAAATATTTAATCTAACAAAAATAATTATAATCAAACATAAATTATAGTAATATTAAATATTCTTCTTATTTTCTTCCTCAGTGACATTGCAGGACATGCCACTGTGTGCCTGACGGAGAAATTTATTCCCAAGTGTCACGGCCCACACAAACTTCTGGCCTCATTCGACTGTCCTCAGCTCACTCAGGTCCATGGATTCACCAACGTTGTGGTCAGACAGCACTGTTAAACCAATCCAATAACCAAACGTCAAGGCTCCACTGAACAGAAAGCGCTCACATTGAATTGATTTGCAGAATTAAATAGCATCTATTAGTTTCACTTTACCTACAAGCTGTAAACCTTAAACTAATCATGATCCAGGAGGCTTTATGCCAGACATCTTAAATGATATTTTCCTCTCTTGTTAAGTAGTATTTTGGGAGATGGCATTTGTGGGCTTTACCTGGTTTGAGAGATTACAAATGTTATACTGAATAATCATTGATCATAATCAAGTTTATTTTTCCTTTTCAATTTTTTTTCATCGTTTAATTGCTTTCAAATATTTGTTTCATGGTGATGGTTACTCTGTCCTGTGTAGCTTCAGCTTCAAATAAAATATTCCCAGCATACTAAACTGTCTGTTTGTGATGCATCTATGAAAATGAGGCTTTATTCCTCTTGTCATTTAAAATTAGTAATACATTCTTGACTTAAATCCTTTCCAGAAACTTTTATATTCACAGAAATCCAGACTTTTGCAGACTGCTTGTCATCACTGGTTTCTAAAACCTCAAAAACATTGATATACTGGTACATTGCTTCACTGGTATTAAAAGATAATATAAAACGCATTTCAAGTCAAATAATCAAAAGAAAACAGAACTGATACTAAGTTTAGTGTTAAAATATACATATATATATAAAATGGTCTGAAATCTGAATCTACTGTCCAGTAACAGCTGATTATGTCCATCCAGTTATCCAGGTGAATGAAAGCATTCAGTGCATTGTACTGAATCCCTGAGAAAGAGACTGCGGTCTTGGTCTGATTCTGAATAAGCATCTATTCTGCACAAACACATCTGAATCCAGTTCAGATCACGGTTGTAAATCTCCTCGTGCAAAAATCTTCATGTTTAGTGAGAAGGGAAAACATCTTGTAGGGTCTGATTGTCAACAAGGCATTGATTCAAGAGTAAGACTTCAGTGAGGTTACAAGGTCCTAAAACAGTACACTCGCTTCATAAAGAGCCGATCAGTCAGGATTGGTCTGAAGGGGTCTGTCTTGTGTCTGATGGTAATATGACTCGCTGCTCATCTATTCGTTTGGCCTGGGAGCGAACGATGAGGCTGAAGAAGTCGTCGTCTGGGACTGTGGGGCCTCTGGTGGGGGGAGGAGGAGGCGCACACCTCTGATCATCCAGTCTGGATCCCTGTGTAAGACAAAAACAGACACTGAACATACCTTACAAAAGGATGTGAAATATAATATTTAAAGAGGATCTATTATGCTTTTTTACATTTCCAATATTCTTTAACCCTTTAAGACCTGAAGGCTTTTTTAGAGTTTTTTTTCTGAGTGACATGCACAAAAGTAAAAACTCATAACTTCAAAACTATAGCAAGGAGAGTCAAAAGGTAGGTATAGTTTAAATAGGGGCACTATTTGAGGGGACAGCCATTTGTAGTGGTGTCCGAAACCATAGTGGACATTATTGAGCGCGCTCATTCAATCCCACAAAGCACCGCAATAACAAGTGTACAACTGATGTACGCTCAACGGTCCCATAATGCACTGTGAGGTTGTGCCGAATTCCCACGTCTCACAGAAGATGGCGCCCACAGCTGAATCATCCATCCTTTTTCCAAACTGCTGGTTCAATGTGGCTACAGCGTAATATCATACAGGTATAAATTCATTTTTAATTGATTATTAAATTGATTAATTAAGGTTATTTATACATAGTTTTCATGACAGAGATCAAGATAAATCTTTTCATTACTACTGGAGCTGCCAGTTTGCTAAGTTTCAAATGATTATTAAAACAGCAGCGCACGCAGTGTCCGAATTCACTCACTTGTTTTCATTCACTCCTTCAAGTGGACTATATTAGTGGACTAATGTAGGGAATATGGAATGAGGGTATAGGGGGCGATTTCGTACACAGCCAGGAACTAAACAGAGCCTTACTGACAGACTGGGAAGAGAGGAGCTACAACAATGGAAAATATGTGAAAAATTTTGAACATTTAAAGCATGAAACCTATTCTAGTAGAGCCAAAAAACAAAATCAAGACTTTGTAAAAGGGCATAATATGGCCTCTTTAATGATGCAGCATAATAATAAACAACATTAACCTGGCACTTAATCAGCATGTCGAAGAAGTCTTCATCCGGTTCTTTGCTATCGGCCGTGGCCATGAGTTTGCTGAGAACATCCTGGCTGTGGCGCTGGTCCAGCCGGAAACCCGGAAGACTGCTCACACTGGCCCGCTGCTCGTCCAGCCGACGGCTCTGTGAGCTGGCCAGCAGGTCTAGAAAATGGCCGGGCTGTGCCGAGGCCTCCGCTTCGGGCACGGAAATAGCTGAAGGTTAAAAACAGTAGAGTAGTCACTTAAATACTGCTATATAAATACTTTTCTTATAATACACTATTGTTCAAAAGTTTGGGGTCAGTAAGATTTTTTTATTCAGGAAGGACACACTAAATTGATCAAAAGTCACAGTAAAAGCATTTATAATGTTACAACAAATTTCTATTTCAAATAAAGCTGTTCTTTTGAACTTTATATTCATCAATGATTCCTGAAAAAAAAAAAAAAAAAAAAAATGCATCACCGTTTCCACAAAAATGAGCATCAAATCAGCATATTAGAATGATTTCTGAAGGATCATGTGACACTGAAAACTGAGTAATGATGCTGAAAATTCAGTTTTGATCACAGGAATAAATTACATTTTAAAATATATTCAAATAGAAAACAGTTATTATAAATTGTAATAATATTTCACAATATTTCTGTGTTTACTGTATTTTTGATCAAATAAATGCAGCCTTGGTCAGCAGAAGAGACTTCTTTCAAAAACATTACATAAAATCTTCCCAACCACAAACTTTTGAATGGCAGTGTGCATATGTATTTTTATGATTACTTAAAAATGCATTTTACACTTTTTTAATCATGATATCTTGAGACAATTCTAAAGGTTAACACCATGTCCTAACCAGGCATGACGCGCAAAAGTGACAAGCAATCTCTTCCATTAATCTGTACATTAAACAGGCTGCGATTTTCTCATGTGACACAGTAGTTTAGTGATCAATGTGGACAAACCAATTGCTTGTCACTGTATGCACTGTATGCTATAATTGTTACACACTAAAGGTGTGTTCACACTGAAACTCTATTAGGTGCATAAAGTTTTGCATAAATGTAATTTCTGCACACATTGTTTTTGTACATCATGCCATCTCAAATCACTCCCACTTAAAATGAATGACTTTCTTTAGGCTTTGCTGTTTGAAATTGCTTTCAGTGTGAATGCACCTTAATTAATGTTATTGCACATTCATATAGTACAAGTATAGTTTGCACAGGTGAGTACAGTCAGGGAGGAAGGGGCGACTCACGTTTCCTCAAGGTTACGGGCGGGGTTTCACGGGGAGAGGAAGGGGCGGGAACACGGCTTATGCCGTCCTCTAATGAGCACCTTTGATCATCCATGCGGCTGCCTTGGAAGCGGCTTAGAAGGTCAAAAAAGCCGTCTTCACCCAGAGTGTCTGGAGCGTGCTGTGGAGAAGGAAGTTATAATAAAAACAATAATTATTTGATATTTTATTTGTAGAATTTATCATTTAAAAAGGCAACAAAAAGCCAACAAAAAGTTCCATTCAGCATCTGTAATTTAGAAAAAATTGTTAATTTGCATGCACTCTTTAAAATCTAAATGATAAAATTGACAGGTCAATTCAGTATTCCAGCCTCTCTTTGCAGTATGTTTTAACCAATATATTTTTTGAGACTCAACACTGCTAATTAAAGTTGCCATGAAATCATAATGGTCAACATGTATTTTTAATGGAATATTGCAGTATTTATTAGAAAAGATTTATCAATGCACATTT
This sequence comes from Mylopharyngodon piceus, assembly GCA_039654765.1. Taxonomy (NCBI): domain Eukaryota; kingdom Metazoa; phylum Chordata; class Actinopteri; order Cypriniformes; family Xenocyprididae; genus Mylopharyngodon; species Mylopharyngodon piceus. The sequence continues at coordinate 3,889,695 of CM077446.1, forward strand.
TTTTAAACTAATGTGCCCTTGTAATGCCTCTTGGAGCATCATCTCTTTTCTTCTCTGATGACATGTTTACTGGCGTGAGGGCAGGGCAACCTGTCACTCACATAAGATCCACCAATAGCAAACCACAACCATCCAATTAATTCCCCATGGACAAAATCAAGCCCCCGCCCTACATTTGTTCTTGTTCGAGAAGCAGTTTCACATGGATATACGTCACAATAGAGAATAAAAGACTATCGCAACTTCCATTTCATGCTGACTTTAAAGGATTAGTTCACTTTTTACTCACCCCATGTCATCCAAGATGTTCATGTCTTTCTTTCTTCAGTCGAAAAGAAATTAAGGTTTTTGAGGAAAACATTCCAGGATTTTGGCTACCAACTGGTTGAAGGTCTAAATTGCAGTTTCAGTGCAGCTTCAAAGGACTCTACACGATCCCAGACGAGGAATAAAGGTCTTATCTAGCGAAACAATCGATCATTTTCTAAAAATAAAATAAGAATGTATATACTTTTTAACCACAAATGCTCGTCTTGCACTGCTCTGTGATGCGCCACGCATTACATAATCACACTGGAAAGGTCCCGAGTGACGTAGGCAGAAGTACCATGGTAGGGCGAAAAAATCCACCTCCAACAATTTCAAAATCATCCGACATCGTTGTTCTACCCTTTTTGTAAAGGCTGTTTGACTCAGTCTTTGCACGTTAACCTTGTTGACACTTGAACGGTACTTCCGCCTACGTCACGCGTGACCTTTCCAACGTGATTACGTAATGTGTGGTGCATCGCAGAGCAGTGCAAGATGAGCATTTGTGGTTAAAAAGTATATAATTTTTTTTTTTTTTTTTTTTAAGAAAATGACCGATTGTTTCGCTAGATAAGACCCTTTTTCCTCGTCTGGGATTGTGTAGAGCCCTTTGAAGCTGCACTGAAACTACAATTTAGACCTTCAACCAGTTGGTAGCCAAAATCCTGGAATGTTCTCCTCAAAAACCTTAATTTCTTTTCGACTGAAGAAAGAAAGACATAAACATCTTGGATGACATGGGGGTGAGTAAATTATCAGGAAATTTTAATTCTGAACTGAACTAATCCTTTAAAGGGGTCTTTAAGTACCTGTATGTCTGGAGGGGCTGAAGTTGGGCTACTGCTGCTGCTGTTATTTTCAGCTGGTGGACTGGAGTTTGAACCATTCAACCTGTGCTTTTTGCTCCTGAAGCGATTGATGAAGAAAAGTTTAGAAGATGTCTTGGCTATGGACGTTTTGGTTGGCGATTTGGCTTGCTGAGGGGTTGTACTCTCCTCACAGGCCTGCCCCTGCGTAAATGAAGCAGAAAGACTTTGTAGACTCACTTTTGACATGCAAATTATTTGATATGCAAAACATTAACACAAAATGTATATGTGATGCATGCAACTCCCACTTAAGACAAATTCACATTTAATGTCTCACCACATTTTTGTCAGAGGTCAGTTTCATGAGCTCCATGTTCTCCATGCTGTGTCTACGGCTTCCTCTGGATCTTCCATCTACACAAGCAGAAAGAAACAGGTACTATGATCAGCTGTGCTGAGAGGATCTATTGCTTATAGCTGAGAGTACACATACCCTGATGTCAGTGACACAATTTACTAATATTGTTGCTGCCAAGCATATTAAAGTTGCACAAAGTCATTTTATATGTTTCATTTTTTTTTTAATAGTTTAATGTAAATGTTAAATGATTTTATGTAAAAAATTAAGCATTCAAGCAAACTGTTTTCAAGTTTGAACACGTTTAACCAAAATGCTTTTACAGCTTTTAGCCAGCAGGTGGTACTATCACCAAACTCCTAACACCAAACCAATTGTACTCTCAAAGCACAGTCCCATATTGATAAACAAAATTTTAACATGCCAAATATGCAAAACAAAAACAAACAAAAAAAAAAAAAAAAAGGAGCGTTTGCATGTCAATGGAATGAAATTAAAACATTTTAACACTTAATGCAATACTTTTAATCTGAGTTTTTAGTCAATTGATAATATTCAGGTGATTTGTTTTTCAGAATAAATATATATATATTTTAAATTGCTTTGTGGTTTGTACATTTTAATGCTTTACTTTTATGTGCTTATCCAAAAATCATTTTTCTTTCTCCCATCCTGTATGTATCATAAAAACGTATAAATAAAAAAATGACTGTGTATTTTATAGGATGCTTGTATAGCATTTACCGTTTGTGGTTTTAATGTTTGAGGACAGTTGTGTGTGCTGTTACCAGGCAGACTGCTGTCAGCGGACGGACTCTCGATGAAGGCAGGGCTGGTAGGGTTTGAATTGTTTTGCTTCAGACCCAAAACTAACTGCAGATCAGATACGTTCATTCTGGCCGTCAGCTCCCCACTGCGGTCTCCAATCTGAGGAGCGCACACATACAGGAAGGAAAAAAACATTATTGGAAGTGCTAGTCCAGAAAACACACGCTCAGTTCAATCATGAGGAGAATCTCATGAAGCATGTCCAAGTCACATTTCACCCCAGAATCAAAAGAAAGAAAGAAGACATTTTGTTTTGCTTTGCACTCACTTTTTTTTAATGACAATTAATCACGATTAATCGATTTGATGTTTTTATATATATATATATATATATATATATATATATATATATATATATATACACATACACACACACACACATTAAATATTTACAAACTTTTATGTTAGATGCAATTAATTGCGATTAATCGATTTGATTTGATGTGTAGATATATATATATATATACACACATATTTACAAACTTTTGTTAGATGCAATTAATCACGATTAACCGATTAATTTGACTTGATGTGTTTTTATATATATATATATATATATATACACACACACACACACATTATATATTCACAAATTTTTATGTTAGATGCGATTAATCTCGATTAATCGATTTGATTTGATATGTGTTTATACATACATCTATATATACACACACTATATATTTAAAGACTTATGTCAGATGTGATTAATTGCGATTAATCGATTTGATTTGATACGTGTTGTACACACACACACACACACACACACTATATAGATACAAACTTATATTTTGTTACATGATTAATCGAGATTAATCGATTTGATAGCACTTAAATTAAACTTATTTCAGCTAGTTCTCATTTTCATTTGAAGTTAAACTACTAAAATAACAATCTAAATAAACTAAAACTAAACACTTAAACTGAAACAATGAAAACTATAAGTATACTTATTTTTGACCCTGGACCCTGGACATAAGGGTCAATTTTTTGAAATTGAGATTTATACATCATCTGAAAGCTGAATAAATATTTCAATTAATGTATGGTTTGTTAGGATAAGACAATATTTGGCCAAGATACAACTATTTGAAAATCTGGAATCTGAGGGTGCAAAAAAATAAAAATATTGAGAAAATCGTCTTTAAAGTTGTCCAGATGAAGTCCTTAGCAATGCATATCCACTCACAAAAATACATTTTTTATATATTTACAGTAGGAAGTTTACAAAATATCTTCATTGAACATGATCTTTACTTAATATCCTAATGATTTTTGGCATAAAAGAAAAATTGATAATTTTGACCTATACAATGTATTGTTGGCCATTGCTACAAATATACCCGTGTGACTTACGACTGGTTTTGTGGTCCAGGGTCACATTTTTTAATAATAATAAAAAAAAAAAAATAAAAAATAAAAAAAAAACTGTAAAATGAAAATGAAAACAGAAAATGTAAAATTATTTTACAATATTAACAAAAACTAAACTATAATAACTATAATAGTATACTAAGCTTTATTTTCTTCATGTAAAATAAAATGTATTCTTATAATTTATTATTCTTTCTTTTTTCTTTTGATTTTTCTTTTCATTGAGATTCACCCGTGGGCCTTCCTGTGCAGGCAGGAAGTCTGTTAGTGTTATCTCTGTGAGCCAAGCACACACACACACACACACACACACACACTCTCACACACACACACACACACACCTCTTTTGAGATCTCCAGATGTTTTTCAGTGAAGCTCATGGCCTGCTCGTGGTTTCCCAGTGCGGTGTACGCGTTCCCTAAACTCCAGCACGCCCTCCCTTCTCCGATCCTACACACAGTGACAGAAGGATTAGACATCAAAAACAGCAGCACAGACAGGAAGTGTCAAAGACAGCCTACCTGTCCTTGAGGTCCTGCGCTATGATGAGATGTTTGAGGTGATAGTCTATGGCTCTCTCATAGTCCTGCAGTAGTGTGTAGGTGTTGCCCAGACTGTAGCAGGCCTGAGCTTCCACGGCCCTGTCCTTCAGCTGCCGCGCCAACTGCAGCGTCCGCCTGTGGGATAAACATCCAACAAAATGACCTCGAGATATGCTCTGAACACACTTGAGACCACTGTCGCCTTTGGCTTGCTTAGTTGGGGTTTAAAAGACACTTCATAATCAGTAATATTGTTGATTTGACTGCGCTGACGCTATCGGGTGAGAACAAAACTTGAACTGAATTGAGCTGGATGATGACACTATTGTCTTTTGTAGAGCTGCTTTATAGCAGAATCGAATTTGTTTCATAATATATAAAGCACCATTTAAATAAAGATGATTGATTTCAGCTCATCTAACAGCAAAGTATGGAAGTACTTTTTTGCGGGGTATTTATCATGGTAATTCCACAATTTTAGGCATGAAATGTTGAGCTAAATTAACAGATACATGTTTTATAACACTTCTAAAAAATACATGAATGGTGTTCCCAGTAAAGATGAAGTGACAGGTAAAAAAAAAATAAAAATAAAAAAATATTTACAACAACTGTTCATGGATGCATGTTACTTTACACATCTGTGTGTCAAGTTTATTTAATTGTATATATGGTTTAATTTCCAAAGCATGTCTGATTCAAATCTATTTGTTTGTTTGGTTTTATTAAAGAAAATGTACTGATTTATGAATGAAGTCCTTTGTATATATATATTCTGTATTAACTGTCCCTTATGTCTATTTGTGCTACTGTTTTTGCAAATAGTGCGTTAAAATGCTGAATGTTTGCACTATGGTTTCTTTGCAAACTACATTTTGTTTTTCTATGCCTTACAAGGGAAAGAAATGACAATAAAAGTGACTTTAATATAATATATATATATATATATATATATATATATATATAAAATAATGGAAATTAAAATAAGGCCCAAAATAAAATAAAATAAAATAAAATAAAATAAAATAAAATAAAATAAAATAAAATAAAATAAAATAACAAAAAAGGCCCAAAATAAAATAAAATAAAATAATTATTGTTATTCTTGCTTTGTTCGTATTCCCTGCTTGTATATTGTTAATAACTTAGAAAAAATATTTAAAAAAATAAATATAAAATAAAAAATAAAATAAAATAAACAAAATAAAATAAAGAAATAAAATAAAATAATAAAATAAAAATAATTATTGTTGTTGCTTTGTTTGTATTCCTTGCTTGCATACTGTTAAAAACTAAGAAAAAAAAAAAATTTAAAAATAAAATAAAACAATAATAAAATAAATAAAATAAAATAAAATAAAATAAATGAAATAATTATTGTTATCGTTGCTTTGTTCATATTCCTTGCTTGTATATTGTTAATAACTTAGAAAAAATATTTTAAAAATAAATATAATAAAATAATAAAAAATAAAAATAAAATAAAATATAACAAAGAAATAAAATAAAATAATAAAATACAAGAATTATTGTTGTTGTTGCTTTGTTTGTATTCCTTGCTTGCATACTGTTAAAAACTTAGAAACAAATATTTAAAACTAAACTAAAATAAAATAAAATAAAATAAAATAAAATAAAATACTAGCAAACTGACTTGTAATGTTCAGCTGCAACTTCAAACTGCCCAAGGAATATGTATGCATTTCCCAGGTTGCAATATGCTCTCCGCTCCGCGGTTCTGTCTCCAAACTCCTTCGCAATAAGGAGACGCTGTAAAAAGAAGAAAGCATTATTAATATTTACATCATGAAACGCATTTTCTGCACTACAGATGTACAGACTACAATTTCTTTATTATTATTGTATATGTAGCAATATTTATTTTAAATATCATTACAACAAGTATAGTGTTATATAAATATTATTATAATTAATTATTGCACACAATAATACAAACTTTCTGTACACTAATCCATCATTTATAATAGTTTGTGCATTTTTCCCCATAATTTTTAGTTTGTGCATTTTAATAGAAACCACAAGTACATTAACATTAAAACTAACAGCTTCATTAAGAAGCTCTCAGTATGAAATACCTGCTCGTGGGCAAGAACTGCATCCTGGAAGTTTCCGAGCAAATAGTGCGAGTTGCCAAGGTTTCCGTAGGTCCTGCCCTGTGCCGCTCTGTCCCCCAACTCCTTCACAATGGCCAGATTCGCTCTTCAAACAGAGACGTACAGTAAGAGATACAGCAGGGGAAATAAAATAATAAAATGTTTAGCATGCTTTTGGAAAACATTACTGCTCGTGAGGCCAATCAAATCTCTTTCAGAAATGAAATATTTTGTCTTTTGGCACACATTTGTGTCGTTTACACACTAGTTTTGGGCATTCAAAGGAATGAAAACAACAACGCTGGCTCGCTCACTCATAGTACTCAGTTGCTTTCTTTAGTGCGATGCGTGCCTCCTCGGGAAAGTCTCCAGGGTCCATACCGCTCCAACATATGTTCTTCCCTTTGGCGTGGTACACATTCCCATAATTATACAGCGCTCGAGCCTGCCCCACCTAACAAAACCACACACAGACACACATCCAGACAACACACACAACCAGCACTGATTACACACCTAAAACAGATCGACAGCTTGCATTTAAACTATGTTTATGGTCTGCTAAAATAGATCAAGCCGTGTCTTTGGAGAACAGGACAAATGTGACTTCTAAAGACATCTGAGGCAAACTTGGCCATTCAAGTGGAATTCAAAGGAATAAAATTTATCATTTACTCAACCTTATACATGGGAGATATAAGCAAAACATTATATCACATTAATCTTAAAAATTTTGGTTGATAACAATATATAATCAAGACACTTTGAAAAGTTTTTTAAAAAACTGAAAAATGCTTATGACCTTATGACAATTTCCCAGTAATCCCATCACAATTTATTTAAAATATCATTTATTTATTGACATTTAAAAAAAAAAAAAAAACTGTTTATATTAAATTAAATAAATGAACAATTCATTTATTATATTTGATATATATATATATGAACAGTTGGTTATTTCTATTTTAGCAATAAAAATAAATTAGATTTTATTTATGTACGTTTTATATGTTTATTTATTATTTGCATCACTAAATAAATATTATTAGTAAATAAAAAAGACCATTAACCTTTTATTGGAGTGGAAGATATAGGCATAATATGTCACAATATTATTGTATATTGTTAATAACATACAATATAAATAATAAATCAAATAAAAAATATATATTTTTGTTGTTGCTTTGTTCGTATTCCTTGTATATTGTTAAAACAAATAAATAAAAAATAAAAAATAAAACAAGTTAAAAAATAAAATTGTCACAATATTACTGAAAGTTTTTTGTTTGATAACAAAATATTATAAAAATAACAATATATACAGTCAGTTTTATTTTTATTTTAACAAGAAGTAAATAAATACTTATCTGACTGGTAAGTTTTATGTTTATTTTGGCAATTAAATTAATACAATTTTATTTATTTATATTTGAATAGTCAGTTTTATATTATCAGTAAATAAATAATCTTTTATTTATGTATTTATTTACATGCTAACATCAATAAATAAATATTATCAGTCAATAAACACATTTAAACAGCTTTTTATTTTATCTGCTCACCATCATTTACAATTAAGCTTGTTTTTTTATTTGTTTATTTTTTTTGCTTTGTTGCTGAAGGTTTTCTTTGGCTCTGCAAGCATATTGTGACCAGGAGCTTCAATTTTCAAAAAAGGACAAGAAGTGCCATAAAAACAATCAATACTATTCAATATGTGATATTCCCAGTCTGATGACGCCTTATGATAGCTTCCACCGTGGCTGTCACATCTTACTCACACATACACATCGCACATATGTACATTGTGCCTTGACATGCCAGGTTTGACATCAGCACAGAACGGCATTGATTTGTGTAGATTCCTTAAAATATCTTATTTTGTGTGTTTCGACAGAAGAAAGAAACGTCATACAGGTTTTGAAGACAGAAAGAGAGTAAATGATGACAGAAACTTCATTTTGGCTTAAGCCATTCCATTAAAATGCCTTTAGTTTCATTTAACACCTCACCTTATCATGGAGCATCCTGGAAATATCCAGGTGTCTTTGGCAACAAACTGCTGCTTCATCATAGCGTCCCAAAACTTTCAGTGTGTTTCCAAGGTTCCCACTGGCTTTAGCTTCTCCTAGCTGATCTCTGATAGTTCTAAAATAGTCATAACAACAATTATTTTAGATAAGGATATAACCCTACCGGCTTTAAAACAGTGACATAACATTCCAGATCCAGACCTAGTGAGCGTCAGGTCATGCCGATGGTATTCCAGAGCCTTGTTGTAGTCGTGCAGGTGGAAGTAGGCGTTTCCCAGCTGACTGTAGATGGCGCTCAAAATCTGCAGGTCTTCTGTGCCCACCTGGATGGCCGACTCAAAAAAGGAGACGCCCGCACGGTAATCTCCCACTTTACACAGACGCTCACCTTCCAGAGCCAGTTCCAGACACGAGGCCTCCATCCTGCAGGGGGCAGCAGAGAGGTGAGCAAAGAGCATGATTAGGAAAAAATGGGTTTATGAGGTAGCAATCAGACGTAGGTTGTGGTCAAAATAGCATACTTCCCTACTATATAGTAGGCGAAAAACAGTATGTGACAAGAGAAGTATGTCCGAATTCATAGTACTCAAAAGTGTAGGCGAAAAGTACCCAGATGACTTCGGGCGGGATTCTGAAGTGTGCATACTATGGACACTTTACTATCCCATGAAGCCTCGGGAGATGATTTGTGAATGGCAGTGAAGCAACATAAGCTGGTAGGTCACATGATAATGACAACATGGCGGATGTGGTACATCCGGATTACATTCATACTATAGACATTCATATTATATAGAACGTACTTTTGTAACGCTCGCAAAGTACGTACTTATTCAAAATAAGTTCCTTCTCACAAGAGTATGTCATTTCAGACAGAGCCGTAGAGAGCTTTATTTATGAGATCAGAGACCAAAAAAAAAAAAAAAAAAAGTCAAAAAATGAACAAAAAAATGGAAATAAAATAAATATTAGTGCTGTAAAATCGATTAATTGCGATTAAATGCATCTAACATAAAAGTTTGTAAATATATAATGTATGTGTGTATGTGTGTGTGTGTATATATATATACACACACACACAAACTGTTAGATGCGATTAATTGTGATTAATCGATTTGACAGTACTAATAAATATATTCAAAATTAAATAAATAAATACATAGATACATATTTTATTAGTTTATTTTCAACTAATTATCCATTTACTAAGATGATCATAAAGACACAAGCAAAGCAAGGTGAGTTATGATAGAGCTTATAAAAGGAAATAATAAAATATTTCAGTTTGATATGCATTTTGATGAGACTATTGAAAGAAAAGAGCAACTAAAGGTTTTTAAACCTAATGAACAGTCCAGTATTTGTGTTTAAGCATATATTATTCAGACACTGCAGATGCCTTTTTAAGAGGCCTTATATTTGAGGGTCCGGGTCCTCTTGACAGATTCTATTTGAAGTCTATTTAGTGTAAATGCATTTCCCATTCTTTTATACACACTGAGAGACGGGTTACATTTATCATCTGTGGTAAAAGCATTCCACAGATATGGCAGAAAAATCTAGAAGGAATTATTACAACACCAACATCATTAGGTCTGTGTCTACACAAGTTCTTGAAAACATCTTGTCGGCTGACATGCAATAAAAATATGAATGACTCCCATATGAAGAGTTCAAATGGTGTCATAGAATGACTAAGAATCAAGGAGCTTCCAAGAATCAAGGAGAACGCTGACCTGAATGCCTGTAAACCTTCTGAAGTATCACAATATAAACACGCGTTGTATTTGCACACAAGGACTTCTGTTTGTTCTTTCAGAGTGTGCGTTCATGTTATGTATAGACATTAGGTGCCCATTTTTGTCTGAAAAAAAGCACACTTTTGGTCCTCACCAAATGTGAAAACGCTGAGTGAAGAGACAAAATCAGTCAATCACAACATATCTGATGTTTAAAATACAGAAATATTTAGAGAAGGAATGAAAATAAGAAACTAGCTAGAAGCTACATAACATGTCTTGTCATGGGAAACAAAAAAAACAAAAAAAAATACAGAATGATTCATAGCTATTACAAAAGAAAAACACGACTTCCTTACCACGTCATCAAAAACAACTGAAAACTGTTTAACTTTAAATACATACAATACCAATTAATAAGTTTGGGGTCTGTAAGATTGTTTTAATGCTTCTGAAAGATTCTTTGAAAGAAAAAAAACTAAATTTAACTCATTGTAAGTCCCCCCCCCAAAAAAATATTTCAAGATACACTACTGTTCAAAAGTTTGGGGTTACTAAGATTTTTTAACGTTTTTGAAAGAAGTCTCTTATACGCTCACTAAGGCTGGCTGCATTTATTAGATCAAAAATACAGTAAAAACAGAAATATTGTGAAATATTATTACAATTTAAAATAACTGTTTTTATTTTAATATATTGTAAAATGTAATTTATTCCTGTGAATGAAAGCTGAATTTTCAGCATCATTACTCCAGTCTTCAGTGTCACATGATCCTTCAGAAATCAGAAATATGCTGATTTGATGCTCAAGAAACATTTTTGATTATTATCAATGTTGAAAACTGTTGTGCTGCTTCATGTTTTTGTGGAAACCAGAAAGAATTTAAGAAGGTCAAAATGACAATTTTCATCTGAGATTTGGAGCCAAATTAGAGGGGGGTAAAAATGACTTTAAAAAGATGTCAGCATCATAATTTTATTTTTACACAGAGATTGGTAGGTCTATTATTTAAATCTGTTTACTCTAGCAATTTTTGGTTCATTATATGCCAACAGTGACCGTTCAAAAATGGCAAAAAGCACTTCTTGTGTTTTTTTTACCTCAAGTTTGCATGCCTGTAACTCAAGAAGTATTAAACATATCTAAATATATCCTTTTAGATTTTGGTTTTTAACAAACATTTCTTTTGGTCTCTTTATTTTAAAGGCCCTCGATGGTTCAATCCTAGAGATATGGAGATCTCAATGCAGCTCCATGAGTAAATTGGTAAATTGTACACATTTTCAGTGGCCAAAAAACAAATGTGGGTCACTTTGCATACAGCTGATATTTTTTTCTTTTAAAGAGGAATATCTGAACAAATAATATTGAAACTAGAAATGTATCTCGTGTTTTTCTATCAACACAATTGCATAGAACATAGCTGTCTGTGTGCCATAAATATTGTTTTTCCAAAGTTTGCTTGCCTGTCACTCAAAAAGTATTAAAGATCTCAATATGATTTTACATTCTGGTTCTTAAAATTTCTTTTGAAACCTTCATTTTCAATGCCCTAGATGGTTCAGTCCCATAGATGTGGGGATCTCAATGCAGCTCCATGTTCAATATGCTGAATTTTACCCATTTTCAATGGTCAAAAACCAAATGTGTTTCACTTTGACACAGCTGATACTTATTGCATTTAAAGAGGAATGTCTGAAGAATAAATAATGTTGAAACTAGAAATGTATCTCGCTTCCCTTTATCAAAACCATTGCGTAGAACATCCCTCTCTGAGTGCCAAAAATCCACTAAGAATGGTTAAGCTGAGGCACATTAACTTGCTCTCAAAAGTGAATCTATATTTTAATCCATTTTAGGGATATTTGGAAGAAGGGATTTTGTTCATTTTAACAGCTTCTGAAACTACCAAGAGTTCAAATACGCAGTATCGTAACTACATGTTACCACAATGACATCTCAATATCTCTGGGATTGAACCATATAGGGCCTTTAAAAAGAAAGATTCCATAAGAAAAGTTTCATAGGATCAAGAATCTAAAATATTACGATGTCTTTAACCCTTCCTGGATTACAGACATGTAAACTTCAGAAAAAAAAAATATATATATATTGGCACTTAGAGAGGTATGTTGTACGCAGTTATTATGATAAATGGAAACAAGATATATTTCTAGTTTCAGTATTATTTGTTCTTCAGACATTCCTCTTTAAACACAATAACTATCAGCTGTTTGAAAAGTTACCCACATTTGGTTCTTGATCATTGAAAATGGATAAAATTCAACAATTTTGAACATGGAGTCGCATTGGGATCCCCATATCTGTAGGACTGAACTATATAGGGCCTTAAAAATGAAGATTCCAAAAGAAAAGTTTATTAACAATTAGAATCTAGACGGATATTAAGTTATCTTTAATAGTTTTAGTGTTACAGGCACATCAGCTGTATGCAAAGTGACCCACATTTGGTTTTTGACCACTGAAAATGTGTACAATTTACCAATGAAGCCGCATTACGATCTCCATATCTCTGGGATTGAACCATTGAGGGCCTTTAAAATGAAGATACCAAAAGAAAAGTTTGATAAGAACCAGAATCTAAAAGGATATTAAGATATCTTTAATACTTCTTGAGTTACAGGCATGCAAACTTGAGGCAAAAAACACAAGAAGTGCTTTTTGCCATTTTTGAATGGTCACCATTGGCATATAATGCGACAAAAAATGCTAAAGTCAACAGATTTTACTAATAGACCTACCAATTTCTGTGTAAAAATAAAAAAAAAATTTCTCAGGTGAAAATTGTCATTTTGACCCCCCTCTGCAAAACAGTAAATATACATTCATGACAATTAATATTTTGGCTTTCTTCTTCATTTATGTATTTCTTTCACCAGAAAAAACAAACAAACACATTTTTAGCTGGGAACCTCTGGTTGAGTTGGCACGGAATGACCCCATAGCAACTTCCTAGCAATCACCTCAAACATCCTGACAACGCCCTAGAACATCTTAGCAACCAACACAGCAACGCCCTGGCAACCACATATGACAACTGTGTGCAGAAAAGCTCACCTTTTATCCTTTTTCTTTTTAGAAAATTCAGTGCACCGTCTAAACATCTCAATCTTTTTGATGACTTTGTCTCCTCCAGTGTGATAGACACGTTTAATTCTCCACAGGGTGCAGCACGAGACCCACGGCTTCAACCTTCTCAGACACATCACAAAACTGGTTTACCTCTTCCAAAAGACACCAAATTCCAGGAAAACCCCCTCTGCGAGACCTTTCCCAACCCTCTACCCCTGTGAGAAGCCTCTGCATAACCAGAGGAGGCTTTAGAATCTGAAAAGTTTCGTTGTTGACATGCCGTGACGGGTTACGCTGGGTCTTGTACACAAAAACGCAGGGTCAGCGGTAAGCCTGCAGATAACAGATGCAACAGAGCAACATGCCCATGTCATCTACGGACACCCGATGGCGAGCGTCAATTCCAATTATGAGTGAGACGACACATGGAGATTATCACGCATAAAGGGGGAAACAGAGTAACTCTAATGTGCTTTGAACAGCTCCTAAACCCGTTATTCCAGTTGGGTGGGTCGACCTCAGTAAAAAAATGCTATGCAGATACTGAATTTTTTTTTTTTTACTTACACTTACACACTTTATTGACATTTATGGTTCCATGAAGAACCTTTAAAATCCATGGAACCTTTACATTTACTTTCCACTTCACAAAAGGTTTTTATAGTGGAAAAAGGTTATTTAGATTTTTAATATATTGTTCACACCAAGAAAAAATGGTTATTTTAAGAACTATTCATGGAAATGTTCTTTGGGGAACTAAACATGGATATTCTACACTCTTATAAATAAAGGTTCTTTATTGACATTTATGGTTCCATGAAGAACCTTTAACATCCATGGAATCTTTCCATTCCACAAAAGGTTCTTTACAGTGGAAAAGGGTTCTTTAGAATTCTAAAATGTTATTCACACCAAGAAAAAAAAAAAAAAAAAGTTTTTTTAAGAACTGTTCACTTAAAGGTTCTTTAAAAAGGTTATTCTACACTCTAAAAAATAAGGGTTCTTGATCGGCATCTATACTTCAATGAAGAACCTTTAACATCCATTCCACAAAAGTTTCTTTATAGTGGAAAAAGGTTCTTTAGATTTTTAATATATTCTTCACGCCAAAAAAAAGGGTTCTTTTAAGAACTGTTCACGGAAAGGTTCTTTGGGGAACCAAAAATGGTTATTCTACATTCTTAAAAAAATAAGGGTTCTTTATTGGCATCTATAGTTCCATGAAGAACCTTTAACATCTATTCCACAAAAGGTTCATTTACAGTGGAAAAAAGGTTATTTAGACTTGTAAAATGTTATACACCATCAAGAAAAAAAATGGTTCTTTTAAGAACGGTTCAATGAAAGGTTCTTTATGGAACCAAAAATGGTGTTTCTACACTCTTAAAAATAAAGGTTCTTTATTGACATTCTTTGTGGTTCTTTACGGTTCCACGAACCTTTAACAACCATGGAATCTTTCCATTCCACAAAAGGTTCTTTATAGTGGAAAAGGGTTCTTTAGACTTGTAAAATGTTATTCACAGCAAGAAAAAAAAAGGTTCTTTTAAGAACTGTTCAATGAAAAGGTTCTTTATGGAACCAACGTTCTACTACATTCTTAAATATAAAGGCTCTTTATTGACATTCTTTGTGGTTCTTTGGGGAACAAAAATCCCTCAAATTCTTATATAGCATGGCTGCAAAAACACTCTTTTGGAACCTTTATTTTTAAAGCATAGTTACTCAGTTTTGCTTGCTAAGACAAACATTACTATTACTATTGCTCATAGTCAAGATTAAGGATTAGAACAAACCTCTAACCCTAAGAATTAAGCTTTAACTAAGTCCTGCACCATTTGTGCAACAGAGATAAGAGTGATTTCCCAAATAATGTGGCTTGTTGAAGACAGTTCTATAACCCTTCTCAGTGTTCAGAATTTAGAAAATAGAACAAGACCAAGGGACCCAAGAAATAACTCTAGTCACTCTTTTGGCTTGAATCAGTAAGCAAACAACCAAGTCAGCAACTTTTGCACAGGCAAGGGCACAATGTTCTTTAGAATATGTAAACATATAGCCACTCTTGCCATTAATAATAAGAGTTGGTGTGTAGAAAGCATGAAGGCTTTTCAATGGTGTCAAGGAACAAAGCAACCCAAGAAAACCTTCCTAAATCAATTAATCTTCTGCTGAAGTAGAGTGAGATGTTGTCATGAAGAACGAATCGACTCCAGCCAGAAAAACAGTCAGGTAACCAAGGCCACGCTGGGAAAATCCATTAGACCAAGTTAAATCCCGCGCTTTGCCCAGAGTGTCCTCAACGGAAGGCTGGCAGCGTTCACATGCTCTAATTTCTTTATCCTCAGCGAGGTGGGACACGGGCCGAGCGGCTGACGTGATTTCTCCACTGACCGATGCAAATGACTAATTCGCACCATATATTAACTCATACTTCTCAAGACACACCAGACATATGTTGCTCATTATTTCTGTTCATTTTAAAGCTCTGACATTAAAGGGACAGTTCACTCAAAAATGAAAATTCGGTCATTAATTATTCACCCTTGTATCGTTCTGTGGAACTGAAAAGGAGAAAGTTTAGCACAATGTCTCTTTTCCATACACTCAAAATGAGTTGGGTCACACTTTAGTTTAGGTCCAGTTCTCACTATTAACTATGACTTTTGCCTCAAGCTCCTAATAGATTATTAATAGTTAGTAAGGTAGATGTTAAGTTTAGGTACTGTGTAGGATTAAGGGATATAGAATAAGGTCATGCAGAATAAGGCATTAATACGTGCTTTAGAAGTACTAATAAACAGCCAATATGCTAGTAATATGCATGCTAATAAGCAACTAGTTAATAGTGAGAACTGGACCCTAAACTAAAGTGTTACCATGAGATGTTACAAGAAAAACAGATCATGACTAAACACAAAATGGCAGTTCAAATATGTAGAAAAATAAAAAAAAAGCTTATTAGCAGCAGTGGGAAATATACTCATTGAATCAACATTTTCACCACAAAATAGTAGAAAAGTCACCATATGGTTTAGAAGATTTGGATTCGGAATAGCCTACATTAATACAATGGACTACAAGATAGAACGATAACTATAAAGATAACTATAACGATAACTATATTTGCGTCCACACCAACGAACGATAACGGTCTGTTTATTCTAAGCTCACGCGCTGCGGTTTCAAAGCGTGTACAACATGTTTTTGCTGTTCTTGTTGCATTTACACGGCTTTAACCAGCAGATGTCCTCAGCATGCTATGTTTCGAGTGAATAGCTAGTGTAATCGATCTAATCTAACAGTGAATTTAGCTGACGAAGTCAATATAGTGGAATAAAAACAACGCCTAGTCCTTTCACTGCAACTTCAAAGGAAGCAATGTTGTTGAAACTAGTGCTGGATACCTGAGGTAATTTTATTACACTGTTTGCTAGCCTGACATAATGATCTCATCGGTAATACTTCTCACCATTTATTCTGAGGGTATGTCCGATTGTTTACCATATATCCATTTTCTTTTAAGTATCCTTGAAAAGGGGGTTTGACTTGTCAAACAGTGGTGGCTTTTTCTGGACCTCAGCGATTAACTTCTCCGCAATGTCGTCTGCCATTTTAAATGCGCGGACCCTTAAATTAGAATAGATTCTGATTGGCTGTCAGTGGTTTATCGTTCAACAGCTGGAAAAAATCATTCTGAAAGTGATCCCAACGATATTGTTTCTCTATATAGTGTTAACGTTATAGCTGTGGTGTGGACAGTGCTATTCTTTTATATTTAGAACGATTTTTAGAACTATATCTTTATCGTTATCTTCACAGTTATCGTTCTTGGTGTGAACGGGCCTTTATGCTGGTGCTTTTTGTCCTTTTTGGAGCTCAACAGCACCTGATATGCTTTTATTGTATGAAAATTAGCAACATGAACATCCTGTTAAATCTCTTTTTTTGTTCTACAAAAGAAAGGAAATCATATAGGTTTGGAATGATATGAAGGTGCGACAAAATTTGTGATGAAATGATGATAAAATGTCCATGTTTGGGGGAACCATCCCATCCAATCCCAACCAGGGTTGCGAGGTTTATGTAACAAAACCAGCCCAACTGCTATTCAAAACTCGCCCAATCATGGCCAAAACTAGCCCAATTGCGTCGTTTCAATCCGTGAACTAAAAAACCCTATTCCGTAGGAAAATCTCGGACTTGGCAACACTGATCCCAACTTCAGGACCTTGTTGGAGCCATGACCTAGTGGTTTGCGCATGTACTCCAAAACATGCTAAGCCAAATTAGATCCCATTCCTGTTCTCTCCAATTATTTCCTGTAAATGTTTTATCCATGTGTGGAAAAAGAAAAAAGAAAAAAAAACATAGGCCCTTGACTCATCTTTCAGCTTCAATGTGAGACGGTCACACAGTATTTCAGGATGTACGACAGCAATACAAGAGACAAAACAGTGCCAACAAGTGATGACCCTCCATTTTAATTATTAAACACGGCTATTAAAAATGCACACGCAGGAGATCTCTCGGCCAACCTGAGCCCTTATACAAGCGCCTCTACCCGCAGCACTGTATTACATTTCAAACCACGTTTATCTGATGGAAAAACAAGTGCGCGTCAATGGAAAGAAAGACAGGTTTTTTGGTATTTACAGCAAGATCTGTTGCATAAAACACTCCATAACCAGCAAAAACATGATGAGTTCAAAGAGAATGGATGCACATCAAAAAACGGCTGTAGTTAAAAGTTTTAACCTTTTGATTTGTGTACCGTATGGCAAGACAAGTCTTTTCTCCTACCTGGAACGGACATGAAACGCTTGATCCTCGTCTTTTGTGATCGCATCCATTTAGATTCATAGTAAAAGTCCACGTTTAAAACAAAAATGCAACAGCAAACACTAGAGAGATCTGGAAATAAATCTAATATCATGTCATCATAACCCTAAAACAAAGAACAAACTTAAAGATGGAGCGAAGACGTCCATGTTATCACAGTATCTGAACCACTGACCATCTGACAGGCAAGCGACACTAAAGAAAGAGTCTGAGAAATATGATCCTCTCTCTCCCACACACACACACACACATTGAGGTGTAAGTAGCTAATGATTTCATTAAGAAAACAGTCATTGACTGACTAATCACAACACGCTGTACACTTCCACCCTACAAACTAATTCTGACTTGAAACATATCATGTTACATCTCATGTGGAAGGCTGAACATGAGGAAGTCTCTTGACTTCCCCGTGAGCAACCATCTGATCATTAAAAGATACTTTTTCCCAGGATGGAAAGTTAATGTTGTTGTCTTACAGTGGCTGTTTGAATTAATAAACCAACATATGAGAAAAACAAAGGGTTTTCAATTTAAAATTAAGACTGAAACCATCACCATCAGTAATCTTGATGAATGATTTCATTTGAAAGGATGGTGACACATTAGGAATCACTTACTCACCCTCTTATATATGTATTTCCATCAAAAGTTGCGATTTTAACTTGCGCACGAAATTGGAATATCTCATAAAACATTTGCGAATACAGCATTCTTTCCATCCAATGTGTTTAAGAGAACAAAATCGTCACTTTCTATAAAAATGGAAGTTGTTGCAATCGGGGAAGCCACTGTGGCTCTTTTTTTCCTACATCATAAATGACTCCGATTGCGTAGATGAAACGCAATAAACGCTGTCATGTTATGGAATAAAAAGACTGTCAAAAATAACATATGCCTAAATCAAACCCATACATGTGTAATTCTAAAAACTGTAAATATTCTGAGCGTAATCGTGACTTTATGAGGGTAAGATTCCAGAATCTATGATCAAAACAGATACAGATACAACATTTGCCATGTTTGTTTGAGTACGACTCCAAAATTTATGACTGGTTTAGTTTACACACACAAAACATAGTTTTACCATTGCTGGGTTACGAGTACGAAGTCGAAGTCTTGTTTCAAGAAGCGACAATCTACTGTCAAAATTACATCACCGCTGTCACAGGTATTCGATCACACACAGTGCGCGTGCGCGGCCTGATCCTGTCACTCACCTAAAGGGATGGGCTTTTCACGGTAGTCATAAATTTTGGAGTCGTACTCAAACAAACATGGCAAATGTCATATCTGTATCTCTTTTGATCATAGATTGTGGAATCATACCCTCATAAAGTCACGATTACGCTCAGAATTTTTACAGTTTTTAGAATTCCGCACGTATGGGTTTGATTTATGCACTTGTTATTTTTGACAGACTTTTTATTCCATTACATGTTATCTTGTGTTCGGATACTGGTGTATGCAAGTACAGTTTTGGGAGGTCATTACACAAAATCATTCAGATGACAGACTTTGGCTCAGGAATTTCAGATTGATCAAACATTTGAGATGCTGTGTGATGCGATTGGTCCACTAGTTAGTCCAGTTATCCAATCGCATCCTCTGTTAAGGCAAAGTCACGTGAGGTTTTTTTTGTTGCGCACTGAGGGATTTATTCAGTAAATGCATCGATCGATCAGATAAAACATTTATCCGCCTAATTGAGCGCATACATTTTTTATTTTAGAATTTTATGCGCATCTTTGCATTTCTATCCAGTGTTTTTTATGCGATATCCCAAAATGCGCCTAAAAATAGGTGGATGGAAACATAAGCTAGTGGCTGTTGGGTGTGATAAACCCTTTTATGAGAAAACAAAGGGTTTTCAGCTTAAAATTAAAGGGATAGTTCACCCAAAAATGAAAATTCTGTCTTCTCACCTTCAAGTTGTTTTAAACACAAAAGAACTCTAAGAAATCTTGGGTTATTTTTTCTACCCAAGTCCTGGGTTGAGCCTTCTGGGTAATTTTTTTGGGTTATTTTTCCAGTGTTTGGTTAGTTTTTGTGTTACCCACATCCTGGGTCAGACGTAATAACCCAGGGTTTGAGTTATTTATCGCGGGCTATTTGCGACCTCTTTAATTTTATGCAAAGCAACATACAGAGGCGCGATGAGTCGCCTAAACGAGTGCTGCGTCGGTCTTTTTACGTGATGGAAATGCCTGATTCCTTGCATAAAATTGTATGATTCTGTTTAAAAAGATACAGAATATAAAAACTTTAGGATGTTAAAATATGTTCTCAGAATTGTACACTGATTATTTATGGACAGGTTATGGAGTCAGTCACAGCATTTTTCAGCTACGAGTGAAATGCAGGGCTGAAGTTAGCAGTTCCCCCGCCGAACGCGAGCCATCTCCGGCACGAGATCCAGCACCATTACGGTGGAAACAGGACAACAGAGACTGCTCGATTACACTTGAATTACTTCTAAATGTTTAATTTTTACTTCTAATATTTGTTAAACGAGCTTAAATGTAGGCAATTAAAAACGATATAAAATATGCTATACTATAAAATATGATTGAAAATAAAGGAATTATCATGCAAACCAGTGGTTGTGTGGAGTAACGTTATTTAAAAAAGTTTAGAGGATTTAAGTTAATCCGTAAACATTAATTCACGGATGAAGAAAAAAAAAATAAGCAGTAAAAATTACAGTAAAAATGTTATGCTGGGTTAAATCAACAACCCAATTTGCTGGGTAAAATTAACCCAACATGTGTTCTGTCCTTTATTTACCCAGTGTTTTTTAGAATGAAAAATGTCAGTAACCAAATGGTTGATGGACCCCATTGACTTCCATAGCATTTTTTTCCCCATACTATAAAAGTCAATGTGGCCATCATCTGTTTGGTTACCCATATTCGTCAAAATATCTTCTTTTGTGTTCAGCAGAAGAAAGAAACTCATACAGGTTTGGAACAACTTGAGGGTGAGAAAATGACAGAATTTTCATTTTTAAGAATTAAAACCATCACCATCAATAATCTTGATGAATGATTTCATTTGAAGGGATGCTGACACATTAGACATCACTTACTCACCCTCACACTGATCCAAACCCACCCGTGTGACTTTCTTCAAAGAATTTCTTCACAGAAACACAAAGAAGACATTTTCAAAAATAGTACAGTGGCCAGAACCAGTCAAGCTACAAAACTGACAATAAAGCACCATAAAAATCTTTGTATGCATGAAAAAAGCCCAAGAATCAATGGCATTTGGCATTTTTGATATCAAACCTGTATGACGTGATGCTTCGTTATGTAATATATTTGAAGATAAACATTTATGCAAATAAGGTTAGAGAGCTATGATGAAAGGGGATGATATTTTAGCAAATAAAAACTTGTTATCATATAACTTGAGCTCGATGTGCATGACCTTTAATGCCATTTTGGAGATTGTCATCTTTAAAACGTCTCCTTCTTCATTCCACAGAAGCAGTGTTTAAAACTAAAACCAAAACTATTAAAAATCTTGTTAACTGAAATGAAGCTGAAATAAAATAACATAAATATTAGATAAACTTAAAATAACCTAAACTAAAATAGGAAATGTTGCCTTGCCAGCTAACTTTAAATAAGTACTAAAATTATTGAAATAAAAATAAATTAAACCTAAATAGAGATATTTTTAAAAAACAAAAACTAATACAATTGAAAAAAGCACATAGAAAAATGACTAAAACTTTAACATTTTTTAAAAAATGATTTTAAAATATTAATAAATACTCTAATAGTATAAAAATTACACTACATTCTAAAAAATGCTGGGTTAAAAACAACCCAAGTTGGGTTGAAAATGGACAAACCCAGCGGTTGGGTTAAATGTTTGCCCAATCTGCTGGGCAGTTTTATTTAACTCAACTATTGTTTAAAAATTACTATATGACTAGCTTAAAATGAACCCAAAATAGGTTGGAAATTAAAAATCAGACACATAATTACTAAAGGCAACAATAATAATCAAAAGGTGAACATTTATTAATAAGCAATTTAATGTTTATTGTTTGATTATTCATTAAACTTATTAAATTTTCGTTTATTAAACATATTAATACATGTTAACTTCCAACATACTTTGGGTTCATTTTAATCAAGCAATACAGTCATTTTTAAATAATAGCTGAGGTAAATAAAACTACCCAGCAGGTTGGGCAAACATTTAACCCAATCGCTAGGTTAAAACAACCCAATTGCTGGGTTTGTCTATTTTCAACCCAGCATTTTTTAGAGTGTAAAATAACACTGCACAGAAGAAAGTCCTGGGTGAGACAACATTTTTATTTGTGAATTGAACAAAAAACACAGGCAGTGGGAAAATGTGTCAGAAATCATATTTGTTTGTACTTCAGGAATTCCTTGTATTGAGCAGAAAACTGAACGCATTGTTCACTTTCAAAAATACATCAACTGACAATCTGGATACTCCGGAAAGGGCTGTGACCTTCATCTCAAGTAAAAAAAAAAAAAAAAAAAAAAAAATGGCCAAACATGGTGGTTTTGTGGCTCCTTTCCTCAAGACCTGAGCCAGTTGGTCCAGCAAACCAAATGCAAATTTACTCAAGCGTGCGATAAAGACACACTGCATGAATTTTCCTTTTTGTTTGACATTTCGACTTCCTTGCCAGTGTAACTTCACAGAACAAGCATGCCAGGAATATCCAACCACTCACACACTGGTCTGCACCATCATTTCAGTTCATGCTTTATTTACGCCAACAGTTCCAGAAACATTGCGCCACTTATTCAACTACCCTGCACTGGTGACAGCAGCTTTGTGAGCACTAATAGTCCAGATTAGTCAGTCTCTACAATAGAATAAAACACAAAGTACAGCCTGTGCACTGTAAACAGCTGTGATTCATTAAAAGATTCAGACACAAGAGCGGCTGTGTCCATTCTGTCAGCCGGAGCCTGTTCCAGGTGTTTCTCATAAAAATCCCACGGGAGGGAATTTTGGGGAACTACTTACAATGAGTCTTACGGTCATATTTCACCCCGAAATTAAAATAAAAAATTATATTTTGCATGAAGAAAATGACCCCTATTATTGTGCAATTTAATATTTTTAGTGACATATTTTTAGCAACAGCCATAATTCTCATTTTAATGGAAACCAGTGCATTTCTCGTTACTGTTAATGATGAGTCTAACTGATGAAGATCATCCTGCCTGGACACAATTAATTAAACTGTCTGTTAATTTGAGTTTTTTATATATTTTTTAATATTAATGATTTAATAACATTATATAAGCCTATATGAATAGAAACAGTACAATTTAAATAACATTATTTTCCAGTGATTATGGCAATGATATTTTTTGTTTTTGTCCAATTTAGGAAAATGTGCCTAATAATGTCACAAAACAGCCCTTTTGTTTTTACATTTTTACAATTTTTCAACATTTTTCACCAATTTTTGTTTCAATATACCGTATTAGTAGATGAATGAACACTATGTTTTGACAGAATATACTCACTATTATGCCATGGTTGGTCAGCATATTGACGTGCCTTGAGATAAACTGTAAAGATAATTTTGACTTGTAGGAAGTCGTTTTTGTACGAAACTGTCATAGAAGCAGCAATAAATAAATGAAAAACGTTTCTCAAGAAAGACAAGACAAGGAAGTACTTAATATGCAACACATATACAGATTAGTTCAGTGGAGAAGCTGTTCCACAAGTAAAATAAACCCAAAAAAGAAAAGAAATCAAACTCATACCTCAGACACTTTCAGATCTGTACTTTAAAATGTGTAATCGCGCTACATGTCCTGTGGTGGAAAAGTTTCTCGCTTTTTCAAGAAGCATCGATAAACTTTCGTTCTCTTACTCCGCCATGTTTTCTCAAGATACTTTTCTTTCCTAACTTTTTTTCGGAAAAAAAGGAAAGCGTCTTTTGCTTTGGCACGCCAATCATTACACAGGAGTTTGTAAACGCCACGCCTCGCCATCATAATGCTTGTGTGCTGAAGTAATGCTCGCGAATGAATCATTTTGAATGATTCAGTCGAACCGATTCGCCAATCGATTCGCAAATCGGGCAAATGTGAATCTATGAAGAGGGACCAATATTGTGAAATTAAGCTATGACTAATAATTAGCGTTGTTATTTAATATTATTATTAGCAAGCTAATGCTGAGCCGATTCTTTTGAATGTTTTGGTCGAACCGATTCACAAAGCGTTTAACTGTAACAGGTGAGTTTGTTTTAGTTTAAAACTGTAATGAAGGACGGGGGAATGTTGATAAAAATATTGAGGAAAATAATACAAGTACTAATTAAAATAATTGATATCATTAATAAACTAATACGTTGTTAATTAACAATGTTTAAATAAAAGAAAGCACATGTCAGGGAAGCTATAGACTATAAACTAATTAAAAAAAAAAACATTTTAACAAAATAAAGCGAACCGATTCGCGGTGAATCGGTTCACTGAACTGACCGTTCTGAAAGAATCAATTCACTAAAATTAATTGGACTTCCTAGTGCTAGGAGCAGAAATTATTTTACTGATTTAGTTCTGTCGGCTCCTCAATTTAGTTATAACTGTATGTAAAAAAAAAAAGAAAAAAAAGAAAGACTTGATTACATAAAAAAAAACACTCCTAATGCCTTTAAAAAAAAGAAACTATAGTTAAAACGTCTTTAAAAAAACTACGGCGAGTAAATAGTAGTGTGATGTATTGACCAGCAGAGGTCACTGTTTATTACTGACGGACAACACCAGCTGTCATTTAAAGATTTCTGAAAGCCATGAAGACATTTATGTATGTTTTTCCTGTTTTAATAAAAGGTAATTACATGTCAGACATTAAAGCAAAAGCTCAAGAGCACTTGAGCTCAAAAATAGGTACATGTACACATTGTGCCAGCTTGCTTATGCATATAACATAAGCACATATATGACGACATCAACTTAACTGCACTATTAAAGGCAAAAAAACAAAACAAAAAAAAATCCATTACACAGGTAGGCCTAATACATCATAAAATTGAATAATACTTCCATCTCTGTAATGCACTCTGATTTGATGCATTAATACACTTAAGGCCACTCAAAAACGTGGAAACAAAATAATGTATTACAGCTGGAAAATACATACATTATAAATACAGCATTTATACAAAAGACTTTTACAATAATTTTAATAGCTGTTTATAGGCAACAGAGTATAAATGCACATTTGGTAAGAAGAGAAGAGACCAGACAAGACGGGATGAGAAGAAACAAGCAGAGAAGAGATGAGACATAAAGAGAAAAGTTGCAAACAGAAGTAAAGATGCAAGCAGAGACTAGAAGATGAGAAGAAATGAGCAGAGATGAGATGAGGAGACAAACAGTGAAGAGACGAGACAAGAAGAGAAAAGATGAGAACAGAAGTAAAGACACAAGAAGAGACTAGAAGAGACGAGCACAGATGAGACAAGAGAAAAATCGAGAACAGAAGAGATGAGCAGAGAAGAGATGAGACAAGAACAGTAAAGACGAGAACAGAAGTAAAGACACAAGCAGAGACGAGAAGAAACGAGCACAGATGAGACGAGAAGAGACAAGCAGAGAAGAGATGTGACAAGAACAGAAAAAACAAGAACAGAAGTAAAGACAAGCAGAGACTAGAAGAGAGGAGCAGAGATGAGACCAGAGAAAAGATGAGAACAGAAGAGATGAGCAGAGAAGAGATGAGAACAGACAAGTAGAGACGAGACGAGAAGAGAAGTTAAAAGACGAGAGGAGAAGAGAAGACATGAGAAAAGAAGAGAAGAAAAAAAGATAAGAGAGAAGAGCCGAGAAGTAGAGAGAAGAGAAGTGAGGAGAAGAGACGAGAGGAGAAGAGACAAGAAAAGACGAGATGAAAAGAGACGAGACGAGAAGGGACAAGATGAGATGAGACTAGAAGAGATGAGATGAGAAGAGACGAGACTAGAAGAGACAAGACGAGAAAAGACAAGACGAGATGAGAAGAGACGAGAAGAGAAATGACGAGAAGATACTAGAAGAGACGAGAAGAGACTAAAAGAGACAAGAGAAAAGGTGAGACGAGAAGAGACTAGAAGAGACGAGAAGAGAAAAGACGAGATGAGAAGAAACTAGAAGAGACGAGAAAAGACAAGATGAGATGAGACTAGAAGAGATGAGAAGAGACGAGAAGAGACAAGACTAGAAGAGACGAGAAAAGATGAGACGTGAAGAGACTAGAAGAGACAAGACAAGAAGTGAAACGACGAGAAGAGACTAGAAGAGACAAGAAGAGACTAAAAGAGACAAGACAAGAGAAAAGACGTGACGAGAAGAGGCTAGAAGAGACAAGACGAGAAGAGAAAAGACGAGATGAGAAGAAACTAGAAGAGACGAGAAAAGACAAGACGAGAAGAGAAAAGACAAGATGAGATGAGACTAGAAGAGATGAGAAGAGACAAGACGAGACCAGAAGCGACGAGACTAGAAGAGAAAAGATGAGACAAGAAAAGACAAGAAGTGAAAAGATGAGAAGAGACTAGAAGAGACAAGACGAGAGAAGACGAGAAAAGATGAGACGAGACTAGAAGAGACCAAACGAGAAGAGATGAGACTAGAAGAGACGAGGAGACAAGACGAGATGAGACTAGGAGAGACGAGAAGAGACAAGACAAGAAGAGAAAAGACGAGATGAGAAGAGACAAGATGAGATGAGACTAGAAAAGACGAGAAGAGAAAAGACTTGAAGAGACAAGATGAGAAGAGAAAAGACAAGACGAAAAGAGATAAGATGAGAAGAGAAAAGACGAGACGAGAAGAGAAGGCTACATATAAAGCA
The DNA here is from genome assembly GCA_039654765.1 of Mylopharyngodon piceus. Lineage (NCBI taxonomy): Eukaryota > Metazoa > Chordata > Actinopteri > Cypriniformes > Xenocyprididae > Mylopharyngodon > Mylopharyngodon piceus. The sequence continues at coordinate 3,916,593 of CM077446.1, forward strand.
ACACAACAGAAGTCTTTGGAAGCAGCGTTGACAAACAAAAACACTCCACAGTTCAACATCTGACATGTTCAGAGAAGGTGAATTACTTGAGTATGGAGGAACAGTGTAGAGCAGATGCTATAATCACTGTTTTTTGTTTGTTCTGATATGTTGAGAAATATAAGACAGCTTTCAATACCAGCGGCTCCACATCTGCAAATGTCTTCTATTCTGCAGTGACACTGACAATAAACTGAGTAAAAATTTCTGCTCTCAGTAGCTGCAATATTTCAGTAATTCATTGATTTTTGAGTGACCTAGAAACAATCAGCCAGCAGAATGGAAAAAACAGGCTAGTTTTTGAGAGTTAGTGTCTGTATAGACACGTACAGTATCAGTCTTTGCTACAAAGATGCTTTTGAACATTTACACTGTTATTGCAGAAAAAAAAAGATAGTTTCTTGAACATATGTTGCATAAATTGCAGGGCATGCTGTCACACTATATGGGGTAAGTTGTCACAATGGGAAGGAAATGGGAATGAAAAACAAAACCCATTAAATAAAAATGAAAAAGGTAACGTACAAAAATATCAAACCACTGTTTTGGCAAACAGAAATTGTAGTTTAATAAAAACATGTGACGTGACCGGGGTTACCACATATCTCACTCTATCAATAAATCTATCGATCTTTAAATTTCTCTTTACAAATGTTAAATACATAAAAAAAATGTTAAATACATATATAAAAAAGCAAATTACGGCTACAGGTTTTATTTTACTATGTAAAGAAAATACATAGAAAAACAAAAAGCTCACAGGAAAAAAACATACACTGACAACAACATAATCAGTTATTAATATTTTGTTGGTTCTGGATGTATTCATAATCTCTTTGTATGACAGCCTCGCCAAAACTTTTGTTTTCAGCATGTTTCATTGCGTTGTCACAAACAACACAATTGACTCCAAGCACAACTATGCAATATGCTTACAAAATCTTTATCACATTTTTAATAATATTTCTATAAAGGGTGAAGATGTCAATTATCCTAGGCCAGACAACAGTTTTGCAATGATAAATTCCAGTAGTCACATTTTTTGAACATATATATTTCTCTAATTAATTGTTTTCAGTGTATAATTCACAGATATCCTGCAGCCCAAATGTACAGTATTTGAACACTTCAGCCACTATTAAAACTGCAGAATACTTTTGGTGTCACTGTTGCAGGTTAATGGGGATGATCTCACTTCAAGTCATTTGTTGTCATATAAACCAAGCAATACAATTTGCATACAGCAAAACAGTGATTCATTCAGATGTTAGTGTTTTATGGAGGCACTGATGAGTTTTAGTGACTCTAGAAAGGAGTGTCCATCTGACTTCCTTTGGCTCCAACAGGGACGACAACGTAACTCCCATCTTGATATCGAATCCATCGTGAGCGTATTTCATTCTGAACCTGATAGACAAACACATATATGATATACAATCACAAAAACCCAGGAGAGACTTTCCTCAAAACCTAACCTAAACCTAACTTAGATTATAAACATTTTTATATTATTAAGTTTAAACTATAGGCTAACCTAAGGAAGCTTGTTTCTGCCACAGAATAAAAAATAAAAAGGTAATTGAGACTTTTTTTCTCGCAATTGCGAGTTATAAAGTCAGAATTGTGTGATATAAACTCAAGTCTTTTTTCCCCCTTGGAACTGGACTTTATAACTCACAATTCTGAGTTTATATCTCGCAATTCTGACTTAATTTCTCACAATTGCAAGTGTATAGCACACAATTCTGACTTTATTTCTCGCAATTGCGACTTTATATCTCGCAATTCTATTTCTCGCAATTACGAGTTTATATCTCGCAATTTTGACTTCATTTCTCGCAACTGCGACTTTATATCTCGCAATTCTGACTTTATAACTCGCAATTGTGAGTTTATATCTCGCAATTCTGACTTAATTTCTCACAATTGCAAGTGTATATCACAATTCTGACTTTATTTCTCGCAATTGCGACTTTATATCTCGCAATTCTGACTATTTCTCGCAACTGCGACTTTATATCTCGCAATTCTGACTTTATAACTTGCAATTGCAACTTTATATCTCACAATTTTGACTATTTCTTGCAATTGCGACTTTATATCTCGCAATTCTGACTATTTCTCGCAATTACGAGTTTATATCTTGCAATTCTGACTTTATTTCTTGCAACTGCGACTTTCTATCTCGCAATTCTGACTTTATAACTCGCAATTGTGAGTTTATATCTCGCAATTCTGACTTAATTTCTCACAATTGCAAGTGTATATCACACAATTCTGACTTTATTTCTTGCAATTGCGACTATCTCACAATTCTGACTATTTCTCGCAATTACAAGTTTATATCTCGCAATTCTGACTTTATTTCTCGCAACTGCGACTTTATAACTCGCAATTGCAACTTTATATCTCACAATTTTGACTATTTCTTGCAATTGCGACTTTACATCTCGCAATTCTGACTTTATTTCTCACAATTGTGACTTTATATCTCGCAATTCTATTTCTCGCAATTGCAACTTTACCTCGCAAGTCTGACTTTATTTCTCACAATTGCAACTTTATATCTCGCAATTCTGACTTTATATTTCGCAGTTGCAAGTTTATATCTCACAATATCTTTTAAATTGTTTTATTCTGTGGCAGAAACAAGCTTCCATAATAACCACTATACGGTGTAGACTAAAATAACATAAACAGTGACTCATTTGTCTAATAGATCAGTTCATATAGTGGTTTTGTTAGAAATGAGTTTCATTAAATGGAAGATGCTCACCTTTACCGTAAGCACTGGTTGAAATGCAATGCATTATTATTATTCATCCTTAATTGCTTATTGGCCTTTGAGCAGTCCTCTTGTAATTCCCCAATCTGCTTCTTAATCAAATCAATAAAGACTGGCAAACAAGGATTTTATTGGGCCAGATTTTGAGTACAAATATTGTTAAGTCCTCTGAGAATGCTGATTATCTCCATTCAAACACAGACTTGCAGAATCAACTGTCAACAAAGCAATTTGTCTAGATGTCTGTCTGACTTGCAAGCATTTTACAGTTTGCAAATGCATTTATAGAATCTAGCTTTCAGCACATTACTTTGAATTTTGGTGCATTTTTTTATTTTTACGGTGTGAGGGCTGTCAAACAATAATCACTCACCTCCTGGTTCAGGAAACAGTACAGAACTGCCACAATAAGACCCTAAAGAAAATCAATGAAAAGGAGAAAATCGGTGTCTGTAAATTGCAGTCTGTGCTCCTCAGATCAAATATCTAATATTATAAATCCATCTGTCTTCCTCTCCCTTTTATCTCAGATTGAGTGCTTTGAGATACAAATTATATGCTTTTAACACCATTTCTGCAGGACCATACTTATGCATAACCATGGATGTATCTGTGTGTTTTGAGCCAGCCGGATCAAATCCTGATCCATCAGGAGTGTCCATGAGATTAAAATGCAAGACGGTCCAGTGCTAGAGTATTCAACCGCAGTGAGGAATTGACTTGCAATGCGTGCGTAAGAGAGTTAATCCAGATAATGCCATACTAATGACATCCAACAGCTGACATATTTTACAAGTGTGACTCTGAATATAAACATGATAGAAATCGCTCATCAATTTGCATGCTGTTGATTTTTTTCTGTAGAATCCAAAAGGGTAAATTCAGAAGAATGTACATACTCTTTTCCACAGAATGACTGTTCATAGAAACCTCACTGGAAGTCCCTCCTTAAACTGGCTCTTTTCAGTGAATCAAAAACATACAACTGTGTAGCATGATTCATCAACGAATGACTCCTCTAAACCAGTTCTTGTGTATCGCAAATCAAGAATAGATGTATTGTCCCAGCCCTACCTCCCAGCGCTAACAGTATAGTCTGATTCATGAACAAATGGCTCTTTTCAAATGGTTTTTTTAGTGAATCAAAAACATACAACGTAAACTGTGTAGCACAATTCACCAATGAATGACTCCTCTAAACCAGTTCTTTTCAGTGAATCAAAAACATGCGACTCACCCAGTAGGGCTGGGACAATACATCGATTCTCTATTCGAGATACAATTTTTCTGTATCGATTCTGATATTTTCCAAATATATTGTGAATTGAGAATCGATGTATTGTCCCAGCCCTACCACCCAGTGTTAACAGTATAGTCCTATTCATGAACAAATGACTCTTTTCAAATGGTTCCCTTTAGTGAATCAAAAACACAGCGCAAACGGTGTTTGATTCACGAACAAATGGCTCTCTTAAACTGGTTGTTTTTAGTGAATCAAAGACATAACACAACTATGTCTGAATGATTCTTTTAAATCAGTTCTTTGAAATGAATCAAAAACATACAGTGCAAACAATGTTGTATATGAACAAATGTCTAACCTTGTAATGAATTATTCAAAAAGACTCACAAATTTTATATACAATTTTACAGCAGTTTTTATAGTCTATAAATTTAGAATACAGATTGATATAATCAGAATAAATTAAATTTAAAGATGATGGCAGCTTTTGGTTGAGTTGATTCCTTAAATGAAACTGCATAGTTTTGCCTCTGTTGTTTTTTTAATTAATATTTTTTGTAATGTATCAAGTACCAAGGTTTTTTTAATTTATATGTATACTTACAACATTAGCTGAGAGAAAATTTCTTTCATATAGAAGTAGGGATGCACCGATATGAAAATTTGGCTGATACCGATAACCGATAATTCTTTATATTTAAAAGCCGATAACCAATATATTGGCAGATAAATCTAAATCCAAATTTTTTTATAATTTTTGAGAGCCTGATTACAAAGACAAAAGTCTCACCATTAAAAGCCATATCCCAAGCACACACTTATAATGTTCTCATAATTTTATTTAGCCTATACGACAGACTTGCAGACGCTGCACATGTTTTAATTAACTGTATTTTTTCCTTTTTGAAGTGACTCCAATCATATTTCTAGCAATTTATAACCATCATGGTGAACAGTGCGCATCTGAAGTGTCTCATCTGAAGGAAATAATCCATTTTTTATCAGCTTTAATATATCAGCCAAATTTTCTTATCGGGCCGATAACGATAACATTAAAAATGGGCATATAAACGGCCAATACCGATATGGTGGCCAATATATCGTGCATCCCTAGTATGTATCAATAACCAGCTCTACCAAACACCATTGGGTCATGTTGTTTGAAGAAAAATGACATTACTTTTGAATAGAAAAGTGAAGCATGTGCTGTACTACATTTGCGTTCCAAAGAAAAACAACAGCATACAGGTTTGGAATGACTTGCATGTGAGTAAATAATGACAGAATTATCATTTTTGTCATTTCAGATCAGTGAGGAACCTGAATGCTGCTGTAAAAATGTTTTTGATTGCCATGCAAAAATGTCTGTGCTTCCTAAAAGATATGCTAGGATCTGAACATGGCCCAAGTGACAGCCTTAAAGGCGGCTAAATCAAAATACTGCTCTTATATATATATATATATATATAGTATCTAACAGAGAACCCTAAAATAGACGTCTTGAGATATCAAACCTGTCACTGAAACAGCCGTAGGCTCTGTAAACAGCAATCTGAAAACCGCCTACACGATTCAATCATTTTCACATTCAGGTGAGCCGACATGTCTGACTAGTCAAGACAAAGAACACAGTCTTGCTTCAATGTTAGCCGTCAAAGAAAGTAATTAGCACTAAAAAGCGCACATCACGGACATCATATTATGACTTAAATAAACTTTTACAATTAGGTAACAGCCTTCCTGTTATGTTTCTCACACTCCTGCATAGAATTAATCTTCAAAATTAGTTACCGGCCCTTCAGGAAACTCAATTAGCGTTCGGCTAACTAAGTGATGTCTCTAAAACCCCAATGTCCATCTCCTGTCTCAACGGATCAAAGGTGAGATGAGGTCTGCTCTGAGGTTGTTTTGATCAAAAACTGTACCGAGGGGAGCGTGTCTAAAGACTGGAATACACCACATGACTTCTGAACAGATTTTAAAACTTACGACTTGTAAATGGTTCTAGAGAAAAGTGAGCATCATACACTATATGTCTGAGGATCACACACTAGACCTAAAGGTAGGGTAGGCTATGTTTTTCATAAACACATTTTGTTATACTGGTTGAAACTCTCTTCAATGATAGCAATCAACAATAAAAGTAGTCTAAATATATAAAGAAAATGTATATATTTATTCTGTGGAAGTCTCAGGACCAAACAGTGTTTGTCCAATCATTGCATTCAGTCCGAATGCAATGATAGGATGTCCTACCTGCTCGTTTTTAAATCAATAAAAGAATCTGATTTAAAAGAAAAATTTGTTTGTGAATCAGACTACGTTGATTGTGTCGTCTGTTTTTGATTCACTTTTGATTAATCGGACTACACTGGTTTGATACACAATGTTTTTGATTCACTAAAAAGAACCGTTTTAAATGAGTCATTTGTTCATGAATCAAAGTATACTGTTTGTGCTGCCTGTTTTTGATTCAATAAAAAGAAGTGGTTTAAAAGAATCATTTGTTTCTGAATCAGACATTACGGTTGCGCTGCATATTTTTCATTCAATAAAAATAACTGGTTTAAAAGAATCATTTGTTAATGAATCAGATGCTGTTTGTGTTGTCTGTTTTTGATTCACTAAAAATAACCAATTTACAAGAGCCAATTGTTGGTTAATCAGACTACACTGGTTGCGCTGCAATTCTGACTTTATCCCCCAGTTTCACAGACAAGGATTAAGCTAGTCCTAGACTAAAATGCATGTTTGAGCTGTTGTAACTGAAAGCAACTTGCACTGACACATCTTAAAATATGTCAATGTCATTGTTTTGTCTCAAGATGCACACCAGTAATGTGTTTTTCTAGTGAAAGTTTATAAAAGCTACTTAAATGCCTTAATTGAACTAAGGCCTAATCCTGGCTTAAGCTTAAGCCCTGCCTGTGAAACCGGGGGTATATCTTGCAATTCTGACTTTATATCTTGCAATTCTGACTTTATAACTCGCAATTATCCTTTTTTTTTGTATTCCATGGCGGAAACAAGCTTCCATATATTCCAGCCTTAGTACGTCTATGTTCAGTAATTCACACTCCTGCTGAGTTCTGGGTTTAAGCTGTGTTGTGCTGATAGCGGGCTAGATAACCTGGAATGAGCCCAGACACAGCTCGATACAAAGCCGCAGGTTCACATTGAAGTAGTCTGGGAGAAAGCTGAAGACCATGTAATGAGTGCCGAAGAGAGGGATGAGGAGGAGGGTGGACTTGGTCAGTCGCCTGGGGGAAGGAGAGATAAAGGATGGAGAGGAGGAAGGGTGAGAGGTTATTGGGTAGAGCTGGGTGCTTCTGCTGAGTGGATTTTATGGATTCAAACAAGAGCATAATACTGCATGACTTCAAAAACAACACTTTAAAGGAATAGTTCACACAAAAATGAAAACATTTACTCACTAAGTCGTTCATAACCTAAATAGGGACAGATGCTGTGAAAGCTCCAAAAAAGACCAGAAACATGAAAATAGTCTATATGACTTGTAGGCTATATTTTGAGAGATTTGTGTGAAAGAAATCTAGCATGTTACTTTGGGTCCTGATATATGAGAGAAACCATGCCATTTTGGTATCAATGACGCATGGATGGAGAATGAGATGTTCACTTTTACTGTCCTCTATGGTAAATAATAATAATAACAGCATATTGGTTATAATAAAATAATGAAAACATTTTTATTTTAGGGTGAACTATTCCTTTAATATTCACAGTTTTCCTCTGTATGTGCACATAGATGTGCATATTCTTAAGTGCATTATATATACTGTGAGTAATGTTGTAAGTATAATCTCTTGTGTTTGTATTGTTCTTCATTTGTGAGTCCGATGAAAGCATTTGCCTACTGAATATGCATGTGTGCAGTGATGATTATAATTGCTTTGCTAATTTTAAATCACAAACATAAAATTTATTATTTATTTATAGAAGAATTAAACCATCATTCTGAGCTTATATAACTTGAGCAATATGTTACAAGTTTTCCGAAGCCATACAATAGCTTTGTGTAAAATTGAAAGTTTATTCGATGAAATGTAATGCTATATTTTTTTTTTCACAGAAGGTGAACTATAACTATAAATGTAGATGAGGTGCCTCAGTGTTAAACACTCACGGATCAATGAACCCGTGATGTTTTACTATGATAACACCACTGCACACAGCGAAATGTGTTTTAATACAAAACCGTTAAATAATCTGGGCGGAAACTCTTAAAACCGCTAATTCTGGAGAGCATAGCTGTCATTCACAGGCCTGTGTGAAATCTCCATATGCATGAGTATAACAACAGCAGCAAATACTCATTTCTGGCAAAACAGAGAGTCTCTTCATGATAACAGCATTAACAGGACACATAATAACTGAACACATACACACATCTCGCTCCAGATAATCTGTACAGGTCAGTGCTCTTAAACATGAGCTGGATACAATCCTCGTACACATGGATATAAAAACAGTGAAAATTTGATTATGTTGCTTGGCAACAGCCTACATTTTGGCCAATTAACTATATGACTTGGCAAAATAATTGTTGGTGATTATTGTTAATGTTTCAATTTGATTACCATAATCATATACCAAGGTACTTCAAAGAACACCACAGTATTACTATTGTACATGCCCAAAAACCATGGTAATACCATGGTTCCAAATCCCAAAAGATGTACCATGGTATTGACATGTTTCTGTTTTATTGTATTGTTAATACTTACAAAGAACTACCAAAAAGTATAGTATTTTGGACATTGTGAGCTACGAGGTTGTTAATCGATGGTTTTTGCTTCTCCTGACACTGTCAGCCTGCATTATTTCAACTTATTTTTAAAATAATAGTTTAACAGTGGAATTCCTGGTGAAAAACTACATTACCCATGATGCTGTACAGAAATTCCACCAATCAGAGTTGAAAAAAGCAACATGTGCCAAAAGAACTTGTTAGCTCCGCCCACTCCCATGAAGCACTGCGAATGGTGTAATCGAGTCGATCTCTCTACGCTTTCAAAATACTTAATATATTTTAAGTTTATTGCAAAATATGCATATATACACAAACATTTGTTTTTATATATACATTTAACATTTTTAAATGAGTAGTTTTACAGTATATTTCTCCATCGTTTTTAATTCAATTACGCTGTTCACAATGCTTCATGGGATTGTAGTTTCCCATAATTTTCATTCATGTCAGATTTCATATATATTCTATATATAATATAATTTATAATTAACTATTAGATAACTATTAGACTTATATATAACTATTAGAACTTGTTTTCATTAACTGAAATAAAGCTGAAATAAAATACAAATATTAGATGAAAAACAGGGTGTTTACATGACAATGATGTACTAAATATTGAAAAGTTTTCCTTTGCATTTTTTGCGTACAGACGACAGTATTGTCAAAAGGATCCCCATTCAGAGGGATCTGCGAAAACGACTGAAAACGCTGTATTCTGCTGCCAGGCCAGTAGGTGGCGATGTCAATTCATAAAGAAACACTACACACCTACAGACTGAACATGAGCATGCACGTCATCACCATTTTCACAAATTGACGTTTTTGTAGTTTACACGGAGATGATAACGGTATCGTTTTCAAAAACGTACACCCGTTTTTTAAAAGTTTGCGTTTTCAGGCCTTCAAAATGCAGTTGTCGTGTAAATGAATGGCCAAAACGTTGAAGTTGAAGTACTAAAATTGCTACAACTAAAATGTACATTTAAATACAATAAATTGAATTAAATAGAAAAAACAAAAATGACAAAAGCACATAACAAAATTACTAAAACTTACTAAAAGCTCATTTAAAATATTAATATTGCAATAGTATATAAATAATACCAAAATAACTCTGCTTGTGGGTTATCTATTAAACTACCTAAAACAGCAAAAGCTATTTTATTTCCCGTGACTGTTGTCATAATCACCAGCGCTGCTGGTCTCTACAGGGGGAAGTACAGTAGAGATGCTGTAGAGGCTGAAAGAACAAAGGCACGGCACTTAAAAACTATCAAAGGACCCTAGCAGTGAAAATGACGCGTCAAGCGCTGTTCTGGGAACACGATTCCATTTCCTGTCAGCGTGCGAGGTTTGCTTCAGCTTTATATCTGTAGTGCTTATCCAAGGATCTCAGTCTCACTCCATGCATTTCATTAGCACATCCCTGGAGTTCATATGTGTTTATGGGATTTAAAAGAGCAAAGTTTGCAAAACATCCGGTCTACTACGACAGCCTCATCTGGTTCATTTTTGAAGGCTGTATAGTATCCTTGACACTTGACCCAGTAACATTAGCACTTACTTTTTCTTTTTTCTATTTCTATTCTCTCTCTGTATTTATTTATTTTAAAAACATCCTTGCTACAAGCACTTTGCTGGAAAAACTGGGACTTGACACGGCACTTGCATACTGCTGCCCTCATGTCGATTTGATTGCTTCTGTTGTTCTCATTTGTAAGTTGCTTTGGAGAAAAGAGTCTGCTAAATGATTAAATATTCTCCACTGCCTATGATATCCCACAATCCTGTGCGTGCTCACCGCATTATTGTTACCATAAGACATCATTTCTAAATAATTTGACCCTTACATTGATTTTCATTGGTCATTTGCTCATATTAAATATTTATCACTTAAGCACTGAAATCATTAAGTATTTGCTGTTTTTGATCAATAGACATCGTAGCGCCTTGGAAGCCTGTCTGAAACAAGTTTCGGTAACACTTCACAATAAGGTTATGTTATACACGCAACAGTCAACATGAACTAACAACAAATTTTTTTGCATTTATTAATCTTGATTAAAGTTAACATCCATGTTGTGCTGCTTCATATTTTTGTAGAAATGGTGATATTTTTTCAGGATTCTTTGATAAATAGAAAGTTCAATGATCACAAATGTTTAAATGGTATCATTGTTTCCACAAAAACGTTAAGCTGCAAAAACTGTTTTCAACATTGATAATAATCAGAAATGTTTCTTGAGCAGCAAATCAGCATATTAGAATGATTTCTGAAGGATCATGTGACACTGAAGACTGGAGTGATGATGCTGAAAATTCAGCTTTGCTTCACAGGAATAAATTACATTTTTTATAAATAAAAAGAAAGCAATTATTAATTATTTTAAACTGTAGTAACATTTCATAATATTGCTGTTTTTTCTGAGCAGAAGAGACTTCTTTCAAAAACAAAAAAAAATTGTGATAGATGACAGATACTGTTTATTTTTAAATTAACATTAACCAGGATTTCTAAATGCTTTTAGTTAATAGTAGCAAATGCATTTACTAAAATTGAAGTATAGAATTGTTAGGCTTATTGTAAAACTCTCACAACTTGAGCCACGCTATCAATCCCACAATCCCCCACACAAACCTGCCGCTCGTCTCCCATAGAGAATGAACTGAAAACACCCCCTCATCTCCACACATGCAGCGAGTGTCCCTTCAGATCTCATGGGTTTGTGTTTTCTGTTACATTTGGCATGTACCTGTACTGAGCCGAATTGTTGAACTGGATCAAGCGAGGGTTTAGTTTCTGCACCAGAATCCTGATAATGTTCATGAAGAGAAGGAAGTTCACCTGGTTGGGCAAGAAACAGACATGAAAATAACTGTGTGAGTCCATTCATTCATCCATGTCATCATGCATTATCTTACCCCTATAGATACTACAATGGGACCCTTGATGATCCACCAATAAGGAGAATCTTCATTTATGTCCCAGCACCTGAAAAAAAAAATCAGGCCTGAACAGAGCTGATTAAAATCTGTACCTTTTCCGCAAATGATGGAACCATTTAAAAGGTCATCCAACTTTTCTGAACTGCAGAGCAGCTTTTTGCCTTGGCCCAAGTTAAAAAAGCCCACCATGGTTCCTAGATAGACACCTTCAATGTCTTAACCAGGTAAGATGCAATAAAGCAGCCAACGATAAAAGCCATTGCTTTATAATAAGTGCAACATTCATTCTAGAAGAGTGTTGCACGGGTGGCAATCTGGGACTTCTTGTAGCAGACTAGCTGCTGATCGAAAACATCAAAGGCGATGAGATTGAGTCTTGTAGTGTGTGTTTGGCATTAGGGGCTTGTTCAAATCCCTCACGAGCACCACTACTTAAGGTAGAGAAAAAATGTGCAATTACTCTGTGTCCTCAAAATACACTCTGGAGCAGATCCAGAGGATGATGCAGACCAGCGGAACACCTGCGAGAAAAGACGAGAGAGAGACAAAAAGATTATAATGTTAGTAAAAGGGAATCTTACAGAGAGTGTTCAATGCAACGCTGTAAAAAAGCATGGAATGTATTCCTAGAAGCTATTACTTTCAATGATGATACTTTCATGATAATGGCACTGAATGTAGAATCTGAAGCAGTTTGATCCAGACTTTATTCATTGATACCCAGAAAGAAATATATTAAAAGAAGATTCAGAGCTATTGTGCATGAAATATTAAGTGCCTTTTAGTTAAATTACCAAAAGTTGGTGTAATCCAAAATGAATAATTTAACCAATTATGAAAACGTTTATGGAAATTAGACAGAATCCGTGAAATTCATGAAGTATTAAACATATTTGCACAAGAAAAAGGTCATTTTTAAGTGCTTTCCATATTTCTAAAACAGAAATGAGCAGATCTCCTAAATATCATCATGAAATGCCATTTGGAATCCATTTAAAGGGTTAGTTCACCCAAAAATGAAAATTCTGTCATTAAGTACTCTCCCTCATGTCGTTCCACACCCGTAAGACCTTCGTTCATCTTCAGAACACAAATTAAGATATTTTTGATTAAATCCGATGGCTCAGTGAGGCCTGCATTGCCAATTAACACTTTTAATGCCCAGAAAGCTACTAAAGATGTATTTAAAACAGTTCATGTGACTACAGTGGTTCAACCTTAATGTTATGAAGCGACGAGAATACTTTCTGTGAGCAAAAACAAAATAACGACTTTATTCAACAATATCTAGTGATGGGTGATTTCAAAACACTGCTTCATGAAGCTTTGAAGCTTTACGAATCTTTTGTTTTGAATCAGTGGTTTGGAGTGTGTATCAAACTGCCAAAGTCATGTGATTTCAGTAAACAAGGCTTCGTTATGTCATAAGTGTTTCGAAATTTCAATGGTTCACCACTGGGGGGCGTGACTTTGGCAGTTTGATACACGCTCCGAACCACTGATTCGAAACAAAAGATTTGTAAAGCTTCGAAGCTTCATGAAGCAGTGTTTTGAAATCGCCCCTCACTAGATATTGTTGAAAAGTCGTTATTTTGTTTTTTGGCGCACAAAAAGTATTTTTGTCACTTCATAACATTAAGGTTGAACCACTTAAGTCACTTGAACTGTTTTAAATATGTTTTTAGTAGCTTTCTGGACATTGAAAGTGTTAATTGTCTTGCTGGCAATGCAGGCCTCACTCAAAAATCATCTTAATTTGTGTTCTGAAGATGAACGAAGGTCTTACAGGTGTGGAACGACATGAGGGTGAGTAATTAATGACAGAATTTTCATTTTTGGGTGAACTAACCCTTTAACTTTCCTAATGTGATGCAAAAGTATGTGAAACAGGATATTAAAAAAAAAATTGGATGAGACTTGATTTAATACTTCAGGAATTGATTGTAAAAAGCATTATATACCAGAATGTAGAGCTGCACAATTTATCGTTAAAAGAACATAATCTTGATTCAAACACCCATGCAATTTCATTCCTAAATGACAACGATTCAACTATTAAACCTTTGCCAAGTACGATCTCAGTGAACATTGATACCTGCATAGGCGCTGCCGCTGACCCAGAGAGAGCAGTTGTCATATATAGGTACGAAACAGATTCACAAACAGTCTTTTCAACCACACAGCATCATTATTTCTGTTACAATAATTCAAATTATCACAGAAGTACTGGGATTAAAGTTTATAGTTCGAATATAAACACTGATGTCTATGGCAGCGATCAAAATAGTGTAAATCCCCTTTTGAAAGTAACTTGATGCTTCAAATAAAGATTGTATCAAATACACTGTTATGCCAGTAGGTGGCGACAAGTGACTGTTAACAGTTGCTTGTCACCACCTACTGGCATAACAGTGTAATTGATACATTTGTCACTGAATCATTCAAGAGATTCATTCAAAAACGCTGATTCATCCAGTAATGAAACAAGTGAGGTCTTTGAGTGAGTCATTGAATCATTCATTCAAGAGATTTTTTTAAAAAAAGAATTCAAATGAATTAAACATTTTAAATAGACTGCAGCAATTAACATTTTGTCAGAACCCCTAGTAAATTACATGTTATTTTGATAAAAGATTAAAAACTAAAAATAATTATTCGTAATAAGTCCAGGAACGTGTATGAGAATGAGAACGATGATTTGTACATATAGTTATATTCCTTCTGTGCGTCTCTATGTTGAGTACTGCTTCTACAATGTAATTTAACTGTTTGTTCTTTCAATTGTCTGCTCAAATCAAAGACGATGGAGGTGCCAATCATGAGAGTTGTTCTGACACTTCTCAGCCCTCTCAGAGTCCCAGAGACCAGAGGAGAGAGAGACAGACAGAATATAAATGGGAATTGAGAAACAGAACAACAGAAGGATCATGCTGTACTTCACTGATTGGAGTCGCTGAGACTATAATAGCTGCTAACATGAGAAAAATAATAGACTTTAGAAGCATAAATGATGATAGAGTAAGTAGCCAAGAAATAAGCATCATAATGTACAGTCAGTTGGGTCATTACTGCAAAAATAAAACGCCAGACAAAGTGATCACGACCCAGACATAAAGCATATCATTTATTCTATATATACACTACCCTTCAAAAGTTTGGGGTCGATAAGATTTTTTTTTACTCCAGTCTTCAGTGTCACATGATCCTTCAGAAATCATTCTAATATGCTGATTTGCTGCTCAAAAAACATTTTAGTATCAAAGATGAAAACAGTGCTTAATATCTTTGTGGAAACCATGGTCGTTTTTTTTTTTTCAGGATTCTTTAACGAATAGGAAGTTCAAAAGAACAGCATTTATGTGAAATAGAAATCTTTTCTAAAATTATAACTGACTTTACTGTTTCTGATCAATGTAATGCATCCTGGTACTCAATAATAGTATAATTTAAAACAACAACAACAACAACAACAAACAAACAAATCTTTCTGACGCCAAACTTTTGAATGGTAGTGTAACTATGCATTATTGTGAAAGGTGATGTCAACTTTGTCACATCTGTAGGTCAATTCTACCAAAAAGTATAAACACTGAGGCACCATTTGAGCATCCTGACAAAGCAACACTCACTCAACCAATAGCGTGAGTTTGGAATGGGATTATCTGGTTGTTTGACCAATGACAAATGGGATGTGTTTGTCAGGAAAACTGTTTGTCATTATTTTTGCAATTCCATTTGTTGGTGTTAGTGGCACAGAAATTACATGTTTCAAACTGACTATTCAACCAATCAGTCTTAAACGGATAGTGAGTGTTGTGTTTTAAGATGGTGTTTTATCTTAAATATAGTCCAAGGTTCCCTTCTGTCCAGTGTTGCCAAGTCCGCGGTTTTCCTGCGAAATTGGGCTACTTTAACGCTGTTGCCGCGGGTTATTTTTCATGTCTGCGGGTTGAAGTGACCCCAAATAAAATGACATTTAGCCCCTGGAATGCGAAATTTAACAAGGGAACCCCGCCAAAAAGCGGATTTTACCCCCCAGAACCTGAATCGGGCTAGTTTTGAGTAGCAATTGGGCGGGTTTTGTTGTGAAAACCTGCTTCTGTCATCATTTATTCATGTCGTTCCAAACCAGTATGACCTGTATTCTTTCTATATTTCTATATTTTTTAAATATATTTTTCGAAATATATTCTTTTGAACTCCACCGACGAATTTTGGGTGAACAGACTTTCAACGAAGGGACAGATTTCATTGAAAATATATTCATTTGTGTTCCCTGAAGATGAATGAATGTAATATGGGTGTGGAACGACATGAGGGTGAGTAAATGATGACAGAATTTTCATTTTTGGGTGAACTAACCCTTTAATTATGAATTAACCCTTATGTTGTGTTCGGGTCATTTTGACCTCGAGAGGATTTTCTTTTTCCCAAAAACGTTAATGTTATCGCAATGGTCTAAAACTTACTGACTTCGTTCACACAGGGTATAACTACTTCCCAGATATTTTGGGATAATAATTTGTACTTTTTTGGGATTTTTTCCCCACCTTGTTACACAAAACGAAAACAAAAATCACAATAGCTTATAAATCTGTTGTTATGCTATTTTAATATTAGATTCACTCTTTTTTGTCAACTTGTTTTCTGTCAATTAGGGCAGGTTTTGTATTTATTTTTGAAACCGATTGATCATAGGCCTCATTGATCTGAGCTTATATCGGTCAAAAGACACAATCCATTTAAAATGAATGGGGGAAGATTGAAAATAAGAGAAACATTTAGTGTTCAGAAGCGTGTTCACATATTAAATGTGTGCTTGCAAAGATAAAGGTCTCAGACCTGTGCAAGCATGGATACATGCAGACTCGGGCTACTGCACACACACACACACACACTGATGTACACAAACAAGCTATTTTGAGTATTACAGGGTTTCTTTCTCACAGAGATGAACTTTATCCTCAGATCAATGAGGCCCACGATCAATCAGTTTCAAAAAGAAACAGAAAACCTGTCCTAACTGAAAGAAAACAAGTTGACAAAAAGATTGATAATATAGCATAACGAGTGATTTTTTAAAGGCCAATCATTTTTGACTGGGAACACCAAAGGTGTTTCAGGGTTTTCAAGAGAGCGTAAAGGTTATTTCATATTAGAGCACCGGTATTGTAAAGTGTTACCAAAAAATCTACATAAACTAACCCAATTTTTCCCCTTTCCTCTTTCTGTTCCTTTAATAACTCACAGTCTACTCTAATAGATAAAACCCATTTGTGATGGCCAGGGGAAAGAGCGTGTGAGAGGACAGAGACGGCGATATGAGAGTCTCACCCCAGCCCAGCAGAGCGAAACTCCACAGACAGCGCCGGCTGCGCGGGAAGGCAGAGACCAGCAGCGAGTTCAGATACACAGCTTCGACCAGCAACCAGAAGAAATTAGTCATGATGCAATAATGACAAAACACCACAGACGCCTTACAGGCTGCCTAAAGAAAGAGAGAGAGACACTCTGAGAATGATGAAAAGAGCAAAAAACTGCAGAGGAAGGAGATAAGCAGATGGAGAAAGTATAGACTCAGCAGGACATAGAGGAAGGTGAATATTTCTACTTAAAAAAATGAATGCAGCTATGGAGGACTCTTGAAGAAATCAAGGAATTTTCCATGAATAATGTACAAAATAACTAAAACTCTATATAAAACTTATTTTATCGTTCTTTTTAGCATAAAAGATGCTTTTTCAGAGGTGCTTAACCTCCAATATTTTCTATACATTAAAACAGTGGTCTCAAACTCAGTTTCTGGAGGGCCACAGCTCTGCACAGTTTTGCTCCAACCCTAATCAAACACACCTGATCCAGCTAATCAAGGTCTTCACCATTACTAGAAACTTCCAAGCAGGCGTGAATTGGAGCTGGTTGGAGCTAAACTCTGAAGGGCTGTGGCCCTCCAGGAACTGAGTTTGAGACCACTGCATTAAAATATATATACTACAATTCAAAGGTTTGGGGTCTCCTTTTTTTGGACAAAGGAATTAATGCGCTTATTCAGCAAGGATGCATTAAATTGATCAAAAGTGACAGTAAAGACAATTATAATGTTACAAAAGATTTCTATTTCAAATAAAAGCTGTTCTTTTGAACTTTCCATTCATTAAAGAATGCTGAAAAGCACAACAGCACAACTGTTTTCAACACTGATGATAATAATAAATGTTTCTTGAGCATCAAATCAGCATATTAGAATGATTTCTGAAGGATCATGTGACACTGAAGACTGGAGTAATGATGCTGAAAATTCAGCTTTGATCACAGGAATAAATTTTATTTTTAAATATATTCTAATAGAAAATGCATGTTATTTTTTATTTAGTACTGTCCTGAATAAGATATTTTACATGTAGTCCACAAGACAAAAAAATAGCTGAAGTTTTAAAAATGACCCCGTTCAAAAGTTTACATACCCTTGATTCTTAATACTGTCGTTACCTGGATGATCTAAGACTGTTTGTTTGTTTTGTGATAGTTTGTGAGTCCCTTGTTTGGCCTGAGCAGTTAAACTGATCATGTTCTTCAGAAAAATCCTTCAGGTCCTGCAGATTCTTTGATTTTCCAGCATCTTTTGCATATTTGAACCCTTTCCAGCAGTAACTGTATGATTTTGAGATCCATCTTTTCACACTGAGGACAACTGAGGGACTCAAACACAGCTATTACAAAAGGTTCAAACATTCACTGATGGTCCAGAAGGAAACACGATGTATTAAGAGCCGGGGGGTGAAAACTAAACTGAATTTGAAGATCAAGGTAAATTGTACTTAATTTGTCTTCCAGGAAACATGTAAGTATCTTCTGTTGCTTCCGAAGGACAGTACTAAATGAAAAAATTGATATTTAAACAAAATAAGAAAAATTTGGACAAAAAGTTTTCATGCCCTGGCTCTTAATGCATCGTGTTTCCTTCTGGAACTTTTTTTTTTGTCTTGTGGACTACATGTAAACATCTTTTATGTAAAATATCTTATTCAGGACAGTACTAAATAAAAAATAACATGCATTTTGTATGATCCCTCTTATTTTGTTAAAATTATTCACATTTTCACAGATTCTGCAAGGGGTATGTAAACTTTTGAGCACAACTGTATATATATATATATATATATATATAGATAGATAGATAGATAAATATACTGAGAAATATTACCACTAAGACATATAATATACAAAAAAAATATTGATAAGTTGTGTGTGTGAAGACGGTCAGGTTTGTTGTTTTCACAGGAAACAGCACTTAAAGGCTGTGGGGTCTGTTGTGATGGACTCACTGTAGAGAGTGTGCAGTGATCCGTGTCGTCACTGGAGAACAGCGTAGCATCTTTGATAAAAACAGCCACAGACTTTAGGATGAAGGTGAAAAACAACTGCATGTGGATGTAGTTTCGAGCACAGTGTAATCGCCTATAATACAAACAACATTAGTTATAAGTATATCATTTTAAAGAATACAACCTTCTTCTAACGTTACAGTAACTACTTTGAGACTGGTTTCCAAGCTACAGGCTGATTTAAAGTTGTAAAGCCAGAGTCAATTTCATGTGGAAACAGTAGCTAGATATATGCTAAACGTTACTCACAAAAGAGACTAGCTATATTAAAGCAATATTTTTACAGTAACTTTCAGGTTACATCAGTGGTGTGTTTGAGGTTTTTTTAGTCCACCAAGCACAGTACCTGAAGAGCAGCAGTATTACCACGGCAACAGAGAGAGAGAGCAGTGATGCTCCATAACCAACAGTGTAGATCAGTTTCACAGTGGCAAAATACGACTCCTGAGGGACAAATGAGCGCAAATCAATTACATCTAAATTACCATGTTGAGTTGAGTGTTGACTGTACAATGAATGAATGAATGATTATATATATATATATATATATATTATATATATACACACCTATCAGGCATAACATTATGAGCACTGACAGGTGAAGTGAATAACACTGATTATCTCTTCATCACGGCACCTGTTAGTGGGTGGGATATATCAGGCAGCAAGTGAACATTTTGTCCTCAAAGTTGATGGAAAAATGGGCAATCGTCAGGATTTGAGTGAGTTTGACAAGGGACAAATTGTGGTGGCTAGACGACTGGGTCAGAGCATCTCCAAAACTGCAGCTCTTGTGGGGTGTTCCCGGTCTGCAGTGGTCAGTATCTATCAAAAGTGGTCCAAGGCAGGAACAGTGCAAGAAGGCAAGCCGGCGGAGGCATTGTGATGCTTTGGGTAATGTTCTGCTGGGAAACCTTGGGTCCTGCCATCCATGTGGATGTTACTTTGACACGTACCACCTACCTAAGCATTGTTGCAGACCATGTACACCCTTTCATGGAAACGGTATTCCCTGGTGGCTGTGGCCTCTTTCAGCAGGATAATGCGCCCTGGCACAAAGCAAAAATGGTTCAGGAATGGTTTGAGGAGCACAACAACGAGTTTGAGGTGTTGACTTGGCCTCCAAATTCCCCAGATCTCAATCCAATTGAGTATCTGTGGGATGTGCTGAACAAACAAGTCCGATCCATGGAGGCTCCACCTCGCAACTTACAGGACTTAAAGGATCTGCTGCTAACATCTTGGTGCCAGATACCACAGCACACCTTCAGGGGTCTAGTGGAGTCCATGCCTAGACAGGTCAGGGCTGTTTTGGCAGCAAAAGGGGGACCAACACAATATTAGGAAGGTGGTCATAATGTTATGCCTGATCGGTGTATGTGAGTATGAATTGCAGAACATGCCATTGACCTCTGGGATGTCGTCCTCAACACTGCAGGCCTCATGGTAAGGAGGGAACGGCCGTGACCAGCCTCCAGCGCTGCAGTTACGACTCACTATACCTAGAGTAATCAATCAAGGTCAAAGGTCAATGACCATCATGCAAGGCAATCTCTGCAAGCTTTTCAAAAACCATTTAAATATGCTTATGCATGCACAGGCAACTTTTTTAGCATTTCTTGAGGATTTCATTGAGTTTATTTTTATCTTATTCTCTGGAGGACAAGAAGATGCAATGCATAAAATTAGCTTGTGCTGAATGTGAAATGAGATCTGTATCCTTTCCTACACAAGTCAGTGATGGAGTGAAACTTTACTCGTCATCAGATGAAACCGCAGCAGCACAATTTCATTTGTGGTCTTCCAGATTTGAATGTAGCATTGGTTGGCCGGGTTTAGACTGGGTTTAGTTTGTTATACCGGTGGATCTGTGGAGATTTGAGACGTTATTGCAGTGGCAAATATGAAAACCTGCCTTTTCTTTGCTCAAGCTCATGAAGCCTTGAAATTGGGGCCGTGCATTTTACCATTTGAGGTTTCAGCTCATATTCTCAAGGTAGATGTGTCTATTGTTAAAGCCCACAGACTGAAACCAACGCGTTTGCTTGCAGAAGCTGTTAATATGGAAATGCATGTTGGGCAAACTCAGAGATTAAGAACGCTCTCTCTTTTAATTCATTAGATAGAAACATTTTCTGTTTCCCGAATCAAAAGAGCAAACCCCTATGTCTCTATGGCATTCGGATCAGACAAAAATAAAATAATAAAACAAAAATAATTACATCATTAATTTTGCTTAATTACGTATTTTATTTTATACAACAGTTCTTTGTGGTTCTCAGATCTGATTGGCTGAGAGCTGCGCGATATTCTAGTGATAACAGCACTCCTACTGTACCTTTTCACCGTTTGTATCACTCCGCTTAAAGCGACTGTCATGGCGGCCGAGCGAATCCACCGTATTTTTTACAAATACTACACTTGTTGTACCACGAACTGTAGTTTTAAGAGTTTTTTAGGCAAGAATGTAGTTGTTTCGACCTGAAATATATGACTCATATTTAATCATAGCGCCTATTTTACAATTTGTTTTGATGTTTTCAGAGATGCGAGCTCCAGGCCGTCAGCGGCCGTTCAGTGCTCGTGTACCCGCCGAGAACAGCTTCATCTCGGCCAGTGCTTCGGGGATTTGCCGCTGGCTCTTATAGTGGTTAAACATGAGATATATTTCATTTGGGGTACATAAAACGGGCAATCTTTGGTCTTATTAATCTATTACATGTTCCTGAGCAAATCAAATTGGGCTATGTTAAATTTAATATTAAGACTATATTTAACTTCCATCCTGTAGAGCACTGCTTTTGTATGTTTGACTGAATTGTACAGTTGTGTTTATTTCCTATTGTCATTTATAATGGCTATTGTTGTTAATTTATATATTGTTGTTCAATAAATATTATTTTATATAAAAAATATGTTGCATATGGTATTGAGAAAGAGTCCATTAGTGCGTAATATATTGAGTGAAAGTTACATTAATACGCCATTAGACTACGAGGCAAACTTTACGAGTGAATGAGACTCGTTCAATGAGTCAGTCGCAAGAGACTTTTAAATGGAAAGGGACTTTTGTAAACAAAAGACGTTGTTTTGTTAGCTCTGTATGTTATGGAAAATTCCCTTAACTGTAAAAAGGACAAATACAAAGATCAATTTCCTCAGCGGACATTCAAACAGATTTTTATAATGGATATAATATTATGGACATCGACCTGATGAATGAATGTTATATCAGACACAGGTAATGCTCGCTCAGGCGATCTCTCTCTCTCTCTCTCTCTCTCTAATACTGTACAAAATACAACAAGTTTTAATGGAGGGACTCAACAATCCTTTGTTAGTTGTTTCAGAATTAGTAACGGAGGCTTTGGTCAAACTGTCAACTTGAGATTTGAATCCGTGGCAGAAGGAAGTAGTTCTGCACAAAAGAGGGTTTTAAAGACCCTCCGTTGTTATTTCTTATTTATATACACACTCGTACTGTCAAACCATTGTATAAATGCAATATCACACTCATAGCTGTGCAATATGGCTGTATATCAGCACGCTGTGATTGCCGTGACAGCCATATTGCACGGCTATGAGTGTTATATTGCTAATATGTGTATTGTATTAAGTGTGGATGTTGTGGTTGTGTCGTACCAGTGTTGTTGTTGAAGAAAGAGAATACAGCCGGACAGGGTGAGTGGACGGTCTCACCCACTGCAGCTCTGGGCCAGCACAATACAGAGTCCCATACTGGAAGGCAACCTTCACACACATATACACACATATATATAAATAGCATGCACTTTTAACTACCCATGCACTCAAGCACAAAACATCAAGAAAACAATGTATCTGAAAGGCACATAACAGCTAGAATTGCTCTACTATGGTCCAGTTTGCTGTGTTGGAATTGGCACACGTATATCTGTGCATGTGAATTTCCTGCAAAGCCGTTACCAAACACGACTTCACATCTGAACCGCTGGGAAACGCAAACGCAAGGCGCTGCATTGCAATGAGACTGATCTCCTATTAACCTCTGTCTCTGAATGTCACCACTGACAGCTTATGGCAGTGTAAAATGCTATGCAGATGTCATTTTAAATGTCATGTAATGGGTTTGTGACCTGTTTTTATATGTCATTTAAAATAAAAAAGAAATAGAGTTTAAAAGTCATTAAAAGTCATTTTAAAAGTTAAAATGCTTGACAGGAGACATTATGGCTTCAGTATAAAGTATTTTTTTTATAGTAGGAGCAGAACGTGTTCTAATTTTCTCTTTTATGTAAGAATAAATAAATATTTTATTTCTGAAATGCGAATAGTATACACCACCATTCAAAAGTTTGGGGTCACTAAGATTGAAAAAAGAGAAATAAATATCATTATTCAGCAAGGATGTATTAGACTGATCAAAAGTGACAGTTAAAACACTTAAAATGTTACAAAAGATTTTTTATTTCAAATAAATGTTGTTCTTTTAAACTTTCTATTCATCAAAGAATCCAGAAAAAAAATGTATCACATTTTCCACAAAAATATGAAGCACCACTGTCTTCAACATTGATAATAATAATGTTTCTTGAGCAGCAAATCATCATATTAGAATGATTTCTGAAGGATCATGTGACACTGAAGACTGGAGTAATGATGCTGAAAATTCAGCTTTGATCACAAGAATAAATTACATTTTAAAATATATTCAAATAGAAAAGTTATTAATAATATTTCACAATATTACTGATTTTACTGTATTATTATTACGATATTTGGGTATTGTTTGCATTTTAGTGATTCCAATTCCAACTCCATTTCTGCTGATTGATTCAGATTTTTATTGATTCCCAGTTTTGATTCCAACAAGTTTTAAAAAAATTAAGTCAAACATTTAGATATCCAACGTATTTATTCGGTCTTTTTGCAAAACATTTTGTTGCAGCTGAATACCATGAACAAAAATCAGCAGCCTAAAGAATAACTAACTAATAAACTGGACTAATATAAATTTCAAACATTATTAAAGGGGTCATTGATTATGATTTCACTTTTTTAAACTTTAGTTTAAACGTCAGTGTGTAATGTTGCTGTTTGAGCATAAACAACATCTACAAAGTTACGACGCTCAAAGTTCAATGCAAATGGAGACATTTTCTTTTAAAGAATTCTCTGTTTAAGGACGACAACAAATGGCTGGTAGGGACTACAACAAGCTTCTTCCTGGGTTAGTGACATCACTAACCCTAAAATTTACATAAACTCCACCCCCGAGAACATGCAACAAAGGGGATGAGGCCATGTTGGGCTGCTTTAGAGAAGAGGAAGAGTTGTTGTAGTAGAGTGTTGCTGTCATGCCGTCATTTTACGCTGGACTGCTCCACAAACGAGGGTCAATTCAACGCTGGATTTGCACAAAAGATTAACATGACGGCACATGCTAGTGGATGAGTTGAATCAACTCCACAGCAACTACATAAATTTATCCACTAACCATTCAGAAACATCCAGTTTCATTCTAAAAGTTGTAACTTCTTTCTGAGTCTCTCCATCAGTGTCCGACTCCGGTTTGAACAATGTAAGGCTGAACACCGTTACTGACAATCCACATTTTGGCTGCGTGAGATTCTCCAGCTTTGTTGTTGTTGAGCAACCGAAGCGTGAGCTGTTAAAGCTCCGCCCTCTTCTGGAGCAGCAGCTCATTTGCATTTAAAGGGACAAACACAAAAACGGCGTGTTTTTGCTCACACCCAAATAGGGGCAAATTTGACAAGCTATAATAAATGATCTGTGGGGTATTTTGAGCTGAAACTTCACAGACACATTCTGGGGACACCAGAGACTATATTACATCTTGTGAAAAGGGGCATAATAGGTCCCCTTTAAAGTTACAAAAGTTATTCAGTCAAGATCAGTGAGTGATTTTCTTTTTCTTTTGTTCTTTGATTAACAGTAATGACACAGACGGCAGCAGGTTTATTAGGCTGCTGTCACTTTAAGACCTGACGTACGGATCACATGCATAATGCACTGTTACACATGCGTTTTCTTTCTCAACTGTTTAAGTTCACTTAAGACATAACCGACTGGGATTATTTTGACATAATTTTGTGCGTATTTGTCCGTTCAAGCGCAAGAAGAGTACTCAATTCAGTATTCATGCACTATACGAGAGACTTTTTGTGTGCGCGCTCTGGATGTGCCGAGCAAAGAAAACAGCGCTTGAGTGCCGAATCAAGTTCTCTTTCCCATCTTCTTGAGCTTGAATGGTTTAAAACCACATTAAAATGCACACACAGGAATCGATAAGCGGAATCGAAATTCTAATTTTATAACAAGTATCCAGTTCCTGAATTTGGAATTGATTTTCGATTACCAACCCTAATTATTGATCAAATAAATGCAGCCTTGGTGAGCAGAAGAGACTTCTTTTAATAACATTAATAGCCTAAATCTTACCAACCCCAAATTTTGAACAGTAGTATAGCTCATATAATTTAGTCTAGAACACATCTGAGAAATGTTGGCGTTCATATTGAGATATCAGACTTTGATTGCGGACTCGGTTTGTGTCTCAGCAATTAAAAGCGCAGTTTTGAGACACTGTTGAGACTCGCATATGAGAGTACTTCTGAAGTGAAAAATCTGAGAAGCAGGATGCCTAAGAAAAGGTCTCAGTTTGCTCTCAATGTAATCTCAGTGCTGTTTAGCATGCATCTCACGTCCTGTGGATGACAAACCCCTTCAACATCTCATCAGGAGCTTTGGTTTATTTCTACCTGAGAAACTGCTGAGGTTCCCAAGTTCTGTGATCTCTCGCAGACACCGCTGTTCATCTCTTGCCAACTGAAAAATATATTCACACTCGGGATGCAAACTACACAACACCTGCAGAGAGAGAAAATGAAATGAGTGATGCACAGAAATGCAGGTCTCCTTTATAACATAACACATACATCCATCCTCAGACACTCGCTCTTACAATTAATTGTGCATGCTGTCCTGACCCACTTTCCAGACGGAAAGCATGAAAGCATGTGCATATGTGCACACTAAAACAGAATGAGAATGTAATGCTAATACCAGCACAGAAAAACATTACTTCTGATTGCATTAGCACAAAGGTGAAATTTCTTCTTTCAATGGATAGCCATTATGCCATATTGAGGTTATTGAAAAGTGACGCTGAGAAGAATTCATTGCAATTTTAACAATACACTGCGTTTCAACTCAATGCTTCCTCTGTAGAGGCAGTTAATGAAGTAGCAGTCGTCAAGAACCATTTCAACATCTGTATGCACACACATATGTATATGCATAGAAGAGCATTTAAAATGTTATGTTTTGTGTTTTGTAAAATTATGTATATGTAATCAAAGCGCTGATTCAGAGTGATTGTATCCAATCAAACACTTCAGTGTGACTGCGTCTCTATGCCGGTTAAGAGTTAAAAAATGATTATGAGCTGTAGCAGCTTCTGAAAGCAATTGCAATCAAAGTCTCATGGGTTATTCTCAGAAAACGCTCCCTTTGTGCTAGATATACTCAGGGACATTTTTATTATTGTTCAGAAAGGTTCAAGAAACCAGTATTTCACCACCTCAGGCTCAAAATAACAGGACCAGATATTACAGCATAGGGAGATCCCCAAATATCCCCAAAAATTCTGATTTGTTGAATCCAAAAGGTTTTAATTATATTTTGCTACATATAAAGATATTTTAAAGATTTTGAAGTGTCAAAAGGTCATTCGGTTTAACCGTCCAAAGGCCAATACAGCCATTTCATTTGTGATTAAAACATCTTAAAATGTAATAAATGTATTTATTTTTTATTCTGGCATGATTTTATAACATCATATATCAAGTGCAAAATGGTATTAAAATTATGTGTAGAAGTCGTTGCTTTGTTTATTATGAGAAAGAATGTCTGGAAAAATGAATTTCATTGATGTCATTCGGAGTAACCAATATAAAGGGACCATT
Source organism: Mylopharyngodon piceus (assembly GCA_039654765.1). Taxonomy (NCBI): domain Eukaryota; kingdom Metazoa; phylum Chordata; class Actinopteri; order Cypriniformes; family Xenocyprididae; genus Mylopharyngodon; species Mylopharyngodon piceus. The sequence goes on from CM077446.1 coordinate 3,943,735, forward strand.
TTTGTTCAAGTCATGTGGTCAATATCATGTGACAGGATGTGACATCATTCAGACACCTGCAAAGGACCACATGGTCATGAAGCAGAGTAACTAACGCTCTTTTAACTATTTGAAAAATTCATGTTTTCACTTGCTCATACGCATGTCCCGAAACATCAGGTCATTCAGTACAACCGCTATAAAACATGAAAAATGTTATATTATTTTAAAAACTTGTACTAAATATAAAATGTGTGATTGTCCTTTTGCTAGCTAGCTAGATATCAGCCTGTTAGCATTGTTTGAAAATATCGTCATTCGGTATAACCAAAAGTGTCATTCGGTAAAACCGAAATGACTTTTTTTGTAAAAAAAATGACAAAAGCAGTGTTAATTGATTATAAAAACCACATAATCTCATTGTTAACACTTAATAAAACTTCAAAATGAATTATATCTCTATGATGTTTTTTTTTACACTTTTAAAAACCTTATTCGTCAATGACCCATATGTATACATATATATATATATATATATATATATATATACACACACACACATTATATATATATATATATACACACATACATACACACATGCCATTGAACTGTTGTATAAACGCAATATCACACTCGTAGCCATGCGATATGGCTGTATATCAGCACACTGTGATTGATAATTAGCTAAAGCTGATAGTATTTCTTTGTTATTGAAAGAAAGCCTAAAGCTTGACTAGTGATCCAACCCTGTCATGTCCTCTCAGTATGCAATGAACATGACACTGATCGAAATCGTGTTTATTCTCGACATGTTATTTCGACTTTTTTCTCGAAATTTAACGAGTTTTTTCTCGAAACACGACTTTATTCTCAAAATTTAATGAGTTTATTCTCTACATTTTTGTCAACTTTTTTCTAGAAATTTAACGATTTTTATCTCGAAACTAAACGACTTTATTCTCGAAATTTAATGATTTTATTCTCAACATTAAATTTTGACTTTTTTCTCGAAATTCTCTAAACGAGTTTAATGTCGCATATAATGACTATAATCTCGAGATGCTGGCCCTAATCCTCTTCCGTAAATATAGGCTATACAGCACACAAATGCCACCATTTCCTGAGAATTACTCTCATATCCTTACTCTCAAAGTTTTTGCCAATAATATTTTGAAAAGTTAAAAAAAAGAGATGCGAAGAGTTCACATAAGTTCAACAATATGCTTCTTCACAGCCCGCTCAGTAAGTGTATTTATACGTGCTCTAGTCGGTCTTTTAAGATAAATAATCTCCAAAGCAGTCACGTCTCTCTGCTACAAGGGGGAGCTTTCACTGAATGAACAATACAGGTCGGCGGCAGGGTATTGTTCATTAAAAGATTTGTTCAAAAACACTGAGACCATAAACAAGTCTACAGAGAAGGCAGACTTGTGTGTTTGCTCTGCGTGATGCTCTTTAGTCTCATATAGCAGCTCTATCTCATTGTAACCATCTCATATGTACTAGTTTTTCTCGCCATTTTTATCTCTCCATCTATTTCTTTTAAATCCTCCAAGTCTTAGAGACGCACGAAAGAGTTTTGCCAGCTGATATTATCACTTGCCATTTTCAGTGTCTATAAAGCACATTTGGACAACAGAAGAGGAGAAAGACTAAAAACAAGAAATATTGAGCTAACATGAACTACAGTTGTATTAACGAACGTTAACAAAAATTAAAATATATTGTAACCAGTGTTGGGTTTATTGCTTTATTAAGTAATCTGAAAAATAAGTAGGGATTACTCTTAATTTTTCTGTAAGTTACTTCTGATGTAATTGCATTAAATACTGTGTAGACTATAGAACAATTCTATATAAAACAATAGTGGATTTAACATTTAATGTCTAATGTTAAAATGTACTGTATGTTTTTAATGTAATTTAAATTTTAATTCTCCCTGTAAATACTTTGGTCAGTTCAAGAATAATTTATGCTAGTTTATATAATTTATTTGAAAATTAAAAGAGCCATTTCATGTCTAGCCTACACTCTAAAAAATGCTGGGTTAAAAACAACCCAAGTTGGGTTGAAAATGGACAAACACAGCAATTGGGTTGTTTTAACCCAGCGGTTGGGTTAAATGTTTGCCCAACGTGCTGGGCAGTTTTATTTAACCCAACTATTGTTTAAAAATCACTATATGGCTGGCTTAAAATGAACCCAAAATAGGTTGGAAATTAAAAATCAGACACATAATTACTAGAGGCAACAATAATAGTCAAAAGGAGAACATTTATTAATAAGCAATTTAATAAAAGTTTATTGTTTAATTATTATTTATTAAACTTATAAATAAAAGTTCATTTATTAAACATTAATAAATGTTAATTTCCAACATATTTTGGGTTCATTTTAGGCAAGCAATACAGTCATTTTTAAACAATAGTTGAGTTAAATAAAATTACCCAGCAGGTTAGGCAAACATTTAACCCAACTGCTGGGTTAAAACAGCCCAATCGCTGGGTTTGTCCATTTTCAATCCAACTTGGGTTGTTTTTAACCCAGCATTTTGTTGTATTGTTTAACTGGTCGAGGTTAGGATTTAGAAAGCAATTAGTAAGTAATGCAATACTTTTCAGAGAGAGTAATACAGTAATTACACTGCTGAAGATGCAATTAATAGCTAGTAATTAATTACACTAACTGTAACAAATGTATTGCTTATTCTTAGTTATTATTAGTTAATGCATTAACTAAGGTTAACTAATGAAACCTTATTGTAAAGTTTTAACAAAAAAAACAAAAATACATTATATTTTACGTTAAGAACATAAAGCCTAATTTTGGAGCACTTAGATTTTGTGCATTGTGACATTGTTCATTTATTTCAAACAAACAATTTGTTTATTAATTAATATAAAATACATTACTGAAGACTGGAGTAATGATGCTGAAAATTCAGCTTTGCATCACAGGAATAAATTACATTTTATAATATATTCAAATAAAAAAAAGTTATTTTAAATTGTAATAATATTTCACAATATTGCTCTTTTTACTGTATTTTTAATTAAATAAATGCAGCTTTGGTGAGCACAAGAGACTTATATCCAAACTTTTGACTGTGAGACAGTGAAATTGCGAACTGATGGAAATGCTTTTAAAAATGAAGCAACCGGAGGAAGAGCCTTCCTGAGGGACCCTCCAGAGATGACAGCTTTGGAGAGCCGTTGAAGGGTGACTTTCCACCACGAGTTCATTCTGTCCCGCTTTGAACCAAAGTACCAGCACTTAGTTAGGATCAAAAACCCCATCCAGGAACATTCTTTACAAGGCTGCCCTAAGAACTAATAAATCTAATTCTTTTATTCATCTCTCATGATGAAAAACTACGGAGAGCCCTTCAAAACGAACGGAGCGAGATTAAATGAAACTCAACCCTTCAAGCTCTGAATATATGTCTTCTGAGAAGCCCAGCCAACCTATATTAGCCACTGCTAAACAATAGCATTGCTGAAAATCCTTTAAAACAATTCAATGTTTTTGTCTCATCATACTATATGAAATATCAGTGTAAAGGGAGTGAAATCTCTACCAATCCCCCAATCTTGATGCAATGCCATTAAATAAAATAAAATATAAATAAATAAATAACAGACAAATATAAGCACTAAACATAAAACACAGCATTATGAATCAAAACCTATAGAGGACACTATTTTTGTAAGTTTGCATCACCCTGGTTCACTTGACAAAAACCCAATAGGATTTTTCCAGTGACTTTTGTTATATTGCAGAAAATAAGCAGTGTGACCATTTATGATTCTTACAAAGTTTTTCATCATGATAATCTTCACAAAATGAACAACTTAAATTAATTTTGAAGCCTAACTACAATCGGTAAAAAGTTATCCGTAGGCCAACTGGTTCTCAACTGGTTTGAACATGGGACCCATATTTGTATATAAAATTTACAAAAATGTGGGACCCACCCAAACTAGTTTTTTTGTTAATGCAAATAAAGTTAGTTGGTATGAGCCACCACAGTCATTAAAAATATACAAAATAACACAAAGTGAAAATAAAGTGCCATTTTGGGGTTAAGGAAACAAAAGTTACCATGGTAAATACACAATACTTAACATGAACTGTTAATAAAACATGGAAACTGATCCTGATGAATAAAATTGAACATCATACCTGCATGCAAATCCTTCCCAGCTAACACAGGAAGTACCAGTTACGTAATTTATTGGTACTTTTTGGTAATGTCATGACTTAATAATTGACAACATAACTGCGACGTTGCATGCTCGTCGTAATTTCTTTTGCGCTTTATTTATACTAAAGCGATATACAGGGCGCGTCCCCGCATTTGCGCGTGCACTTCAAGAGTGCGCGCTATGAGCACAGTATAACGGCTGACAGGACAGGAAAGTTTGTTTTTCTGAGGTGAGAGACTTTTTATTTAATAACAAGTTACGAAAATAACTTTTAAAATAATGACACTGTCACTGACATATAGCCTGACATCTCATCTGACCGCAAATACTGAATCAGGACAACGCGTTTTTCTCAGGCACTCTTGCGTCTGACAGAAGTTTCAGCAGCTTTCACTCATGTCATTCAAAATAAAAGTCTCAAATCAGAAAAACATAAAATTATACGTTTGTTGTTGTTTCTTTGATGGTACACTCCGCAACCTACTTTTCCCTTTCAAGGAAAGTCTGCCATATTTGCAACGCCTCCGGGTAGCTATTTCAGGCATCCAAGACCAGGTCATATCTATTTGAATGGGGGAATCCTGAAATCTCAAAAAGTGCTTAGCGAACTCACAATTAAATAACATATTTGAACTCAGCAACAAAATCTGACATGAACTGTCCCATAAATGTTGTTTCTTATGCTCAAATAGCGTTAAAAAGCTTATTTTTCAGGCTAGACGAGCCAATGTGCATGTGCAGTCCTAAGCGCGAGTCTCGGGTTTCTATGGGAAGTTGGGAACCAGAGCTTCTAAAGGCAGCTGCAGTGACAAAATGAATTTATCAATCAGCGATTGGCTCTTTTACTTAGAAGGCGGGACGTATTCCGCCATATTGCGCGTTGCAGTTTCTCCTATTCATAACTAATAGGAGTGAACCATCTTTCTTTATCTATAGTCTTTGGTCGCCACCACCAGTTGAGAAACACTGACGTAGGCTATAAACGAACTATACCTTCAACGTCACCATCACTACGCTTCCAACAACTCTTTCAGTCATTATTTAAAAACATTTTCCTGAAAGTTTGAGTTAGAATATACTTTGCGAGAGTGTGATTATAAACTCAGTAAGGCTGTGAAAGCGACTAGTGAGTAGTTTAGTTGATCTGTTGTCTCATTTAGACACTTTTTAGCAACTGCCTTTACAAGACAAGTAAGAGCTTTTAAAAAATCTCAAGGGTGTATTACTGAAGTATTTTAGGTCATAAAACGTGAAAATATCTTGAGCTTGTATGAACCACAGACCTTATTTCAGGCATGAAAACCATTTCAAAAAACCCTTTGACTTCAGGACGATGGAAGTGTAAAATGCAAAAATTTGGCCTACAAAATAAGTCATCCCTGCAGTACTAGATAGCAGCAACAGCCTAAACTGTCTTCTTACATGGTCAGTTTTCGCCTGAAGAACATTGCTGTCGCCTTCCCCTGGTATCCATTATCCAACAAACCCAAATGAAAATATGCAACACATCTTCAGAATAACCTCCAGTCATCATCTGCATGTTTCTGAACCGGCAGCGTATCCAAGACATCTGAATAGCTCTGTTGCTCTGTGTCATGTCACTGATTTGCTGTGTGAGTCAGTGCAATGCATGTGTGTAAAAATCTTCTCGGGTGTAACCTCACCAGATATTTTCCTGCTAGTAGAAAGGAAAGGTGAAAATAAAGTGTAAAGGCGATGAATCGTTAGTGCTTAAGAAAGCAGGTCAAGCTGAACTCACTATCCACCCAACATCACCTCTTTATTTTTTACTAAGCTGCCAAAAACTCTCTTCTGATAGCAGTAATCCAGACAGAGCTCTGTAACCATTATACGCTTTACTCTATTTTTAGAAAGTTAGACTAGAAACATCCCAAAATGCCCTGGACTAGAACTGATTTTGTGAGACAGGCCTCCCCTGGGTGCTTTTATATGGGTGTTACTTCAAGTTGTTGCTTCAAGGTTACGTTATCCGTCAGGACACAGCTGAATTAGGTTACTTATTATCTGGGTAAATCTCATGAAAACTGTCTGGATCATATTTCACCTCAAAATAAAAAGAAAAAACAATAAATGGTATTCTATGTTAAGAAAATGAAGCCTAATTTTGGACCACTTAGGTTTTGTGCATTATTCATTTCAAATAAATAAATATCTATATCTATATAATATTTATATATATTATAAATTATAAATTATATATATATATATATATATATATACACACACACACACACACACACACACACACACCAGTTCTTTCTGGTTCTCAAATCTGATTGGCTGATAGCCGTGCGATATTCTAGTGATAACAGCACCCCTTTTTACCATTTGTATCACTTCGCTTGAAGCGACTGTCATGGCAGCCGAGCAAATCCACTGTATTTTTTACAAATACTACACTTGTTGTACCACGAACTGTACTTTTAAGAGTTTTTAGGCGAGAATGTAGTTGTTTAGACCTGAAATATGTGACTCATATTTAATCATTCACAATTTGTTTAGACGTTTTCAGAAATGCGAGCTCCAGGCAGCGGCGTTCAGTGCTCGTGTACCCGCCGAGAACAGCCGTGATGATATACAGCCATATCGCACGGCTACTCGTGTGATATTGCTCATATATATATATATATATATATATGATGACACAGCTGCTGCCTGGAGCTCGCATCTCCGAAAACTAAACAAATTGTGAATGATTAAATGTGAGTCACATATTTCAGGTCTAAACACTAAAGTATGAGCATTTGGAAGGAAAATCTGCTCAATTGTGATGTAAATAATGTCACAATGCAAAAAAAAAAAAAAAAAAAAAAAAGAAATATTCTTTATGCAAAATTTATGTTCTTGTTTTTTACTTTTGATTTGGAGTGAAATATGGCTGTGACATTTCTTAATAAGAGTCATTTGTAATAAGAGTTGATTTGTAAATATTCAGCCTCATTTAATCATCCTTTCATAAGGTCTCACACACGCTGCATTACATAAAAAAAAAAATATTTACGCACCACCACCATGTTCCACTGTCATTTACATCTAATATTGGCGGTTACTAAACTTGACACGTATGCTCTGACATGTTCAGAGTCGCAATCGGTTTGATTAGTGTAAAAATAAGAGAAGAGAGCCAGTGCTTTTGTCACTAATGCTTTAGATTCTCTAGACATGAAATAAAAAGCGAGTCCATTAATGCATTCATGCTGTTACTAAGACATCACTTACAATTGGATTCAGTGGATTTCAGAGCTGCAAGCTGTGGATATTTTACCCATATTGGAAGCAGTGGATATTTTTATGTTCTTCTGTCCCTGGTTTTTATTTCTCTGCTCCTGCTAATAAAGCATGCGTTTATTGGCTATTATTGGCGTTTACTTTCTGGTTTTGATGCTGAGCTGAACTGTGGGTGCTGTAATGCAGACAGCAACAATTAGTATACACCAAATATTCACTTTTACATCTTCTGAAAAAAATTTAAGTGACATGTAAGTGATAAAATAAAATACAGCAAAAACAGTAATATTGTGAAATATTATGATTTAAAATAGCTGTTTTCTGTGTTAATATGTTCAAGTGACATTTATTCCTGTGATCAAAGCTGAATTTTCAGCATCATTACTCCAGTCTTCAGTGTCACATGATCCTTCAGAAATCATTCTAATATGATGATTTGCTGCTCAAGAAACATTTTTATTATATTATCAATGTTGAAAACAGTTGTGCTGCATCATATTTTGATGGAAATTGCGATACATTTTGTTCAGGATTCTTTGATTAATAAAGAAGAGCATTCATTTAAAGTCACCATGAATCAAAATAAATAAATAAATAAATAAATAAGTAAAAAAATAAATAAGAAAAGACTATCGTAACTTCCATTTCATGCTGAATTCATCCTTGCAGAATAAAGCATTAATTTATTTTAAAAAAATCAAACACTTTCTGACCCTAAACAATAGTGATGCTTGTCTCAGCCTGCACAGATATATTTAGAATATACATATACAGAAAGCCTTGTATTATGAATGCAACAACTAATCTAAAGCCGACACGTCAACCAAACCACTGATTCCATTGATGAATTCCGAAGGGCTGAAATGTTAATGTACTTCTGCAAAGAAAATGAGAAAGAAAATGCTTATTTGTATGGGCACTTAGAAAAAAACACCTGCGCCATATCAAACCACCTGTCTCGCTTACAGAGAGCTCTATTATAACTGCGCATCCTCCCTGGAGAACATTAATCTCCATTCTACAGGACAGCACACAGATCCATTAACTGCCCCGTTTCCAAGAAGGGTCCCCCAGTTCAGCTCGCAGATGGCGCTTCTGCATCCACATTTACTTCATATAGGCGGGTTTCGGTGCAGTTGCCAAGGAAATGGTCACACAAGTGCACAACCAGATGCACCAGAGGAAAGTTAAGTGCGCACTTATTTTTGACGGCGAGATCATTTTGAAGCCTTCTCTTCATTCGGAGACAAAATCCACATACACCTGCATTTACCAGGCGTAATGGATGGTTTAAAAACTAAAAGTCATTTTGAAACACAAGAAGCCAAAATATCCAGATGAGCTGACAACCTTCTTTGAGAGAAAGTTAGACATGTGTCCAAATAGGCCTATATCTGTATCTGAAGTCATTTTCACTTGTTCTCAAATCCGCATCGACAAAGGAGAATTTAACACTCCACAAAAGTGTTTTTTCCTCTTTTCTTAGAAATAGCAAATGGCATACTCTAACCTCGACTTCAGACAGCAACCTTGACATCAGAAGTATTGCAATTTCTGTTTTCCATCAGTGCTGGAGTTTAGAGTGGCTAAAACACAGAGATGCGGGTGATGGAGGAAGACCAGCGGTGGGAAACAAGGAAGCATGTTCTGGCCATTAGAAGAACCTCAAAAACACACTTAACAATGATACTTTACAAGAACTGATTACACCTCCCTGCATCATATTTGCTGAATGAAATCCAGTACTTGTTTTTTACTCATTTTTAGGTGCTGATTCCAAAAATAGTCACTTTCTCACATATGATGTGCATTTCCTAGCATTTTTGCTTTTGACAACCATTTGTAAGGTGAAAAAGTCTTGTATTATCCTTTAATCACCAGAAAAAAATGCCACAAACAAATTCCTCTCTTCCTCTGAGTCAGGTTCCAACTATCCGTTCAATTCGCAGCTGATTTTCGCATGCATGACATTCTTTTATGCCTAACCCTGATTTCATGGTTAGAATTATGGTCAGTGACAGAAGAAAATGCAAACTTGACCTTTTCTGCTACATCTGTGGGTGTTTTACTACATCCAAACAGTGACAGAAATCTACAGATTTTGTGAAAAAGGCTTATTTATTTATAAACTTGTATTTCTTTGACATTAAATGAAGTATTTGAATATATTTTTAAACATTTTAAATTATAATAAATTTAACAAGTTAAAGTTAGAATTTATTATAGAAGTTAAATTATACATTTTGATTAAAGCCTAAACTTTTGACATTTAACTGCTTTGACATTTAAAAATCTTCATTCTTATTTTGTGGAAAAAAGTTTGGTCTCTATTGGATTTTTTTGTTTTTATCATCAAATTAGGTAATATTAAGCCTTGTGCTAGGGACCCGAGCGGTCACCAGGAGAATCACACCAGGACGAAAAATCTTTTTGGACGTCCAAAAAGATGCTTATTTACAGCAGATGTGCAAAAATGCGCAAATAAATATGGTTAAGAGAAAATAAAACAGGTTATCAATAAAAACAGTTTAAAAACTAGAACTGCAATGTACTAAAACAGTACAAACTCTCCTCATCAACTATCAAGGCCAGAGTTTCAGTGTTCTCACGCAGCACTTCAATAACCTTATTCACCATCTCAAAACCCATGATCAGTCCTCCAATCTTCTAGTGACATATGCACATTTTCCCACTTGATAATTGGAACATACCATTTTTTTTTAAATTAACTCTTGCCTCACCATATGATTAATAAATAGATAAACAAGATAATTAAGAACAAGAGTAGTTAAAATAAATCAATAAATACAATAAATAGGATAGATAAAACCAACATACATTTGCACAAACATTTCCATAAATAGCTAAAATGAGCACTTAGCGCTTTCTTTAAGGCCACGCCCACTCAGCTAAAACAAAAAACATAAAACAACAAACCCTATGTAAATGTTATAAAATCCATAGGAACAGTGAGAACACAGTAAGAACAGTGATGGAGGAGAAATGTAACGTTTCTCCATCACAAGCCAGGGTTCTGTTAAACACGGTTTTAAAATATTTATTTACTGGGGTTTCATCAGGTCACAGGCAAAAATTAAAAAAGTAAGCTAAACGAGTAAGTTAACATCTGAATCATAAAAAATCCCGCCCTCAAATGATGTATTAGGCAACCTTCTGACAGAAAACTCGCACGTAAAATGATTGACAGAGAGTCTTTCTGCTTGTCCAGGTATTTTAATTGGCTAAAAAAGCGCGGGCCGCTCCCGACTCTTTTTCACTGTTTACAAAGTCTATGAGCCAGATGTGGAAAAAATCGCTTACTCTACCTTTAAAGCAGCGCCTTAACGGCTGAGCAAACATGCTCGGGATATTTCGTGCAATAATGAATTAAGAGCACATTGATTAAGATCATATTCTCGCGGAGCCCAAAATAATATTTAGTAAAACAATACAAAGTTAATACAGGAGATAAGAATAAAACACAATACACAGTCTCTTCCCGTGCGCGTGGATTAATTGAACTAGCTAGCTGGACCACAAACTACACATTAAAAGTATTTCCTTGTTATAAAGATGCTTCTCACAAAAAGCATATATGCAAGCATATAAAAAAACAATGCAGTAAGTTTTTAAATGAAATGCATCTCATTAGTTGCATGTATTATGGGTAGCGTTACTGTCAACTTCAGTTTTCCTAATAAAGAACAGTGGTGAATAAATTAGTTTGTGCATACTCACAGTTGTAAGAGATGTCAAGCACAGGATCCCACGAACACACGAACGCATGTCTCCAGTCTTGCCCACAGCGCGCGCTGACAGCTGTAGTTGGATCAAATGCTTTATAGACCGAGTCTGACCAATCAGAGGAGAGAGAGAGAGGAGAGGAGCGCACATCATTCATAATACTGCTGCTACACATGGCGCGTTGAAAACCATCGCATCTCTACTGCAGGGAACTGCAACAAATGCACTTTTTACAGCTCAGTTTACTTTCCTCAGAGGGGATAAGAACCTGTTTTTGAACGACTGTATTGATATTCCTCAAACACAAGCGTTTGTTCTACACATCTTATCAAAACTGCTTAATGTTTAATGTAAATTTTTTCATTTTAGGTGCAATACAGCACCTATTTATTCTATTTATTTTTGTAAATGCACATTTTAAAAACACTTAAATGGTGCTCTCAGTATATTTTATTTATTAATTAAAGGCACACTATGTAACTTTTGGCCCTGTAGCAGTTAAAAAACAAAAATACATGCATTTTGCGAAAAAACATATTACCACTCCTTAATCTGCACGTTTCCACCCATGGCACCGTCATTTTGTTTTCGCAAGCGACAACAGTGTACCGGTTTTAACGCCATGGCAAAAGTTCGAGCAAAGCATGCTAACTGTTCTGTCGTTGTCTGCACAGACGAGCACAGAACACTATTTAGAGTCTCGTTAGCTTGGATAGCCTGCAAGTTGACCGTGGCAACCTTGATTGTTAAAAAAGAAGCGTTTCTGTCTGAGAGATATTTTGGAAAAAAAATATTAGACCATTCACAGCATTTGATAGCAATCATTAATGTTAGCCTGGTGTGTATGGCTCTGTTTGGCAAACAGGTACGCTATGTATAGTGGGCGTCCATACGGGTTTTGCACAAAAGATTAACAAGACGGCACATGCTAGTCGATGAGTTGAATCAACTCCACAGCAACTACATAAATTTTTCCACTAGCCATTCAGAAACGTCCAGTTTCATTCTAAAAGTTGTAACTTCTTCCTGAGTCTCTCCATCAGTGTCCGACTCCAGTTTGAACAATGTAAGGCTGAACACCGTTACTGACAATCCTCATTTTGGCTGCGTGAGATTCTCCAGCTTTGTTGTTGTTGAGCAACCGAAGCGCGAGCTGTTAAAGCTCTGTGTGGGGTATTTTGAGCTGAAACTTCACAGACACATTCTGGGGACACCAAAGACTTATATTACATCTTGTAAAAGGGGCATTATAGGTCCCCTTTAAAGTATCTCAAGCTGACTAGCTGAAGACATTACTGTATCTATACCCATAAATAGACACACTTCCTAGGAAAACACACACGGGCGAGTGACGTATGTATGCAAATTCCCACGAGAACCATCCCAGCAGGTCTAAAATATAAACACATATAATAGGCTTACCATAGTAAATCAGGGTAAGAGTAATGATGTATTGACTGTATTTTTTAAATGTTGTTCATTTTGAAAAGTTTAAAAAAAAAAACAAACAAAAAAAACGTGATTTCCAGAAAAAGCCGTTTTATTCTACATAGAGAAGGTCGCCCAGCAATGTCATGTGAACCACCAAGTTACTAGCAGAAGGATGGGTCACTATAAAGATCTAATGAGCAACAACACACCACATAATGCCAATACAGATGATAAAAGCTCATTTAGTCCTATTTTGGAAAAACTTACATACATATAAAAAGCCAGTTAATCATCACATGCACGCATATATACAAATGCATATGTGTTATACAAAAACTGTTGCACTGATGTTGAATTGATAAAACTTTATTACATTTAAAGGGTTCTGCAAATTGTAAACATTGATTGCATAGATTCACAAATACCATAATTAAAATCAGTGACATTCATGAATTATTCACAATTTCCTGAACAACGGCTTTTAAAAAGTACTTAAAAAGTATCAATTTATTTAAAATACCATTACTCTTGTAAAAGAACAAGACCTATTAAGAAAATATTTAAAAATGCACATAGTTCAAAAAGGAGATTGAGATGGGATATAAATATATAAACAAATCTTAAGAGCAGCAGTCTAGTTTAGCTTTGTCACCGGGAAAATTATATGTGAACCTTACTTGCAATGAATAAACATGCGTGTCCTGAATATTTGCTTTCAAAGTCGTTTTAAAAAGTGAGACAGTCCATTAAATGCACATTTAACACCCTTAGTGTTCATGTTACTAATGTTTGATGAGCTCCCAGGATGAGGATTCAAATATATGAAAATGCATATTCTACAGTTTAGAGAAAACTGAAATGAACGTGTCAAAAAATATTATAAATGCGAGTAATTTGCAAAAAATATACTCTGTGCAAGTGCTGAAGTATGTGCCATTTCATTCAATGTATTGTAAGCAAAATTACTGCATAGACTGAGTAGAATAAAAAAAGTGCCATATTTGCATGTGTATACATTCTGCATATATAATATAATGGTATTATTTATAGTTAAATATTACAATTGCTGTCATACCAGTGGCAATTTGACCTAGCTGTTGGGGACTACAAAATTAAATGAACAAAATTAAAGGACATAAACATCTTATATTATCCAGCTTTGAGTAAAAAAAGAAAAAAATGACTGTCAGCTAGACATATAAGACACTTATTGCTTTACAGTTTACCCTGTATGAAATTCTCAGCATTATGGTTTCAAAATGTTATAAAGAGACCTTCTTAAAAATACGCCAAAATACTGGCAGTTAACATGACTGTATGTATGGAAAAAAAACTTTTTCTGTGTACTTGGTAAGCTCAAGGGCATATAGTACCATGTGTTGGACATCTGTAGTGGAAGTGCTGTGATATCTTTGCAAACAGCAGCCATTTTTGTCTTGTTTGCAGAAAAAAATTCTCACATTGCATTAATAAGTAGCTAGAAATGAAAATGACTTCTCTGAATTGACCATTTTTAAAGCTTAATTTGAGATTGTCTTATCTTTGCATGTTTACCCATGTGAGCTTCAACTGCTTATATCACTGATGCTTTGAGTTCATCTGTAGTGTTTGTGAAATCATTTTAAAATACTGAATCCACAAGGAAAATAAAACACAAAAAAACTAAAAAAAGATGCATCACCAGCAAATAATCCTCTTCCAATGAGTACATGTGCTTTAGAAACCCTTCCATAACACTTAACGCAGGTCACAACAGATAACCTCTGTGCTATCAGCGGTAAAACATAAAAACTAATATTATACTAGCCCATAAAACTCAAAAACAGAAACCCTTGGCACACAGGAACAGGTCTGAAATGAATAAGGATAAAAATTAAAAACCGTTCACACGAGGACGCTACACACCACCACAAAGCCACTTTTAAGGGAAGTCACTTCCATCGTAGATGATTGGCTTCTCGATGGTCAGGTGGTAGTTGACCTTCTTGGAGAGAAATCTGTTGAAATGAAAACACAGGAGAAACAGCAATTTCTTCATTTCATCTTTCCAAACTTCACTGCCATTCATAAATCCTCTCCCGTGGTGGCCTCATGGGATAGTAAAGTGTCCATCGTATGCACACTTTAGAATCTCGCCGGAAGAAGTAGATCACCCGGGTACTTTTTGCCTACTCTCTTATGAGTACTGTGAATACGGACATACTTTTGACACATACTGTTTTTCGCCTACTATATACACTACTCAAAAAAATTAAAGGAACACTTTTTAATCAGAGAATAGCATCAAGTCAGTTAAACTCCTGGGATATTGATCTGGTCAGTTCAGTAGCAGAGGGGGTTGTTAATCAGTTTCAGCTGCTTTGGTGTTAATGAAATTAACAACAGGTGGACTAGACGGGCAACAATGAGACGACCCCCAAAACAGGAATTTTACAGGTGGAGGCCACTGACATTTCTTTCCCTACTCATCTTTTCTGACTGTTTTTCACTAGTTTTGCATTTGGCTAGGGTCAGTGTCACTACTGGTAGCATGAGGCGATACCTGGACCCTACAGAGGTTGCACAGGCAGTCCAACTCCTCCAGGATGGCACATCAATACGTGCCATTGCCAGAAGGTTTGCTGTGTCTCCCAGCACAGTCTCAAGAGCATGGAGGAGATTCCAGGAGACAGGCAGTTACTCTAGGAGAGCTGGACAGGGCCATAGAAGGTCCTTAACCCATCAGCAGGACCGGTCTCTGCTCCTTTGTGCAAGGAGGAACAGGATGAGCACTGCCAGATCCCTACAAAATTATCTCCAGCAGGCCACTGGTGTGAATGTCTCTGACCAAACAATCAGAAACAGACTTTATGAGGGTGGCCTGAGGGCCCAACTTGAATTCAGTCCTCTGTAGGTTGATAATTTTCATTTTCATCAAACGATGTGGCATCCTTTTGTTCCTAACACATTACCCAGTCCATATCAGTATAGAAATCCAGCATGATATTTTTCCCCATTGAGATCTGATGTGTTTTCAAAGTGTTCCTTTAATGTTTTTGAGCAGTGTAGTAGAGAAGTATGTGATTTCTTTATGTGTAAACAATACATGCAATGTCTCAGAATTCTGTCCAAATAACGTATCCTAGTAGGCAGCATAATATTGCCACCTTTGTGTCAGTGGTGTGCCTATGATGCTATAAAACACTGTCTAGTTAGGCAACATATATAGGCAGCATATGAACTGCAGAAT
This sequence comes from Mylopharyngodon piceus, assembly GCA_039654765.1. Lineage (NCBI taxonomy): Eukaryota > Metazoa > Chordata > Actinopteri > Cypriniformes > Xenocyprididae > Mylopharyngodon > Mylopharyngodon piceus. Next base: position 3,959,572 of record CM077446.1, read on the forward strand.
AGTAAAATGCACTGCACAGCAGAGTACATTAGTGCACTGAGGAAAGTAAAAATAAATCTGTTTGACACTGTAGTAAACATCAGCAAAATCATAACAGTAAAAAAAAAAAAAAAAGATTTTTTTTCTGAGAAGCACAAGCGCTGAAAGGCTTCCCGGAGAGTGCAAATGTCACCTGTGTGTTACTGTACCTGGAAAACGAGTTATCAAAGATGAGTGTGTAGACTCCTGGGTTGCGGACTTTGAGTTGGCCCTGTATGGTCTCTTTGTGCGAGTTACAGCGTGTGAGGGGAATCAAAACCTGAACCACAGGGACACAAAGGAGATTTAGCACTGTCTGAAATAAAAGGGCAGCTAGGATTAATGGTTATCATTTTAAGCAGTGAGAACAGCTCCCACAAGATGACAAGAAGGATGTATTTGAGACGCTGCCACACTGAAGGGATATAATAATGCAAGCTGATGCAACGTCTGTTAATATCTGTGATGTTTGTGAAGACATGCAGCCTGTAGCAGTTTGCTTTATTATTGCATTGCATTATTATTCAACATTCAGTTATTGTACACGGTCCAATTTAAATAAAGCGGTCAATGTTGGTGAAACTACTTTCAAACTGTACAAGCTACTCTTACTGTAAGCTGCAAAAAAGTGTTATTGTTAACTAATACTAATAAAAATACTTCGTTAATTGAAATAAAGCTGAAATAAAATAAAATTGAAATCTTAAACTAAAGTAATATAATTTTTTTAACTAAAACTGAAATATAAATAAGTTAAAGACTAATAAAACAATAAAACAGAACCAAATTAAAATGACTAAATGACTAAAACTTGAAATAAAATGAAAATGAAAATGGAAAATATAAAAATAAAAGTTAATTCACAATATTATTAAATAAATAATACTAAAATAATTTATTCCATTTAAAATTTCCTCCTTTTCCACAGAAGAAAGTCAGAGTAAATAATAACAATTAGAATATTAGAATATTTCTTCTAATCTACTTCTAATTTATTTGTTATTCTCCAACACTAAAAGTGAGGCAATATTTAGAGTTGTGATCTGAGCTTTGATATATCAGGTTAACACACACACACACACACACCCCTATTACCAAACTATACATGTAGAGACTCTTACTCGTACAACAGCATTTGTTCATGAACTATTAGAGCATCTCACTAACTACAGCAAGCGGCTTTAGTGATGGTCAGTGATGACTCATGCAAAAACTCTTACGTGCTTGTATGAATGAGCAAGAGTGCGAGTTGTCCGTGGCAACCTTTGCATGCTCAACAGGTGTTGAAGGGCATGTATGTGTGTGTTTGTTACCTTGGCCTGCTCAACAGGTGTGTCGAGTGTCTCTCTGTACACCACAGTGAAGGAGATGCTCTTTGGCTCGGAAGAGAAAACCCAGCTGATGATGGGCCCGTGGTCGCCCACGGTGATGGGAATGGTGCTATAGCAGCTGGACTTGACAAAAAGCTCACGGGAACCTTCGCCGAAATGAGGAATCTCATCTATATCCAGAGGCACAGAGGCACTACAGGAAGACATGCACAGAATCAACAGTGATAATAATAATAGTGGAGCAGGAGTGAGTGAGTGAGTGAGTGAGTGAGTGAGTGTGTGTGTGTGTGTGTGTGTTTGTGTGAGTGAGTGTGTGTGTGTGTGTTTGTGTGAGTGAGTGCGTGAGTGTGTGTGTGTGATTGTTTTGCCTGCATATACTAACGTGAGTTCTCCTGACATGAGAAGGGTGATTTCTGCATCCTGTACAGTAGAGACCATGTCTTCCTGTTCATCAGGGGTCACATCACTTGATATGCTACTGTAAAAGACAATAATCACAATAAACCATTAATTGAGGTGACAAATAAATTGGTCACAATCTAACGCAGCATTGCAGAGACTGTTACCAAAGGATGGACTAGCCAAAATCTCGATCGGACCCGACAGCAAACCTGCAAGAACCATTATTCATTTCACATGCGAAAATGATGTATATATAGAGCTCTTAAACGCACAGCGATAAGTGAAAAAAGGCTGATTAATGTGCATGCATATTACGTGTTTGACGCAAGAAACCTTTGATAGACATAAAATAAATGCTAAAAAACCTTCAATGACAAAAAAATTAATAAATCACAAATAAAATGTTCCATCAAAACTCTCTCCTTTCCTGGAGAGTGCGTCTAATTATGGAAACCGCGCTCACCCACAGGAAGCATGATCTTTTGGGGTTGCTGTAGAATTATATGCTGTGCTCATCTCAGAGTGACAAATGTTAGAAAATGTACCAAAGATGGCATGAAATGCATAAATTGACAGTCATCATCCCCCCCACAAGCAATCTCCCGGCAGGACTTCCTGTCTGTCTGTAACACTTATTTAGGGAAGTAATCTTCTAAACAGAGACCCGGTGATGCAGCCTGGAGAATCTTGATAATGCTGCTACAAATTTGACCATTTAGAGTGTGATTGTGAGTACATAAGAATGTTTTAGTGCATCCATTGTCTCTAGTCACTTTGTTCATACTTTGTATGAACATGAACAATTCTGTTTGACTTAATGAATGCGGTTCCTTAATGATTCCTTTAGTAATTGTGAAGTTAAACGCATAAAAATGGTCTTGAAATAAAAACATGCATCTAGCATCATCGCTCATTTTTAGACTTCACAATAAAAAAAGCTAAAAGCTTCACATCTTAAAGCTAAAAGCTTATCTGCACATACCATAAAAGTGTGCTACAAATATTCACACAGACTGTATATGCTGCATCAATGTATTTTTATTTACATTTATTCATTTGGCAGTAGCATTTATCTGAAGCAACTTACAAATAAGGAACATCACAAGCAATATATTATAAGAGCCAACAATATTTGCAGTGTACCATGCCAGGTTTAGAGTTTAAGCTAGACTAGTACACAAGGTACCCTACCATTCAAAAGTTTGGGGTCAGTAAGTTTTTTATGCTCACCAAGGCTGCATTTATTTGATCAAAAATACAGTAAAAACAGTAAATCTGTGAAACATTATTATAATTTAAAACAACTATTTTAAATTTTTCTATATTTTAAAATGTTCTTTATTGATGAATATTTAAGCTGAATTTTTAGCATCATTACTCCAGTCTTCAGTGTCATTCTAATATGCTGATTTGCTGCTCATGAAAATTTCTGATTATTATCAATGTTGATATTTTTGTGAAAACAGTGACCAAATAATTTTTAGGATTCTCTGATGAATAGTAGGGTTGTGATGGTGAGGAAATTTTCCCACAGGTTAATACCGGTATCACCAGGATTGGGGGGTTCCCTCTTTTGCACTTCGCTAAAATGCACACAGCCGCATGGGCATTCATAACGGTGTGGAGTGGAGCGAGCTTTTTCAATTAATTCCTATGGAAGTTGAGCTTGAATGAACTGAAAGCGCTCCGTGCGAGTAGACATGCACTGTTATGAATGCTCGTGCGGCCGTGCGCATTTTACTTTCGCTTTCAAATTAGCACTAATTCAGGGGCGGCAATTGCTTGAATGGTGGGTTCATTATTATTCTTGATGAAAAACATAACTAGAAAAACACAACTAATCCTTTGCAGGTTCCCTATTAGCACTGGGTTTTTATCCAAAATATTGCAAAAATCTTCCGCCATCGTCTTGTCAGTCAGCTCCTCACTCTCATAATGAATGAAATCTGACTCCTGCTGCTGGTCTGTGCTCACAATGCATTGAGCAGATGCATTCAGTTTTTAATTGCAGTGTCTGTTTTCTAACTGAACTAAATGATTTTTTACTATTAAAAAAATCAAATCGACGGTGGGGGGCGGTGCCCCGGTGGGCAAGTGACATAACCAGTGTTGCGGCTGAACACCGGTAACACCGTCAACACTGATTATTGCAGCAAGCATAATGAATAGAAAGCATTAATTTGAAATAGAAACACTTTGTATTATAAATGTCTTTACTGTCACTTTTGATCAATTTGATGCATCCTTGATGAATAAAAGTTAATTTATTGAAAAAAAAAAGAGTAGTGTATATAGATGTAGTGTAGTGTATAGTGTATAGATGGTGTTGTCTCGAATTATTTGTGTGTGTTTGTGTGTTTACGTCCTTACATGTCTCCAGTTTGCCCTCCATCTCCTTCTTCCTGTGATCCAGTGGTGGTACGCGAGTCGCTGTCATAGACTTCATTCACTTCCTCCTCTGTTATGATGTCAAACACCCCATCATCCGGTTTCTCAGCAGGATCTGTTACTGCATGTCAGGACACAAGAAGTTGTCAACTTTGGTATGACATCAAACCAATGGAAATGTAAAAAGTGAGTTGAAAGATGATTAGCATGAATCAAGGGTCCTGACAATGGGTAGGACTTAACATAATATGATGGATCCAGTGCTGATATTTTTAACTAAAACTATTAAAAGTTGTTTTCATTAATTGAAATAAAGCTGAAAAAACATAAATATTACTTAGATGAAACCTTAAACAACCTAAAATACTGGAATACGTAAAATGACTAAAATTAAACTAAAAACAAATTAAAGCTAAACTGAAATATAAAAAAAAAAACACATGACAAAAATAAAATAAAATAAAAAATAAAAGCTAATTTAAAATATTAATAAGTAGTGTTTTAGTACTCAAGACCGGTCCTGAGACCATTTTTTGAAGGTCTCAGTCTCATCTTGGTCTCGATCACATTTGTACTCGGTCTGGTCTAGGATTTTATTTCAAGACCGGTCAAGACCACAACTGCGGGAATACGATGACAACTGACTACAACACTATTAATAAGTACTATAATCGTATATAAATAATAATAAAAAATAACACTGTATTGTAAGTATTGTTTCTGAATTGTTTGCAAGTTTTTAAGCATCATTATGCAGGTGTAATAAGGTGCGTTCTCTGCGCAGACCGATCGGCACGAGTTGCCGCTTGCAGTCAGGGGCGGAATTGAAAACGGAGCCGTCAATTCAGACACTTTCTGCTTCCCGTAGTGACACTCACGTGGTGTTTGCGTACTTTATCACAGACGAATTGGATTAGATGCAATATTTGTCAAATACACAGACGTTTCAGACTTTTTCATGAAGCAACAAACACTTTTCATGTACTGCTTAATACAGCGCCCTCTGTACAAGAATAAATTTCAACGTAAGCCTATACTATTTAAATAGCAATAAAGTGGGTCTATATATTTTTATTTTGATAAACATGACACAATATAACATTATGGTTACCTGAAAAGAGTTTTTACTGTTATAAAAACACACATTTTATAAAAACACTATTATAAAAACAGCATAGATGGCACTGTCACATTGTACATGTTACTTTTCTCATTGAGGGTCTGGATGGACAAAACACAGTCTGTAATGACCGTATATAGATTTTTGAAAATATATAAAGATTTCTTCTTGCATGTCAGGAACCTTGATTTAACCAAATTACACATTTTTGTGTAAAAAATATCTGCAATACAATTAAAAATCCTGACATTTGAACATGCCCAATGGAGTATCTGTTTTTTTGAGCCATCATGCGCCCCCTTGAGGAAGATATTTTTTGTATCTCATAAAGGAAACATTTATTAACAACAGGACTGCTTGTGAAGACAAATGTGTGACATTCACCTCTCAATTACAGTGACGCATGTTATACAAAGCGCTCTGTAGCAAAATCCTGCTACTTTAGCATTCTACAATGAACTTCTTGGCCATTCAATCTGTTCATTACAGACAATCTCCAGACACAAAAGATGAATGCCAGGCAGAACAATGTATTTAAGCAAGGTTCTCTCAATCATATGTGCCGCTGTATTCACATACTCAGAATGAAAAACCACTTGACGTTGACAGCACCTTTCTTTTCAGCCCTTGTATAGAGAGTTTATAGGAAAGAAAAATGATATTTTATTCATGCTAAGAAAGTTTTAGGCTGCTCTTAATGGAAAAAAGTTTCTTCACTTTAACTCACTTTAAAGAATAACAACTCGAACCTCCTGGGAAGTTCCTACGTACAAGTCAGACACTACGACATAATAAAGAATAAAATGGGCAATTTCATATTACGCTTTTTTTTACTATGAGGCGGCTGAAAGCTTTTACGCACTAATGCAACACAATGAAGAGTAAAAGATGCAAATTTAGTGTGTTTTTCATACTCCCAAAGAGAATGATGGGAAATGCAAGTTGATTGCACAAGTCTGTTCTCATGAATCAGATAAATGAGTAGTGTTTTCTGGCTATTCTTCATCAACAAAAAGCATACAAACTAAATTGCAGAGTTAACATTCACAATTACAATTTTAGGTTGGCATTCATTTGCAATTAACTCATGAATACAATCGTTCCAACATGACATCAAGGGTGTGTTTTCTGCTGTGTGTATCTGTACCTGTAACTCTTGGTGTGGGTATATAGGGTGGTGGTGGTTGAACTGCAGCATTTGGGTGGGGTGGTGGTTGATCGTCTGTCGAGCTGTTGATTTCAGCCTTCGTAAATCTTTCCACCACGGCGCCGTGCTGAGTGTAGCACTCTCGACAGCAGCGCTCTTTCTTTGCATTCTTTGTCATTACGTAATTGTTGCTGCAGTAGTAACAGAAGATACGGCCACACAACCTGCCAGGAAACACAATATAACCCAGTATAAGTCCAAATATTCGGCACAAAAAACATGCAATATTTTTAAACCAAACAAACGCACCACTATGAAGTTCTATATATAAAGTCTAAGGGTGTGTTCTCACTTGTAGTTCAGTTCTCATGGTTATTTTGGTCAAGGCCAAAAAAGAAAATGATACATTTAGTCCTGATTCACTTAGCATTCACACTGTCATTTTTAAGACCAAACCTAAAGATACAAAATAAAAACAGCTTTTATAATGTATATTTTGCAACAGAACTTACCGAACATCCAAAACAATGCTGTGTTCTGGGCTAAATGCGCTCATTGTATGTGCGTACATGGTATTTTTACCAGCTGAGAACTCATTAAGAGCTTATAAAATGCGTAAAGGAGTCAAAATAGCGACACAAATTCCTCTATTGCACACAAACGAAGATCTGCTAAGGAGAGACGCCGTTTCCGACGACTGTACTGATCTGTAATGGGCAATGTAGCTCCATAACAAGAAAAATTAGGTATGCTTGAGCATTCTGTCCTTTTTAGAGTCGCATCTTGTGACATCATGTCCTGTTTTTGGTTTGTTTAGATGTCTTTGGTCTGTGTTGCGTTCCTATTTCAGTCAAACCGCACATCTTTTCAGGGGTCTTGGACCACTTGTTTGGTGCGCACCAGAGTTCAGATGGCAGCATTCACACTTATTCAAAAGAAACGCACTAACAGAGCAATCGCACCAGAGTTTTTGTTGAGTTTGATGAAAATTTGTTATCAGACTGTAAACAGTTCTGTCGCAAAAAGTTGTTGTCAAATCATTCATAAGGTCAAAGTATAATAAAAATGTTATATTATCGTAAGTACTAAAAACAGCACACTATTTACTGTACCCAAAGAATTGCAATAAAAAATCAGGATGTGTCTAAAAGCCTTGAGGGGAGGATTGACTAAGAATAAATTGCGCTCAGTGATAGTGGTGTTTATTTGCATGCGTTATCTGCATTGTTTCAGCCAGATTGACTAAAGTAATTATGCAAACACAGCCAAAAAATCTGTTGTGTTGGCTGAGAAAATAATGACAACGGTTTAATTTAAATGTGCCCAGAGCTGAACCTGCACATACAGATGAAACAGAAATAGTTGGACACTTAAATCTCACTTAAATAAAAAAAAAATTATGAAAATATTTGGAATACTTAAAACAAAATACTTAATTCAATTCATGTTAATTAGTATAAGCAAGGCAAGTTTATTTATATAGCACATTTGAAACACAATAGTAATTCAAAGTGCTTTATATAGAAAAGGAGTTCAAATAATCATAAAATAATCGCAACATATACATAGGAAATAAAAATATCATGCATGGGAAATAAAAATAACAATCATATTTAACTAAAGGCTGCCTGAATCAATCTCTATCTCTATCTCTAACTGCCCCAATCACTAAGTTCGGGGCATGTACAATGGGGCATGTATAGAGCTTTTCACAATATATATAGTTTCAAATGAAGTGAAACAAGGAAATAAATAATAGCACTTTTCCAGCAAAACATTTCACAATAAAAACATTAGCACTGTGTGTAGTATGTGAATAAAATGCAGAGCTTACTAACATAACATGGCTGCTAAGCATTTCGTCAACAAATGTGTACAAAAATTTAAAGGTGCAATAAGCAATTTCTGAGAAATGCTGTTGAAAATTGAAAATAATACCCAAACAAACAATTTTGTGAATATTTGCTACTTCTGTGTGTGTGCTTAAAAAAATGTTTGTACATAGTCCTGACTGCATAAATAGGAGGAAAAAAAAACAACAAAGTGGATTGGACCAATCAGACTGAGCACCACAACACTCATGTAGCCAATCAGCCAAAGGGGGCGTATCCACTCATGATGGGGGAGGAGAGAGAGTGAGCAAGCCAGACATTTGTAGAAAGATTGTAGAAAAAGAGATGGCTGAGATTAGGCCTGGGACAATACATCAATTCTCGATCGATACAATGAATCTGGACCGATCCTGATATTTTCTCTCTTGAATCGATTCTGAGCTTAGTTTTAACAGCAGATGGCGCTCTAGGTTATTTTTTAACCTTACACTCTCAAATGCTCATGAAGAAAACTGCTGGACAGCGCTCTTACGTCCAGCTGGTTAAATATACTTGCAACTCGATGCTTTTATGACACAAGATTTGTAATTCGCTTCAACTTTTACGAAATTTATGAATGATAATTTAAGGTTTAAGTGGTGTGTGTAAAGGAACTGGAAGCAGGCAGTGTACGAGTGTTTCTAAAGCTTGTATAGTAGTGCCATCTGCTGTTAAAAGGTGCCAGCTATGATAAAGACACATGCATTTCCACACCTTACAAGCCAGGTGTTAGCCGTTGCCTGAGTTTGTTATTTTGGGGCGGAGCAATGAAGGGAGGGGTGTGTTTGTTTGGGTGTTGATTTCAAATATCAACAGTGTTTCTCAGAAATCGCTTACTGCACCTTTAACTTACCTTAGCTTTTTAATATTCATAAATTCATTTTCTGCTGTTCTTTTGCATTTCACTTCACCTCTACAGGTGTTAGTGAGATTGCCCACCTGCAGTGATGCCGCCGCAGCCACCACGTGAACTGGCCCTGGCAGCCCAGGCAGTGTGTAGCCTCTTTATCCACCAGCCACCACTGCTCCTCCGCTCTCAGCTTCTGCGCGAACTCCAGAGCATCCGATTTCTGCCACAGAGCATCCTTATCCCTGAAAAACAGATGAGAAATGAAGAAAGACTCGACACTGAATCTTATATGTCTCTTGGTGTCCTGGTGTCCTCAATGTCTAGTAAAAGCATCTTTCAGGGTTCAGCCATTTCAGTTCCATTTCATATCAAGAAGAAAGTTTTATCACATCTGATTATATATGATTTATTCACACCACACTTTTGTGGCAGCAGCACCCCTATATTTTTTCTCTTGTGTTTTCTGCTCAGCATTCTGGCTCTGTTTTGCTTAGAGAAAGAGAAAGTGTAGATTAAGATCTTATGGTTTGTAAGGACTGAATTAAACAAAGATATACAGCAACAACAATCTGAAAGGCAGGTGAGAACACGGTCTTGACCTGCTTTTATGTGCTTCTTTGATATAAAAACACTTCACGCTGCCATTATCAATTTCCCTTGACATCTCACTGAGAATTCAAGAAGCTTCATCTGTGAAATTGCTTTCAGTTATTTATTTATTTATTTTGTAGTTTATCTCCCCTGAAGTGTGACCAGATATATATATATATATATATAAAAATGATATTTCTTATTATTTTTTAATATTAAAAAAAAAAAATATATATATATATATATATATATATATATTTTAAAAACATTAAAAATAATAAAAATATAATTAAAAATGCTCTAAGCATGAGCAAAGCTAGTAAAGGCCTATTGACACCAAGAGAAAATGGACATAGCAAAATTAATTACCGACAAAAATCATCCAATAATTTTCACACCATGTGAAACAACAAAAAACAAAAAAATTCCAATTATTTTCATATTAAAAAAAACTTTTTACAACTATTAACAGAATTTTCAAAATGACAAAGTAAAATTAGTAGTCAAGCAATTTTTGAACCAAAACTATTTACACCAAGAGTGAAATTAATCATTCTCAGTGTGAACAGGTCCATAAGAATGCACTGAATCTGTGGGTTGGGTGGGAAAAAGCCTTACGAACATGTCTAGACATATTAGAAAAACTTAACCTTAAAACCTAAACCTGACATATAACCATAAAAATACATTAACTTATTATTAACAACGAAAGAGCCCAGATTTTAGGTTAGGAAAAAGAAGTTAACCCTGAAGTGCTAGGCGTTATACAGACCTAATAAGTTCGATGAGCCGTTCCTCCAGGTTTAGTTTGGTTTCACTCAGATCCTCCAGCTCAGCAGACATCCGGAGATGCTGTTTTTGAGTCTCCGTCAACACCTGATCCAATTTCTGCTTCAGTTCTTCCCTCTCCTTCTGTACGTCACTAAGAGCCTCTTTGGTACTAAGGGAGAGAGAAAAAGCAAATAGAATTTAATAATAATGCATAAAAATATAACCTAACCAATAATTACAAAAACCGAATATCTTCCAGGGTCCAAGAAATCCTTACCACGAGGAACCATTTGGAAATCCATTAGTGATGGCTTTTATACATGCATATCCATTATCTGTGCTGCATAAACCCTTTTATTGTTTTTTTGAACGCACTCACCTTGATACACTTTCTTGCAGTTGCTGCGTCTCACACTCTCTCTCACGTATCAGAGTCTCACAATCAGTGATGTGAGAATCCTTCTCCTCAATCAGACGAGAGTATTCTGTATTCACTCCCTAAATATAAACACAAACAGCCAAATTAATGAACACAATCTGGACACACAAACATCAAACATTCACATACACTGACAATGTTCTGTACAGTTATTTTGTCTCATTTTGTTTTATTTTATCAACACTTTCTAAAACATACTATGGTACTATCCAAGGTTGTTTGGACATAGTAGTATCATAGTATTACCATGGTATTTTCGACAAGTACAGGCAGTATCGTGGTATTCTTGAAAGTAAATACATGCATTTCACTACCATGTTCTATTTCAAAATACCATAGTATTACCATCTGATATCATTACTATACCATGGTACCGCCAAAGTACTTTTTTGTAAGGGAATACCATGTTTTGTGGTGTTCTTTGAAGTATATTGGAGTACGATATAAATACCATGTTACATGAATATGGTATAATTCCTCACTATGGTATTACTATGCCACTATACCATTTTCAAAGGGAAATAATTGTAAATATGTAATATGTAAATTTTAACTCAGTGGTTATGCAAAAAAAACAATAAATAATAATAGATAGAACAGCATAGCATAGGTTTTATTGTTGCAAAAAGCTGAAAAATTGGAAGAACATTATTATAGAAGATAATTACAGTGGCACTTGTACTCTAATTGACAAATATCTGCAAGAAACAGTATGCATTGTTCCTAATTATAGACTTAATGAGAAGCAAATTATTCATCACTGTCTGGCAATTAACCTCAATCTCTTGTCGTCTATTTCACCGTCTCGCACAGCGGGTCTCCAATGAATGAGAACAAAAGGAGCAGCAAGAGATCAGACATTCATCACCTACTAATATCAGTGTTATCAGCCAACAGAGATGAATAATAATGATCAACATGCTGGTATGCAAAAAGTATCTGATGATCATGTAGATCATTAAAATGAAAGTATTAGAAGTGATGCTGTTAGTCAATCCTCACTCAGAGTCACACCTGGCTCAAAACATTTACATACCTCTGACTCTGATAATTTGGCCTCCAGCTCAGACGTCTTCTTCAACTCCATGTCTAGCTGAGTTTTCAAACCCTCAATCTCTTCATTAAGACTCTAGTTTGAAAAGTAAGAATTATATAAATAAATAATAAAAAAAGTATCAATCAATCAATCACAAAGTAAATCAGATAAAACATCACTAAAGTCTAATTGAAAAACTGCATTCATGTCATGTCAGAATTAACTTGCAGTGTGAGTTCACCTTGCTGAACTTTTTAGGTTGTTTTTATTTGTATACGTACTAGGGGTGTAATGGTACATGTATTCGCCCCGAACCATACGGTACAGACATCACGATTCGGTGCATACAACCAGACGACGAATACAGTCAGTCACGGGCGATCCACACTCCCATCCAGAAGGGGGCGCACGCGGTAATACAACTCTGTTTGCTAACCGTCACGGTTCGGCGCATACAATCAGACGACGAATACAGTCAGTCACGGGCGATCCACACTCCAGTCCAGAAGGGGGTGCACGCGGTAATACAACTCTGTTTGCTAACCGCCACAATAGGAAAAAGAGCAGAAGAAGAACAGTGCATACGCAAATGACGAGAGCGCTTGAAAACAAAGTCCACTAGAGAGTGTGTACGCGTCGAATGCATCTTTCTGTGGTCATGGACAAAGGAGAATACTTTGAAAGGCTCGTGCACTCAACTGTGCGCGAAACCTTACTAACTATTAATAAGCAGTAATTAGGGGTTTATTGGGGTCATAGTTATTAGTTAGTTAATAGTGAGAATTGGACCCTAAACTAAAGTTTGAGCATTTTTTCTATTGTACCGAAATCGTACCGAACCATGACCCCAAAACCGAGGTACGTACCGAACCATAAATTCTATGTACCGTTACACCCCTAATACGTACGTTACATACTTTTATTGATATTTCGGTTGCACTTTATTTTAAGCTGTCTTTGTTACACTGTAATTATATATTTAAGTACTGATTAATATTAAGTAAGTAAATGTACTTACCCTAGGGTTAGGATTAGGGTTTGGATTGGTTTAAGGTTAGTTGCATGTAATTATGCATAATTTATATTTATTACTGGAGTAACTAACTACATGTGTAACAACGACACTGTAAAATAAAGTGTTACCGATATTTCTTTTCTATTTTTACTATTAGTAATTAACAACACAGTAAAACTAATAAATAACAACAACAAAAAACAGCAGATATAAAATGCACATCCACAGCAAAGTCCAATACATTTGATGCATTTTGGCATTACAAGCTTTGCCATGGAAACAAATTATTTCAGAGAGCTTGTACAGATTCTACAGAGATGTCATCTTGTAATTATTTTAATTCTACCATCACACGAACGCAGTGCAAGTATTTGACAAGATGGATTTAAAGGGATAATGATGATTCTGAACTCATTTTACCTTTATCTGGTTCTTGAAAGTCATGTTCTCTGCGCTCATCTGAAATTTCACTGCAGCGATCTCTTCTCGCGCAGCATCCCGCTCAGCCTCTGTTTTGTCCAGCAGCTCTTTTATTTCCAGCACAGTTTCTGAAAGTTTCTCCGTCTGCTGGAGCTCTTCACGTAGACTAGAGTTTTCTTGGTGAAGAGCCACCAAGCTGGCATTGAGTCGCTCCGTTTCCTTCACTCCTTGCTGTTGCAGTTCTTTTATCCGAGCAGTTTCGGCAGCCATTCTTTCCCGGGCCTCTTCCCGCTCTGCGGTGAGTTGGCAAATTGTTATTCCCAGCTCCGCCATTTCTGTGTTGACTCGGTGGAGACACTCTCTGGTCTCAGCGTTCTCCAGGACCATCCGTTCATTCTGGGCCTTGAGCTCTACCAGCTCCTCTTGGGCTGAAGTAAATTCAGCAGTTGTTTTCTTGTGTGCAGATGTCTCCTGGTTCAGTTGCGAAGTTAAGGCTTTAACACGTTCGCTGGACTGTAGGAGCTCATTCACATGCAGTCGATTCTGCTCCTCTGCCTGCTTCTTCAATTGCTCAGTCAAGGTCCGCAGTTCTGCACAGGAAGCCTCAGTGACATCAAGCTTTGCTTGAGTCTTGTCCTTCTCCTCCACAGCACTGTGAAGTTTAGCTCTGAGATCGAGCACATCCTCTTGAAGCCTAGAAACTTCTTTCACACTCAATCCCAGCTGATCTTCCAGAAGAGTCACTTTTGAGGCCATCTCTTGGGTTTCTTTAGCCTGATATGCACTCTGCTCAAGTTGGACCTTCTCTGCAACCTTCCTCTGGTCCTCAAGACTCCTAATCATCTCTGTTTGTTTAACGAAAGCTTTTTCTGCCTTCGTCTTCTCCATTTCCAAATCCCTCTCCCGACCTTCAAGTTCTTCCACCCTTCCTTGGAGCTCCTCACAGAGCTTCTCCCGGTCCTCCAGTTGGGAATCCTTATCTTTAAGCTGTGCGGTCAGGTTTTCCTCGTTGCTTTTTGCAGCTCCAAGACTCTTCTCAAGTTCAGCAATCTGGCTGTTGATGTTGCGTATCTCCTCCTGCATAGCTGTGAGAGCCGCTTTAAGAGTGACCTGAACCTCCATGAGGTCCTTGTTCTCCAGCTCCAGTTGGCGAACTGAACTCTCGGATTCCTCTAACTGCATGTTGGCCTTATGCAGCCTCTCATCCAGACTCCTGTTCTCCTCTCTCATCCGCTGCTCTCGTTCACCCACTGTCACTTTCGCGTCATCAATTTGCGCTCGCAACTGCTTCTCCGAGGCCCTCAATCCAGCCAGCTCACTCTCCAGGGAAGATTTGTTTTCAAGCAACTCCTTCTTGGTGTCCTCATTCTTGCTCATCGTCTGGAGGAGCTTGCCGTTTTGCTCCATAAGCATGGCACAGCTATCTTTGTATTCATCAATCTTTTTAGCCTGCTCTTTGGTGCTGTTCTCCAGTTCAGATATGGTTACCATCATATTCTGTTTCTCCCTATTAAGCTTCTCTGATTCCTTTTCCAGAAACTGGACTTTCTTGGTACTGGCGAGAAGATCAGATTCTTTAGCCTTCAGCTGTGTCCGCAATCTTTGCAGTTGCCCTTCCAGACCACTCATCTTCTTCTCAAGCTCTTCTTTATCCTCTTGCATTCCCTTCCTCTCCACTTTGGCCTGCTTTTCCATAGTTTCCAGAGAGCGCTGGAGATCTTGCAGTTGCCTTTGCAGGTTGCTGGTCTCTTTCTCTCGCACTGCAAGAGCCCCTTGGAGTTTGTCCATGACGTTACGGTGCTCTTCTGCCCTGGTCTGTAGTTGTTTACCCTTCTCCATCCAAGCTGCCATTTTTACCTCAGCCTCTTTGAGTGCCTCATCCTTCATTCTGACTTTCTCAGCTAGTTGTTCTGCCTGCCTCCTCCTCTCTTCTCCTTCTGCCAGAGCATCTATCCTCCCCTTCTCAGCCTCTTTTAATTCATTTAACAACTCATGAATCTTCTGGGCAGAGTTGAAGTCACTGGCCGCCCTCTGGCCTTTCTCATCCAATACTCCGTCTAGCCTTGCCATCAATTCCTCATTTTTACGCTCTGCTGCTGCCAACATTTCCTGGAGGTCCTTATGAGAGGCCTCTCTGATGGTCTCGCGTCCCCTCAAGACCTCCAGCTCATGGGATAGGGCTCGTTCGCTCTCAGCTAGTGCCTCCAGGTTCCGCTGGAGCTCCTGATGGTTACCTTGGGCAGCTAGAGAGACATCCAGCTGCCTTTGGAGTTCCACCACAACCCCACGGAGTTCACCCGCCTCGGTGCCTAACTGATGCACCTGGTCAAGGAACTCTCTTTGCTTTAATTCAGACTGATCCAGCTCCAGGCGGAGTTCATCTATAGCGCTGACGGAAGAATCATTTAGTCCACTGGAGTTTTGCACAGACATGTCTGATAAAAGCCCAGGTCCAAAGTCTGGACTCCCAGGGAACTCATGGGCCTGCTACAAGGTTTGGGAGAAATAGAGAAAACAAACTGAGAGAGGAGATACAGAGAGGAGAGAGACTGCTTCAAGTTGAATCAGAGCAGATTTGGGACAAACAATGCCATCTACTGGATTTAAAACTGGTGCAAATGTTTGTAAGTTTTGAATGACACATGAAAAACAATAAGCATGTAATATATTTCATATTTTTTAACTTTTATTTTATTTAAAGCTACAGGGACCTACTACAGATGTGCTGGTACCTGTGAGTATGTGCTGGCCAGACTGCTGATGCTGGAACTACGACTCGGTGGTTTCCACATGTGACTTGGAGAGCTAGTCATTCCCAGTGTCCTCCTGTGACAAATTTTTTAATCAACTTTAAATTAACTAAAAATGAACATCAATCAGCTTGTTAAAATGCATTCATACACATTATTTCCAGTCAGGGCAAATAGACCATAAACTAGTAGCATTATATGTGTGCCAGTGTATTTGTGTTAGTCTACTGTTGATGTTGTATTTATATAAAAAAAATTGCAAAAATTACAGTGTGCTCTTACCTTGCAAAAGTGGGCCATTCTGAGTCAAGGTCATGACCCCTGGATGCCACATCAAATTGAACATCATTGAGCTCATAAAGGTAATTAATGATGTCCACACTGAGATGGGGTTTGAGAAATGGACTCCGGGAATTATACCAGTCACTGCAGAAGAACACCATCTTAAAAAAGGCTTAAGAAAACCATGTCCAAATCAAGTCTAACATACTATCCAACCTAAATGGCATGAGAAATAAGAATTATGGTGTCCCAAATCATATTACATTGCAAACAGAAAGGTGCTTGGATGGTTTACTATTTAAAGTAGATTTGAAAATGCACATTCTTGTATGCATTTATAGCCAGTATTACCCACAACAGATGCATAGTAGATTATGACAGTTTACTTTTTACTAGATCTTAGTACCTAACATGCAAATGCAAGCAGTGTGCAGATAAGAGGTCTGTAGTCAGACACATAATGTATGTCCTAAAATTCACATGTTGTCATACTAATAAAGTATGAACTTCTGCATTACCAGCATAGTACATACTTTATGTGCACAGTTGACACAACTGGAATGCAGCCTTAATTGTAGATCCCTAAGGATGCATGGATTGGAAAGAAGACTGCCACATTATTTACAGGTTAAGTGCAAACTTTTAAGCTAGCAAAAATGATATTGTACTGGCCATATTAATTCAATCACGCCATGGGCTATTGTGCCATTTGCTCATCACAAACGCTGCATTGTCTGACAATTAATCATTCTGTATTAAAATTAAGGAAGCAGGTCTACACATGTATAGGACACACGCATTAACCTGGAGTAAATATAATATTGTTTTCTTCAAACAGGGAAGCTAATTTTAAGAAGTAAAACTATGTGGGAAGCGCTCTCGGTATTGTTTCTATTGAATTAAGGTGTGTGATGTAAATAAGAACTGTAACTAGAACGGAAATGTACGAGTTTTCACCTTTTTTGGTTTAGATGGTGAACCTGGCATGTTTTTACATATTCATGCCTCTACACTGAAGCCACAACTCATTTTTCCATAATCACTAAAATGCTGCATGAAAACTTCAATTTTATCATATAAATTTTTGATATGGGTAGCTGAATTCCGGACAATTTGGTCATTTCATACAATTCTAATGATTTATAAAGTAACATAATTAATTTACTTTACATTAATTAATTATTGCATATATTATACACAATGTACATACACATTTATGTATTTTTATTCATTGCATGTTTATTTTCATTAGTTTATAATGTTTGTATTGTTTAAGATTGTTTTTACTATGCAAAGCATTCTGATCTACTTTTAATGGCACAGTATAAAATAAAGGTTATTAAATTATTAGTTTTATTCATTATTATTATTATTAACATGGAAAAAAATAATTTTAATTTGATAAAAAATAAATCTGTAAAATAAACAGCATTATACTTTAAACTGCAACTTCTTAATTCTGTAATCCTATTATATTATATTTTTCACAATTAAAGAAATTGGTAAAAAATATGAAAAGGAAGTAAACACTGCAACTAACAGTGCAATCTGTGAATAATATTTTTTCAAATAAAGACAGGGTAGTGCTAATTTTACATACAGCACACAATAAATATGACATAGCGGCCAACTGGATATATAGCGCACCATAGCACATAGCGTTCCCGGAGGGCCGCAGCCCTGCAGAGTTTAGTTCCAACCCTTCTCCAACACACATACCTGTAGTTTTCAAATAAGCCTGAAAGACTTGATGAGCTGGATGAGGTGTGTTTAATTAAGGTTGAAGCTAAACTCTACTGGGCTGTGGCACCCCTGTCATACAGCGTTGTGCTCTCTTATTTGTCAGTGTTTGATTTTGCAAAGGGACATATTTTTGTTGAGCCAAAATGAGCAGAGATGCCTCATACTTGTGTGAACAGTGCAGATAACTTCATATGGAGCAAAAGGAGCCCATCAATGCTTGCAGACTATTGCTAGACAGAGACAAGAGATGGTCCATTTAATGAGACAAGTGCTGAGTAGACACTGAATAGGACTAAACTATGTACATAATAGTTTTTAGCCTTTTGTTTCATATTAAATTTGTTTTATATAAGCCTTATGCTGATTTTTAAATTGTTACATAAACAGGACTGGTACTATTCACACATTATACGTGGACGTAATAAAAAAAAAGTAAATGCAATGACTATCCATTATGACATGTAGGCATTTTTATCTTTATGCACACAATAATAATCTTTTACATGGTAATCCTTTTATTTTTAATATTTGGCATGTTTGTGTGCTGCTGCGCGTCCCTGTGTGTGTAACAAGCAGAGTGTACGTGTGTTGTGCACCTGCCAATAGGCACATATTACTAACGCGCCCTTTAAATAACAAAAAAAAAAAATACTGCGCCATTGACTTTAGACCAGGTTTTTGTTGGTCAATGGCGCAGTCGTTTTCAGTTGCCTCAAAACAGCAACACGCCAACAATGTGCCTGCCCTGAACACACCTCGTTTTCAGACCAGCATGCCCATGGGCGAACAGATGGGCGTGAGTGCATTTGCTATTTGAACAACGTGGCGCAGGATGTGAAAATGATAACTGCGTCAGGCTGAAACTAGCAAAAAGCACTTGCATCGCGCCTGGCGTCGCATTGCGCTGGGTGTATGATAGGGCCCTAAAAGTGTGAATACTAAATTCCATGTTTGTGAAGATGACAGGTGAGGTGACAGTGAAATATTACCTGGTGACCCTGTGGTTCATGAGGCACTGCTGGAGAGTGTCAGCCAGCCGCTGATGCACCAGTGAGTAACGGATAAATGCTCTGCCCTTACCCAGAGACGTCTTCAGCTGACACAGAAAAAGAACAAAAATTTCACCATCGCTCAGGTATCAAGTGGCCAAAAATAGTCACCATTAGACACTTTTATGACTATGGATAAACTAAACATTTTTACATTTCCTGAAGAAAATGCCCATACCAAACTCACTATTATGATGCAAGGATGTTCTGGGTGTTGCTAAGAGGTTGGTAGGATGTTCTGGGCAATTTCTAGGTGATTGCTTTTATTTAAGGCAAAGGACTTTTATATACAGTAGTAATTAATGCTTTCTCGATTGACAGTATTTTCATAACTTAAACTGATGGATGTTTGTCTTTCTGTGTAGCATAATTAAATACTTATAACTACACATGCAACCACACAGACTATAACCAGCACTCCATAAACACTAACTTGGACAACGCTGAATAATTCACCCACTCTCTGTTACATCGAATTCTGCCACCGAAACTAGCCACAATACAGGAGGAAGAAGCTGGTCAACAGTTTAGAGTCACGATAATACAAATGATTCTGACAATCTGAGGACAATATCAGAGAGAAATCATGTGGAAGTGGTACTTTTAAAAAGAACATGGCATTTAAAGCAGCGTATTATACTGGCAAACAAAGGAGAACCTAATCAATAGTATCAGTAAAATCTCTTATATTTAAGTGAGAAAACGGAACTATACAAAGCCGATAGGAAGGTTTGTTAAAACAAAAGGTGTGTGTCTACAGGAATGTTTTGGTAATAGATGTCCACTTCTACTACACATAATAAAAAAGGTTCGGTTAACTAATAACATGGACATTTATCGCTTTTTAAAAAACATTTTTATCCATATGCAACCAAAAGTGTATATGTTAGATGTTATAACGTTAATCACTTTTTTGCAGTTGACTACAATAGTCACATGGTGTGACAAATTGTTATTAACAGTACAAATAATGTTGTCTCTCAATTAATGAGATTACAAAAGTAAAAATTATTTTGTTATAATTATAAATTAATAATTATTAACTAATAATTAACTAATTTTAATATTTAATAATAGTAATAAGAAATAACTTTAATAATTATTATTTAGTGCTGTCAAATAGCGATTTCATAATATGTGTGTGTATATATATATTATATTTATTTATATTATTTATGTGTGTATGTCTGTGTGTGTGTGTGTGTGTATATATATATATATATATATATATACACACACACACACATGTATTAGTGCTGTCAAACGAATAATCGCATCCAAAATAAGTTTGTTTACATAATATATGTGTACTGTGTATATTTATTATGTATATATAAATACATAATAAATGTGTGCAGCTAGCTACCTTTTTGTTCATTTTCAAGTATATATAAATACACACACACGTATATATTTAAGAAATATTTACATGTATACATGTGTGTGTGTATATATATATATATATATATATATATTTATATTTATGTATAAATATTTTATATAATAATATATTTTTGTTAAATATATACATGCATGTGTGTGTATTTATATATACATAATAAATATACACAGTACACACATTATGTAAACACACTTTTATTTTGGATGTGATTAATTGTTCGCGATTAATTGTTTGACAGCACTAGTATAAATATATGTGCATGTATACACACAGACATACAGTATATATAATATATATAAATGTAATAATATATATACACACTGTTACATTTTTAGTTTCTTTATTCATGTTTATAGTTTGTTTTGTTATTAGTTTTCATGTCCTTTCTGTCTTACGTTTCTTAGTCAGCTTTCTTGTCTATTAGTTTAGTTCACCTCATTTGCCTATCTGTCTTCTAGGTTACAGATTTGATTAGAGTCCTTAGTTCAGGTGTTTCTTGTTAATTAGTCTCGTTAGCGCCTCAGTTTGCTGTGTTTATTAGCCCTTAGTTTCAGTCTGTTCTTTGTTTTGTGTTGATGTTATTTTAATGGTGTTTTTGCTGTGAAATTCTCCTAGTTATTCTCCTGTTCATGTTGGTTACTAAATTAAAAGTTCTATGCAATGATTTCCTTCGTCGTGCGCTTCATATCAGCCACACACCGTGACACACACATTATGTAAACAAACTTTTATGTCAGATGCGATTAATCGCGATTAATCCATTTGAAATGCTGTGGTTGTCAATATTGATATAAATCATTTAATTATTAATTAATTAGTTCGAATTATAAAAACAAAAATAAGTTAAAAAAAAAAACAGCAATTTTATAAAAATGTTTTAGATGCAATATAGCATATCACGCAGAGCAATGCTGCTCAGATGCTTGTCAGAGATGTGAATGAGACAGATGTTTACCTCTGGAATTGATTTAACAAAGCGGATTCCATCATTTGCTCCTTTGATTTTGGCCAGGCAGTCGCTGAAATAATCCCAGTAGTCTTTTCTATACCCCAGAAATGTTGTTTTCTCCTTCTGGTCGAACTGAGCAAGATAATAATAACATAACACTTCAGATAAATGACAGAGAAACACCTTGAAAACAGACTCGAAGTTTAAATGGAAAATTTTCAAGTCCTTTTGAGACTGGAGTAGGGCCTTTGAGTATATCCATATGGGCCGCTTCACAATTGGTATTAACGTGTTGTGGGTGATCAGATCGGCAGAGACAATTGCTATTTACTTACACCTGATATTAACATGCATCTCCAGTGATCACTTGTGTTTGGGTTTAATCAAAGTGAGAGTTTCTGATTATGTGACTAAATACAGTCTGTCACTGCATGCTGATAATGCAGAAAAATAAAGCACCAGAAAGTCACACTTTGCTCCCAACTTGACTTCAATCTCACTACAAAAGCATCATTTCAGTGCACAGATCTGCAACCTCTGAATCTATGATTTTTGGGCCAAAGTTAAATCCACACATAACGGTAAAGTTTAAAACCCTTATTTTAACACAATGGTTGACTGGCAGGCGAGTATGTGGTCCTGTTTTGTTGATCAGGCAAAACTTGAAATGATTTGAGATGGATGATGATACCACAGTTTTTTGCAGAGCTGCTTTATAGCTGATTTGACTTTGTTTCATGACTGACGAATTTTCAAATCGACACTTATTGAACTGAATTGAACTGACTCAAAGTGAATAACGACACTATTGTCTTCTGTAGAGCTGCTTATAGCTGAACTGTAGTTGTTTCATAATTGATATGAAACTTTCTTCATAACGTCACACTGTTATGGAACTAAAAGAATTAGTTCACCCGTGTTGGGTGAACTATTCCTTTAAAGGGGTCCTTGATTATGATTTCACTTTTTTAGCTTTAGTTAGTGTGTAATGTTGCTGTTTGAGCATAAACAACATCTGCAAAGTTACGACGCTCAAAGTTCAATGCAAAGGGAGATATTTTCTTTTACAGAAATCACTTTTTAAGGACTACAACAAACGGCTGGTAGGGACTACAACGAGCTTCTTCCCAGGTTAGTGACATCACTAACCCCAAAATTTACATAAACCCCGCCCCCGAGAACACGCAACTTGTTGGGCTGCTTTAGAGAAGAGGATGAGTTGTTGTAGTAGAGTGTTGTTGTCATGCCGTAATTTTACACCGGACTGCTTCACAAACGAGGGTCAATTCAACGCTGGATTTGCACAAAAGATTAACATGACGGCACATGCTAGTCGATGAGTTGAATCAACTCCACAGCAACTACATAAATTTATCCACTAACCATTCAGAAACATCCAGTTTCATTCTAAAAGTTGTAACTTCTTCCTGAGTCTCTCCATCAGTGTCGACTCCGGTTTGAACAATGTAAGGCTGAACACCGTTACTGACAATCCTCATTTTGGCTGCGTGAGATTCTCCAGTTTTGTTGTTGTTGAGCAACCGAAGCATGAGCTGTTAAAGCTCCGCCCTCTTCTGGAGCAGCAGCATTTGCATTTAAAGGGACACACACAAAAATGGCGTGTTTTTGCTCACACCCAAATAGAGGCAAATTTGACAAGCTATAATAAATGATCTGTGGGGTATTTTGAGCTGAAACTTCACAGACACATTCTGGGGACACCAGAGACTTATATTACATCTTGTAAAAGGAGCATTATAGGTCCCCTTTAAATA
This sequence comes from Mylopharyngodon piceus, assembly GCA_039654765.1. Lineage (NCBI taxonomy): Eukaryota > Metazoa > Chordata > Actinopteri > Cypriniformes > Xenocyprididae > Mylopharyngodon > Mylopharyngodon piceus. Next base: position 3,982,921 of record CM077446.1, read on the forward strand.
ATATCCTGGCTCTTCCCAGCTTTGCAATGGCATTGAATAGTGCCCGAGTTTTTGAAGCTCCAAAAAGTGCATCCATCCATCCATCGTAAAAGTAATCCACACAGCTCCAGTGGGTTAATAAACGACGTATGACGTTCATGTGGTTTGGCATTTTTCATTAAAATTTCTCATTTTAGACTTCGTTTTAGAGTCAATTCTGAGATAAAAATTAATTTTTGGGTGAACTATTCCTTTAACTGAACTGACTTCAGCAGAATTATGACACTATTGTCTTTTTTAGCGTGAATTCTGTTTGTATCATTGGTCATTATTTTCCCAATTATCTCTCTAAAGCTGCTTTGAAACACATCTGTATTGTATAAAGCGCTATATACATAAAAGTGACTTGACTTGATCAAGAGGACGCATGAGAATTTACACAAAAAATGCCATGTGGCCACATGCATTTCAGTGATCGCCTTGAGCCCTTTTACACTTGTTTACGGCATCTAGATGTCTCTGACCTGAAGCAGGTACTCCAGTTTGTAGGAAAACTTGTGTAGGTTGGAGCTGTCATCTGTAATGGGCTCGCCGTTCTCTTTATACTCCTTTGTGAGTTCTGATACAGCATCTATTAAAAAAAAAAAAAAAAAGTCCATTCAAAATTACATAAAGATATTTTAAAACAATTACAGAGCAATACGCTGTAATTAACAATAATCACAAACAACAAAACCCCAATTTTATAGTCATTTTAAAAAGGTTGAAGAAGAGTTTTTTTCCTCCTCCTTAAGCCCCTTTTGGTTATTTTTACTCCACGCGCCTTTCATCCACCTCAGGAACTGAAACGGCACACATGAGGGATGAACTCTGATTCGCAGGTCTCTCTCAGTTTGCATTTCTCTTTCCCCCGTGTTGAAAGCCAGCGCCCTGCGAATCGCACATGCTCCACCGTGGACCACCGTTTACTCTCTAAACAACAGCTCTGCCTCTTTCATGAAGACAAACACACATCCGTACCGTGCAGATCTCTGATAATCCTTTGGATCTGACCCTCCCCAACTGTAGCACCAGTGGCCATGGTCTGACTAGCTTCCTGCCAATGGGGTCAAGAGGTCATCTGTAGTGTGCTGAGTAAAAGAATCACAGTGACAATGGATAACTAGCATTTGACATGCACGTTATATTAATTTAAGCATGATACAGCATTAATATCAGTGATTTTATGTGGTGTTTGCTATGTCAAGCATCACTACTAGTGCTCATCCTTAGGGTTGATTGTACATTATAATGTTTTGACGAAACTCTGGATTAACATTTTAATGTATCAACGCTTTTGTTTTTAAATAGTGCAGATTAATAATATTGGCGATCATATTGGTAAGAATTATTGACGATAATCAGGCCCAGTACAAGCTAAAAACAGCTTAAAACAAAGTAAGTCAAACCCACTTCTCTAATCTATATTGAGAGCTGGTTTAAACTGTAATTTGGTGAAGATTCTGATGAACAAAATAATAAGAATAACAGCAATAACCAAACTCTCCAGAGTTTTATTTATACTTGGACGTCATGTGTATATATATATATACACACATACATACACAGACAGCTTTTTACCCACATTAGTTCTTCTTTACTAGCCAAATGACATTTCTGCGTCTACTGTTCGTTTATGCGAAGTTATGACTAACCAGAATTATAAATATCAAGTTTCAAAATCACCACACAAGACATTTAACCCCTCAGAGTGGAACAGAAGGCCTTCGAGAGAAACAATAACATACATATTTCCTATACAGTACTGTGCGATTATACAGCAACAACACTAGAAACAGCTGCTTGTGAAATGTAAACAAACATCAGTGTTCGCGTTCTTTTACACTTTCCTTTGACTTAAACTGTATGGTTTGAATTCAAATGAAAGAGTTTTTTGGAAAAGCGTCTTTTGTTGTTACAGAAACTAGATTTTTAAAAAAATAACGAAAAGAAGTTTCACTGTGTATAAAAGTTCAGTCAAGAATTCAAAGGCGTCAACACAGCAAGTCACGCGCAGTATGACATGTCAGAATATTTATTCCGAATAAACGCTGTTTCAGGCTGAAGTCAACATGTATGTATTACAGCTGGAAGTTTGTTAAACCTGTGATGGTCTTGAAAGTGATAAAATAAGCTGACATACTTTGGCTTTTGTGAGAATCCGGGAAGATCCACTTTAGCTCATTGTACAACCTAGCTAGTCTTTTGATTGACAGAAATTTCCGCCACAGAGGGCTGGCTTCAGAGCCGAGATCGTTTTTTTATTGGATCTCCGCGTCCCCGCCCACAAGTTTGTTTAAGCGAATAAGAGCTTTCGTCGTAGAAATGTTCTTGTCATTATGAAAAAATATATATATTATAAAATTATTTTAGTTTATTATAATTTTATATATGATAATATAATATAATATAATTAAAAAATAACACCAATAGCAACCTATTTTGTCTTTTATTACTTAAATATATTTCTGTGTAACAAACAAAATGTTGTTGTTGTTGTTGTTGTTGTTGTTTTTTTATGGCTACACTGTAAAAATATTTTTCCAAACTGTAAATGAAACAAAGATTATTTCTATCTAAAAACTATTCCTGTTTAATTCAGTGTGTTATACTTGCCATTTCATTGTAATTATTTGAGAAATTTACTAGCAATTTCTGAGTGTAAATTGTTTCTACACCATTTTTGTGTGTGTATTAAAGGAAAGAGGACAAACCCCATCCAGTAGCCTATAAATACAGAAAAGGTAAACACATCTTCCACATTTGATTGTGTAGAGTGATAACAGGATGCATGACAAAAACCTTACAAAATGCTTAAATACAGAGAGGCATCTATCAGCTCTCCTGGATATCTATGGTAAACTGGTTCCCAGTACAAGCTAAAAACAGCTTAAAACATAGTAAGTCAAACCCACTTCTCTAATCTATATTAACAGCTGGTTAATTTGGTGAAGATTCTGAGTAACAAAATAATAAGAATAACAGCAAATATAGCTGCAAGCAGCAGTTAAGGGGTCAAGCACAACAGAAGCAAACAAGGAAGCTAACAGCAGACCAACAATGTCGTAATGGACTATGATAGCAACTGAGACAAAGACACTGCGTGTCAATTTTGAAGTCAGACTAACAGTACTGTAGTTAGAGCCAATTTCATGTTTTGTTCAGTTGTGGTGCAGGCCCACCGCTTTTTATTTGTGTGTGTGTCCTCAGAGTGCCCCCATACATAAGCGTGTCAAATTTGGTGAAAATATCTAATTTTGTTTAGAAGTAATAGACATTTATATGTATGAACACAAAAAATTACCCACCCCTAACTTTAATTGCATTTTTTGCTAACAAAATTTGGACATTTGGCCATCCAGCTGGGGCTGGAGATAAGATCCCCAAGGTCTCTCTCATTTTTGTTACATTTTCCCTTAACCCCTAGACTTAAAAAGAGGAGATCGTAACACCAGTTTGTTTCAACCCAAATTTGGGTCAAATATGGACAAACCCAACGGCTGGGTTTGACCATATTTGACCCAAATTTGGGTTGAAACAACCCAGCATTTTTAAGAGTGTACTGAGTTCCGTAATGATACATTCATGCATTTGTAAAATGCAGCATTTTACTACAAAATTCAAAATGGCCGACGCCCAAAATGGTCGATATAGGCCGATATAAATAATCATTTGACTTGGCATGATTCCCCAAATCTAACGAGACCACTTTTATGATTCTTGGACATACCGTTCAGAAGTTATAAGCAAAAGGTCAAGGTCAGACCTCAGGTCATGCTTGTGATGACATGGACCAAGTTTGGTCTGAATACAATAGCATTGAGGAGAATATAGCCTTGTCTATTTTCACAAGCGCTACGTAAAATTTGTTTGCGTATTGTTCAAAACGGTTTGACAAATCAACTTGAATTCCACAATATGGTCTGAAGATGATCTCGTTCAGTTTTCATGAAAATCAGAACAACGGCCTAGGAGGAGTTAGAAAAAGTAGGTTTTTCGGAAAATTCAAAGTGGCGGGAAAATGTTCATGATGGAAAATGACCCTTATGGTTCAAAAGTTATTAGCATAAATATAAGTACAAGTTTGGACAGTTGATGGTGCTAGAGGGATTGACTTAGAGACTCCAAATTTGATATGGTGACAGTTCAGACTGGTCTCAAACCAAAGTGGTTTTATGGGCTGCCATAGACTCAAGAGCGGAAGAAGAAGAAGAAGAGCACCAATGGATACAACAGGTGTCTACGCACCTTTGGTGCTTGGCCCCTAATTACCAAACTTTCCAGACAGTTTTATTTATTTATACTTAGACAGCATGTGTGTGTGTGTGTGTGTGTGTGTGTGTATACAGCTTTCCCTACACTAGTTCTTCTTTAATAGTCAAAGGCATTTCTGCGTCTACTGTTTATTTATGACTAACCAGAATTATAAATATCAAGTTACAAAATCATCACACAAGACATTTAATTTCTGTTTAACATGTTTAATTCAGTGTGTTATACTTGCCATTTCATTGTAATTGTTAATAGACCTTTTCTTTGCTTGAATGAAAGAGGAAGAGCCCCATCCAGTAACCTATAAATACAGAACAGTTAAACACATCTTCCTCATTTGATCTGCTGAGCTGTCCTCGACAAGATACTCAGCTCAACTCGTAGTGGGACAATGGTTTTATTTCCTATCAAATTAGTTTGATTCCATTTAGTTAAAGACAGTGGAAAGAGCAGCAGGTAAGACTAAATGTCAGGCTGTATTTTGTCACTGGAATAAATTTAGCTAAACTGATTAATATGACTTTCTTCTTTTGTTTTGTGCTAATGAAAAGGCAGATTTTATTAATGTTTGAGCTGATTCTCTACAGAAAAGAGTAAAGCACTGAACCTGGACAAATCTGATCTGGTCTAACTGAAGTAGTTTGCGACGTTGCAGAACAACATGACTGATGAGGAGACATCGAAACCTTCCTATGCCTATGACTATGACACAGATTATGAAGACCAGTTGTGTCGCAAAGAGGAGGTGGTGAAAGTTGGATCCATTATTATTCCAGTCTTTTTCACAATAGTGGTTGTGTTAAGCTGCATCGGTAACATCCTTGTTCTGGTTATCCTGGCACTCTATGAGAGTCTCAAATCCCTGACCAACGTGTTCATCCTCAATTTAGCTCTGTCAGATCTGCTGTTCACGTTTGGACTTCCATTCTGGGCCTCGTACTACATCTGGGGTTGGACGTTTGGAGACAGTGGCTGTAAAGCGGTGAAGTTTCTGTTCTATGTTGGCTTTTACAGCAGTGTGTTGTTCTTAACTCTCATGACCATTCAGCGTTACATGGCAGTGGTTCATCCTCTGTCTGACTGGGAGAAATGCAGAGGATTTTCTGTCGCTCCTTTCATTGTTTGGATCCTGAGCGGAGCGGTTTCACTGCTCGGTTCACTTTATAGCAAAGTTATACCACATTTTAATAGTACATACTGTGAATATGACAGTGTTCAAATGAAATATGGCATCACATATTTTCAAAATGTTTTTTTCTTCATTGCATTTCTAATCATGGGTTATTGCTATGGCAGAATGCTTCGGACAATAACAAAATCTCGAACCAATAAGAGACACAAGACTGTTAGACTAATATTCTGCATTGCACTGGTGTTTTTTATTGGTTGGGCTCCATATAACATTGTTATGTTCTTAAAATCTTTGACCGATCAGAAAATCCACCCATTCATAGTTTGTGAAGTAAGCATTAATCTTGACTATGCATATTATGCTTGCCGAATGTTAGCTTTCTCACACTGTTGCTTGAACCCTGTGTTTTACGTTTTTGTTGGCGTAAAGTTCAGGAATCATCTAAAATTGATTCTGCAGAAGATCTTTCAAAAAAAAAAAAACCTCGATTCCGGTCAAGTCAGATTGGCAAAAAATCAATCGCAGGGTTCAATGTACTAAGAGAAAACTCAAGTACTTTTACCGAATGCAGTGAACCGACAATGAGCTCTAAGATGATGTAAATGTGTGAATGATGTACATCACTCTTAAAAATAAAGGTTCCAACAGGAGGTTTTTGCGTCGATACCATAGAAGAACCACTTTTAGTTCCCCAAAGTGCCTTTCAGTGATCAGTACTTACAAGAACCATTTTCTCTTAGTGTAAAGAATGTTTTAGTAACCTAAAGAACCTTTTTCCATAATAAAGAAAATTTTGTGCAATAGAAAGATGTTCCATTGATGTTAAAGGTTACTAAACCATCAACTTGGCCATCAACACCAATAAAAAAAAAACCTTTATTTTTAAGAGTCTAGATATACTGTTGTAGCTACTGTAGCATTGTTTTATTATTATTATTAATGTGCTGGACTTGATTATTTGAAGACTTTGTTGAGTCATTGCACAGCTACTGCCGATATGATTACAATAATTTAATATGCATGACTAAAATTTAAAAAAATGAATGAAATGTTGCCACTTTTCAGGGAAATTCCTCTCTTCATCAAGCAGCAAGAGCATTCAGTTATGAGAACATCATGTTTTAAATTATAACCTATGTTTTTTCTTCCTTTTTGTGGTTTAAGTTCTCATTACAAGGTCATATAAAAATATAACTGGAAGTACGTAATTAAAAGAACCACTGACAAATGTTCCATTTTCATACATGTCGTCATTAATGCAGAAAATATTTTCACATGAAATTAAAATACATTTATATATACTTTTTATTTATTGTTTGCATTTACATTATGGCTTTCATGTGTATGTCACTGCTGTATGGTGTAAATTCAATGGATAATGTAGAGTAAAAAAACATTTTTGGAAATAACCATTTTTACTTATAGCAGGACAAATCGACAGTTAGACAGTGAATTAGTATCAAATTATGCACAAAAATATGCAACCAGCTTGGCAGGGGCAGTTGTAGGCTAATGGTTAGAGAGTAGGACTTGTGACATGCTTCCGTGTTTACATCCCCTCCCGATAGGTGCCTCTTGGGGCTGTAACCCGAAAAGGTTGCAGGTTCGCGTCTCAGTACTGGCAGGAAATGTAGGTGGGGGGAGTGAATGAACAGTGCTCTTTTCCACTCTCGAGCAAGCCACCTAACCCCCAATCACTACCCAAAAACGGCTGCCCACTGCTCCAGTGTGTGTGTGTTCAATTCCGAGTATGAGGCACCCACACATCACTTCCACTTTCACATCCACGCTCAGGTTCATTTCCTTAAATTATGTTTTTTTAAGATGTTGTTATAAGAACAACGAGTGAAAAGTGAGTGTAAAATAAAGTATGCTGTCACGGGTTGGTTCTACAATGAGGCAAGTATCTGTTAGCAACAGTCTTACATTATTCAACGAAATAAAACCAAACAACAAAAAAAAAACTCTGGCACAGGAGAACTACACAAGAGCAACATGAACCAACCTTAACAGTGAACACAGACAAAGAAGGGTTTAAATACACAGACCAAAAAAAATGGAGCTAAACGAGACACAGGTGAACACAATGGGTTGCTAAGGAAACAAATGATCACACATTAGGAAACTAGGGCTGTAAACCGAAAGTGGGAGGAGGGAGAAAATAGAGTTCATGGGGGAGTCTGCTGAGGAAGGAGCCAGGGAGGAGATGAAGGAGGGATGACCCAGGGAGCAACCCAGAGCAGATCCATTAGGACGAAGGCCCACGGCAGAACCGATGGAGGGAACTGATGACGACACAGCTGTTTTACGATTGGCCGGATACAGTGGGTCACTGAGGGAAGCAGAAAGTGTCCCCCCAGCTTCTCCCTGACTGCAAGCAGCAAATCTCGTCGATTGGTTACATACAGCCACAGCCAAAGTTTAACACACCTGAAGACCCAGGTTGAGACCGATGGACAGGAGGCGGAACCGCAGACTCGCAGGACCAAGGTGGAGAAGGGGGCAGACCGGGGTGGAGCCGGTGGGAGTGAGGACAATGGTGGAGCCTGAGGGAATCAGGATCCCAGTGGAGCCGAAGGGGTGGAGGGACGAGATGCAGCCAGAGGCCCAGAAGTCCACTGCACCAGGGTGATGACAGACCAAGGTGAAGCCGGAGGGATAAGGGAGCCTGGTGGAGCCTGAGGGATGAAGGACCACGGTGGAGCTGAGGGAATGTGGAGCCAAGGTGGAGCCGATGGGTCGAAGGGCCGATGTAGAATCCAGGTCTCGGACTCTTGAGGTAAAGCCAGGGGATCGACACATCAGGGAGACCTGGAAGCCCAAGGCGGATCCAAGCAGCTGGGCAGAGCCACTGAAGGAGGAGCCGAAGGGCTGAAGGGAGCCAGTGGAGGCACGTCAGAGGAGGAGGAAGTGGGAGGCTAAGGTGGGACCAGCGGCAAAAAAAGAAGACTTGAGGCTGGGTGGGATCAACTGGGATTGGAGGCTTTGAGGAATTAAATCATCCAGCTCATCATGCCAATCCATGGGGACCTCGCATAGCAGACCTTTAGTGGCGGGAGTATGTGCAGGGCTCTACTCCATATCAATAAAACTCCCTCTGGGGTGGATGGTGGTACTGGCTTTCACCTGGACAGACTCTGCATTTGGCTCAGGCTACAAGACAAAGATGGCTTTATTGCAGGCACAGGCTTTGAGTCTGCGGGGGGCTCAGGCATGTAGTCCATAAGGGGCGTGGCTGAAGGCTGGCTGAGCTTTGGGTCCAATGTGGACTTGTAGCCCGTGTGGAGTGTGGACCTTTTGAGCAGAACGGCATAGAGGATGTATTGCTCCAGGGTGCAGTTGCCTGTATTCAATGACAACAGAGAATACAGAGGCTCATCCAAACGGACATGAAAACAGTCCATTAATGCCACCTCATTAAACTCAGCCTTCGAACAAAGTCCACAGAATTCCCATACATATTCCTCCAGAGGGCAGCCATTTTGGGATAGGGACAACAGCTGGTTGGCTGGGAGGAATGCTGCATGATCCATTCTTTCTTTAAAGGTCTGGTGTCCTGTCACAGGTTGGTTCCACAATGTTAGCAACAGTCCTACTTTATTAAAGTACTAAATAAAAAGCACTCTGGCACAGGAGAACCACACAAGAGCAACATAAACCAATCTTAACAACCATAAAGACACCAGAAAAAGAACTGAACTGAATAGACGGTTTAACCCTCTGGGGTCTGAGGCATACACAGATGGAGCTGAACAAGACACAGGTGAACACAATGGGTTGCTATGGAAACAAATGATCACACATTAGGAAACAAAGGCATTTATTTATACAGGTATAAATTCCTTTTTAATTTATTATTAAATTGTTTAATTAAGGTTTATACATGCTAGTTTCCATGACAGAGTTCAAGATAAATCTTTTCATTACTGGAGCTGCCAGTTTGCTATTCAAATGATTATTAAACAGCTCTCTCAATAAAGTTCTTACGAAGTAATACGAGATTCAACCTGATTTTTCAGTCAGTTTAATATAAATTAAGTTGAAATGACTTGGACAGCCAAATTTGATTATACATAAAAAATTAAGTCAGCAACTGAACTTTGAGTTTTTAAGTTGAATTAGGTGGAAATCTTTTAGTGTACATCACTAAAACAGTTACACTCTTAGGAAAATTTTTCAGTCCAGTTCTGTATTGAAGTTAGAACTTTGTTGCAAGTTATGCAAAAAAGGTTCTACACTCTTAGAAGAAAAGGTTCTAAATAGAACCGTAAAGGCTTCTGTCAGGCGCATCATATATAGAACCTTTTAGGGGTTCCCATCATGGGATCATTTTATGGATTTAGTTTTAATTCATTTTGTTTTTATTCATTTTTAATTTGAATTCAATTTTATGAATTAAACAGCTTGTAAACAATCACAAAGAAAAAAAATGAAATAACCGATTAAACATGAAAGTACAGGTGCTGGTCATATAATTAGAATATCATTAAAAAGTTGATTTATTTCACTAATTCCATTCAAAAAGTGAAACTTGTATATTATATTCATTCATTACACACAGACTGATATATTTCAAATGTTTATTTCTTTTAATTTTGATGATTATAACTGACAACTAAGGAAAATCCCAAATTCAGTATCTCAGAAAATTAGAATATTACTTAAGACCAATACAAAGAAAGGATTTTTAGAAATCTTGGCCAACTGAAAAGTATGAACATGAAAAGTATGAGCATGTACAGCACTCAATACTTAGTTGGGGCTCCTTTTGCCTGAATTACTGCAGCAATGCGGCGTGGCATGGAGTCGATCAGTCTGTGGCACTGCTCAGGTGTTATAAGAGCCCAGGTTGGTCTGATAGTGGCCTTCAGCTCTTCTGCATTGTTGGGTCTGGCATATCGCATCTTCCTCTTCACAATACCCCATAGATTTTCTATGGGGTTAAGGTCAGGCGAGTTTGCTGGCCAATTAAGAACAGGGATACCATGGTCCTTAAACCAGGTACTGGTAGCTTTGGCACTGTGTGCAGGTGCCAAGTCCTGTTGGAAAATGAAATCTGCATCTCCATAAAGTTGGTCAGCAGCAGGAAGCATGAAGTGCTCTAAAACTTCCTGGTATACGGCTGCGTTGACCTTGGACCTCAGAAAACACAGTGGACCAACACCAGCAGATGACATGGCACCCCAAACCATCACTGACTGTGGAAACTTTACACTGGACCTCAAGCAACGTGGATTGTGTGCCTCTCCTCTCTTCCTCCAGACTCTGGGACCCTGATTTCCAAAGGAAATGCAAAATTTACTTTCATCAGAGAACACAACTTTGGACCACTCAGCAGCAGTCCAGTCCTTTTTGTCTTTAGCCCAGGCGAGACGCTTCTGACGCTGTCTGTTGTTCAAGAGTGGCTTGACACAAGGAATGCGACAGCTGAAACCCATGTCTTGCATACGTCTGTGCGTAGTGGTTCTTGAAGCACTGACTCCAGCTGCAGTCCACTCTTTGTGAATCTCCCCCACATTTTTGAATGGGTTTTGTTTCACAATCCTCTCCAGGGTGCGGTTATCCCTATTGCTTGTACACTTTTTTTCTACCACATCTTTTCCTTCCCTTCGCCTCTCTATTAATATGCTTGGACACAGAGCTCTGTGAACAGCCAGCCTCTTTTGCAATGACCTTTTGTGTCTTGCCCTCCTTGTGCAAGGTGTCAATGGTCGTCTTTTGGACAACTGTCAAGTCAGCAGTCTTCCCCATGATTGTGTAGCCTACAGAACTAGACTGAGAGACCATTTAAAGGTCTTTGCAGGTGTTTAGAGTTAAATAGCTGATTAGAGTGTGGCACCAGGTGTCTTCAATATTGAACCTTTTCACAATATTCTAATTTTCTGAGATAATGAATTTGGGATTTTCCTTAGTTGTCAGTTATAATCATCAAAATTAAAAGAAATAAACATTTGAAATATATCAGTCTGTGTGTAATGAATGAACATAATATACAAGTTTCACTTTTTGAATGGAATTAGTGAAATAAATCAACTTTTTGATGATATTCTAATTATATGACCAGCACCTGTATTACGCAATCGTTTAAGACATTTCTCCTTATAGAACCTTTTTGGCATAAATCTGTATATCTATATAGAACCCCAATGAACCGAGCGCACATAAGGATAAATATCTTAAATGATCTCATAATACTTTAAAGTATGTTTATGAACTGTTTAATAAATAAAACTTAGTGAAAATAGAAAAAAAAATAATTAATTAAAACTAAAAAATAGTTTTACTAATAAACTAATAAATGGTTTTATATATGAAGTGCCTGTAACGTTACATAACATTTTCTATCTTCTAAGCCTTATCTGTAATTACAAATGGGTTTAAGAGGAACTGTTACTTCAGTTGTAAAGATCACAAAACCACTTCAGCTTCCTCTGTGTATGAGATGACAGGACCTATGTAGAGGCTGAGGTTTGTGGGAGGATGCATGTCACTAACCCATCATACATACATCACTCACAAATCACTCCCAGAACTATCATGCTGCTCTTTTTACTACATTGATAAGATTCATTCTTTTAACTTAGTTATTTTATCTATAGTTGATCTAAGTTATCCAAGTCTGTTCTCATCATATTGTGGTCTACAAGGTCAATATCATCAAAATTTCAGGTAATATCTTCATTTGACTAAGTTCGTAGCAGGCAGATAAAGATGAGAAGAGTTGGATCTTGTTGCAGCGCTAATACTTTAATTACAAAAAAGAACAAAGACGGGAATCAAATACAGAGAAAGAACGTAACAGCTTTGGTATTAAACAAAAAGACAATACCGAACAAAAGGGCAGATATACACAGAAAACAAGAACTAGAAACAGGTTCACAACAAAATACTATTTCAGTTTTTCTTCTTTCATGTTTGATTCAGTGTGTTACTTGCCACTTCTTTGTAATTGTTTGTGAAATGCACTAGCAATTTCTGGGTGAAAATTGTTTCTACACCATTTTTTTCAGTGAGCAGCAGGTAAGAACAAAATGTCAGGCTGCATTTACTATTTTCTCACTGGAATAAATTTAGCTAAACTAATTAATATGACTTTCCTCTTGTTTTTCATGCCTTGTCCTAATGAAAAGGCAGATTTTATTCATGTTTGACTTGATTCTCCACAGAAAACATCTACAAAGAGTAAAGAACAACCTGGACAAATCTGATCTGGTCTAACTGAAGTAGTTTGTGACGTTGCAGAACAACATGACTGATGAGGAGACAATGGACTCTGACTATGACACTTCTGACTACTCTGACGACTACGATGATTTGTTGTGTATCAAAGAGGAGGTGGTGAAAGTTGGATCCATTATTATTCCAGTCTTTTTCACAATAGTGGTTGTGTTAAGCTGCATCAGTAACGGCCTCATTCTGGTCATCCTGGCGCTCTACGAGAACCTCAAATCCCTGACCAACATCTTCATCCTCAATTTAGCTCTGTCAGATCTGCTGTTCACGTTTGGACTTCCATTCTGGGCCTCGTACTACATCTGGGGTTGGACGTTTGGAGACAGTGGCTGTAAAGCGGTGAAGTTTCTGTTCTACGTTGGCTTTTACAGCAGTGTGTTGTTCTTAACTCTCATGACCATTCAGCGTTACATGGCAGTGGTTCATCCTCTGTCTGACTGGGAGAAATGCAGAGGTTTTTTAGTCGCTCCCTCTGTTGTTTGGATCCTGAGCAGAGCGGCTTCACTGCCCAATTCACTTCATAGCAAAGTTATACCACATTTTAACAGTACATACTGTGAATATGGGAGTGTTGAAGTGAAATCTGGCATAATTTATTTTCAAAATATTTTTTTCTTCATTGCATTTCTAATCATGGGTTATTGCTATGGCAGAATGCTTCGGACGATATCAAAATCACAGATCAATGAGAGACACAAGACTGTTAGACTAACATTTGTTAATGTGCTGGTGTTTTTTATTGGTTGGGCTCCATATAACATTGTTATGTTCCTGAAATCTTTGACCGATCAGAATATCCAGCCATTCTCATCATGTGAAGTAAGCATTAGACTCGACTATGCATATTATGCTTGCCGAATGTTAGCTTTCTCACACTGTTGCTTGAACCCTGTGTTTTATGTTTTTGTTGATGTAAAGTTCAGGAATCATCTAAAACTGATTCTGCAGAAGATCTTTTAATAATAATAAAAAAAAAACTTAAGCCAGATTGGGAAAAAATGTTACAGAGTTCAATGTACTAAACAGAAAAAAAAAGAACCAACCATGAGTTCTAAGATACAGTGTGAATGATGTAATAGAGATTCTGTTTAGCTACTGTAGCGTTGTTTTATTATTTTTAATGTGCTGGACTTGATTATTTGAAGACTTTGGGTCATTGCACACCTACTGCTGATATAATTACAATTGTTTAATATGGATGAATTCCTCTCTCTAATTCACACATTTCAATTAAACTCACATTTGCTTGTATAGCGCTTTTCACAATACATATTGTTTCAAAGCAGTTTTACAGAAAATGCATGTTTCTTCATTACAATTTAGAGTGATCTGTTATCAGAGGGGACTGTGTCCAAGTAATGTCCATACTTCAGAAATGTACAGTTCTAAGATATTACAAATCATGCAGTTAGCTAACATCATGTATTCATTTAGGCAGAAACAATGAGCTCATTAAAGCAATTATTACAAGTTGTGATCATAATTATCACAATATATAGAAATTTGGCAGTTGTGTTGGCATCATCTGAAGTCCACCCATCTCTCTCAATGGCCCTGTCTTAAATGGCACACTTCATAACACTTTCGGTGGACTTACAATGGCTGTCGTGTGTGTCCCGTTTGTCAGTTTTAGGTCTCAGAAGGGTGCTCGCGAGCTGCACTGGTGCAAGCTCAGCAGCAGACATCTTCCCGACAGTCAAAGAGGAACGAAAGTGCAGACTAGTAGGAAAACCTCGAGTGTTTAGGGTGCCATTTGGGACAGGGCCTATAAAGCAGCAAAAGCATTCAGTTATGTGAAAACTTATGTGAACTCATGTTTTTCTTTCTTTTTCTGGAAGTGTATAATGAAAGCATCCCAGCGGCAAATGTTTAAGAGTTGTCATTATTGCTGAAAATATTTTCATTTGAAATTAAAATTCATTTACCTTCATTTATGTCTGTTTATTTACTGTATGCATTTGCATTATTACTTTCATGTTTATGTCACTGCTTGTACAGTATAAATTCAATGAGTAAATGTAAAGTGCAGCATGAGCAGAAAATATATAAAAAAATATTCTGAGTCTAAAATGTAAGTCACCTAATATTAACTTTTTTTTATTTAACTGTTGTATAAAATCAATATCACATTTGCAAACGTGCTGATATTAGAAAAATCAGTGGTATTGCTTAAATATCTACAAGAACTCATACAAGGACATTTTTTGCCCCATATCTGCAATTTTGGGAGATTTTTAATTTTGGTGGCATTTTTGCCCCAAGCCCCCGTTAATTTCCCTAACCGCCCTGCCCCGCTCGGGACTTGAACTGGCATGGCAGGCAGGCACACTAACAACAACACTAAAGACCACAGCCTCTAGCATCAGTTGCTTGGGCGCTTCTTGAGATCAGGTGAGTGAGAATTACTTGCATAAGCTTTCACTAGCTGGCCTCTGTGACACTCACCCCTCTAAACCTCACTCCCATCCGGGTCGTGGCACCAATGTAACCCCTCTGGTCCCAACCCTGGTGTGTGCGTGTGTAACCCCTCTGGTCCTAACTGCCCCGCTCGGGACTCGAACCGGCATCTCTGGCATGGGAAATGGGTGCGTTAACAAGGATGCTAAAGACCGCAGCCTCTAGCGTCAGTTGCTAGGGTGTTTCTTGAGATCAGGGGAGTGAGGATTACCTGCACATCTTTCATTAGCTGGCCTCCGTGACACTCACCCCACTAAACCTCACTCCCATCCGGGTCACGGCACCAATGTAACCCATCCGGTCCTAACCGCCCCCGTCCGAGCAAGAATCCAACCGGCATCTCTGGTATGGGAGGCTAACAAGGATGCTAAAGACCGCAGCCTCTAGCGTCAGTTGCTAGGGTGTTTCTTGAGATCAGGGGAGTGAGGATTACCTGCACATCTTTCATTAGCTGGCCTCCGTGACACTCACCCCACTAAACCTCACTCCCATCCGGGTCGTGGCACCAATGTAACCCCTCTGGTCCCAACCCTGGTGTGTGCGTGTGTAACCCCTCTGGTCCTAACTGCCCCGCTCGGGACTTGAACCAGCATCTCTGGCATGGGAAATGGGTGCACTAACAAGGATGCTAAAGACCGCAGCCTCTAGCGTCAGTTGCTAGGGTGTTTCTTGAGATCAGGGGAGTGAGGATTACCTGCACATCTTTCATTAGCTGGCCTCCGTGACACTCACCCCACTAAACCTCACTCCCATCCGGGTCATGGCACCAATGTAACCCATCCGGTCCTAACCGCCCCACTCCGAGCGAGAATTCAACCGGCATCTCTGGTATGGGAGGCTAACAAGGACGCTAAAGACTACAGCCTCTAGCATCAGTTGCTAGGGTGTTTCTTGAGATCAGGGGAGTGAGGATTACCTGCACAGCTTTCACTAGCTAGCCTCCGTGACACTCACCCCACTAAACCTCACTCCCATCCGGGTCGTGGCACCAATGTAACCCCTCTGGTCCCAACCCTGGTGTGTGCGTGTGTAACCCCTCTGGTCCTAACTGCCCCGCTCGGGACTCGAACCTGCATCTCTGGCATGGGAAATGGGTGCGCTAACAAGGATGCTAAAGACCGCAGCCTCTAGCGTCAGTTGCTAGGGTGTTTCTTGAGATCAGGGGAGTGAGGATTACCTGCACATCTTTCACTAGCTGGCCTCCGTGACACTCACCCCACTAAACCTCACTCCCATCCGGGTCGTGGCACCAATGTAACCCCTCTGGTCCCAACCCTGGTGTGTGCGTGTGTAACCCCTCTGGTCCTAACTGCCCCGCTCGGGACTTGAACCAGCATCTCTGGCATGGGAAATGGGTGCGCTAACAAGGATGCTAAAGACCGCAGCCTCTAGCGTCAGTTGCTAGGGTGTTTCTTGAGATCAGGGGAGTGAGGATTACCTGCACATCTTTCATTAGCTGGCCTCCGTGACACTCACCCCACTAAACCTCACTCCCATCCGGGTCATGGCACCAATGTAACCCATCCGGTCCTAACCGCCCCACTCCGAGCGAGAATTCAACCGGCATCTCTGGTATGGGAGGCTAACAAGGACGCTAAAGACTACAGCCTCTAGCATCAGTTGCTAGGGTGTTTCTTGAGATCAGGGGAGTGAGGATTACCTGCACAGCTTTCACTAGCTAGCCTCCGTGACACTCACCCCACTAAACCTCACTCCCATCCGGGTCGTGGCACCAATGTAACCCCTCTGGTCCCAACCCTGGTGTGTGCGTGTGTAACCCCTCTGGTCCTAACTGCCCCGCTCGGGACTCGAACCTGCATCTCTGGCATGGGAAATGGGTGCGCTAACAAGGATGCTAAAGACCGCAGCCTCTAGCGTCAGTTGCTAGGGTGTTTCTTGAGATCAGGGGAGTGAGGATTACCTGCACATCTTTCATTAGCTGGCCTCCGTGACACTCACCCCACTAAACCTCACTCCCATCCGGGTCACGGCACCAATGTAACCCATCCGGTCCTAACCGCCCCACTCCGAGCGAGAATTCAACCGGCATCTCTGGTATGGGAGGCTAACAAGGACGCTAAAGACTACAGCCTCTAGTGTCAGTTGCTAGGGTGTTTCTTGAGATCAGGGGAGTGAGGATTACCTGCACAACTTTCACTAGCTAGCCTCCGTGACACTCACCCCACTAAACCTCACTCCCATCCGGGTCATGGCACCAATGTAACCCCTCCGGTCCTAACCGCCCCGCTCCGAGTGGGACTCGAACCGATGTCTCTGGCATGGGAGGCGGGCACGCTAACAAGGACGCTAAAGACCACAGTCTCTAGCATCAGTCTCTAGTGCACCTTTAGAGATCAGGAGAGTGAGGTTTACTCACACAGTTCCCACTAACTGGCCTCCGTGTAGTTAAAAAATTAAGGCAGTTGTTAATTTTCAATTCAGTGATTTACATTTCCTATGGTATCTGTTGCATGCCTTGTCTGTTGTTACAAAAGGGTTCAAGTGGAACAGTTACTTCAAATGTAAAGATCACAAAGCCACTTTAGCTTCCTCTGTGTATGACAGATGAAAGGATCTTGAGGCTGAGGTTTGAGAAAGGATGTCACTTACCCATCCTACAAAGATTAGATAGGTTCTTTTAGCTTTCAGTTATTTTAGCTAGTTGATCTAAGGAACATGTAATCATCACAATGAAGATATGCGTGTCTTGAGAAAAAGGCAACGGTTTCATGTGACCATGGATGTACAAAGTTCATGAAATTCCAGTTAATTTTATACTAGAGATTGTGGTCATCTGCAGCAGTTGGTAATGTGCTGTTCTGATCATCATTGTGCTGTACAAGGTCCAAGTATTTAGGTAAGTCATGCATTGTTTAGCATTTGACTAAGTTACTCGAGTTCAACGGACTGGTATAACTTCTCTTTTTCCCCTAATGAAAAGGCAAAGAGTGTATTAATAAGTTGTAAATGAAAGATTATTGGAGTATGTTACACGAAAATACTATTTCAGTCTGTTTCAAAATTTTAATTCAATGTGTAATATTTCTAAAATTTACTAGCAATTTCTGAGTAAAAATTGTTTTAAAGTATTTTTTTTTTCTCAGCATACATAGAGCAAAGAATTGAACGTGGACAAATTGGATGTGGTCAGTTTGTGATTGCAGAACGAACATGAGTGATGAGAATACAACAGACACTGACTACTACGACTTATACTACGAAGACCAGATGTGTAAGAAAGATGAAGTGGTGAAAGTTGGATCCATTCTCATTCCACTCTTCTTCTCATTAGTGGTTGTGTTAAGCTGCATCAGTAACGGCCTTGTTCTGGTCATCCTGACACTTTATGAGAACCTCAAAACCGTGACCAACGTCTTCATCCTCAATTTAGCGCTATCAAATCTGCTGTTCACGTTTGGACTTCCATTCTGGGCCTCGTACTACATCTGGGGTTGGACGTTTGGAGACAGTGGCTGTAAAGCGGTGAAGTTTCTGTTCTATGTTGGCTTTTACAGCAGTGTGTTGTTCTTAACTCTCATGACCATTCAGCGTTACATGGCAGTGGTTCATCCTCTGTCTGACTGGGAGAAATGCAGAGGATTTTCTGTCGCTCCCTCTGTTGTTTGGATCCTGAGCGGAGCAGTTTCACTGCTTGGTTCACTTCATAGCAAAGTTATACAACATTTTAACAGTACATTCTGTGAATACGGGAGTGTTGAAGTGAAATCTGGCATTGCTTATTTTCAAAATGTTTTCTTCTTCATTGCATTTCTAATCATGGGTTATTGCTATGGCAGAATGCTTCGGACGATATCAAAATCACGGACCCATAAGAGACACAAGACTGTTAGACTAACATTTTTTATTGTGCTGGTGTTTTTTATTGGTTGGGCTCCATATAACATTGTTATGTTCCTAAAATCATTGACTGATCAGCATATCCACCCATTCACAGACTGTACAGTAAGCATTAGACTCGACTATGCATATTATGTTTGCCGAATGTTAGCTTTCTCACACTGTTGCTTGAACCCTCTGTTTTTAGTTTTTGTAGATGCAAGGTTCCGTAATAATTTACAAGCAATTCCAAAGAGGGTCTTATGTAAAGATTTAAGTCTATGAATAATCTGCTTTGGCAAGATAAGAAATACTTGAGACAGAAAACAATAGCATTGAAAGAGATTGAAGAATCTGGCAGCAGATTGGATCAAATCATCACTGGTTACAAGTAATATATAATATAATATTGGAACGCTATCTTTGTGTAAAAGCATGTGTTGAGCGTTGTTGGGGAAAGTTACTTTTAAAAAGTAATGCATTACAATATTGCGCTACTTAGTTACTTTTTACGAAAAGTAATGGGTTACGCTACTTTTTCTCACCTGGGCTGGGGTTGCTTGTTTGTTTTTTAATAACAACAAAAAAAAAAGTTCTATTTTTGGCAAATGTTAAGGCCCTTTCACACCAAAAGCCTCAGGCTGATGGAAATGCATATTTACAGCTGTACAGCAGAGGGCGCAGCTCAAACTAACCTTTCAGCTGTGCTGCCATTCTGAATTGAAGAAGAATACAGGAGGAGGAAGTTCAGTTCAGTTCAGTCTTTCTCTGTTTCTAAATCTAATCTAAAGTAATTTTTGCTTATTAGTATGGTTGAATTAGATCATTGAAGGTCAGCAGCAAAGACATTGGTTTATAAAGTGAGATTAAATACATAAAATATATTTAATTTAATATAGTTAATTATTACAGGTTTGCATAAAATTAGTTTTTATTCATTGTGAGAAATACTGAATGTTTTTGTGCAAGTGAGATGAGTAAATGCATGTTCACATTTAGTCTTGAACTAAAATAACCATCACGTTCACACTTGCGTTACTTATTTGAAAAATTAACTTAGATATTTTGTTGTAAATCGAAAAAGTAATGTTACATTAGTAGTTACTTGAAAAAAGTTGTAATGTGTTACCCCCAACACTGGTTTTGAGTTCATGCCAGCCCTGAATACACAAAAGGAAAATATGTCGTGACTAAAGTGTGACTGAATTTCTTAAATACTGCCACCCTAAAATTACCGTAAAAGAAACCACATGAGAACTGCCTGTGAAACATGCCGATTATGCAGTTTTGTTTTGATGCAAATGACTGGAAAGTGACATTTTCTTCTTTTACGTGAGAAAGTGTAAATTGTGGTCTGTGGAAGGAAGCACCGCGTCATCACTGGCCTACATAAACAGGAAAATGGAAGAATACACAACTCATTTATGTCTGTTTTTACTTTTTAAGAGGTTAATATCAAAACAATACTAGCATGCTTGTAGCATATGAGATCCCTGCAACCATAATCACCTTCATAAAAACAACATACTTTTACAACTTTTTAAATTAACTTAATTATGACATAAATGCATGATTTGAAAAACCATGTACAAAAAAAAAGAAGCCATCAAGCCTTTTTTCACTGTCCTGCTGTTGATTTCAAACTCAAAACAAAAGCAAGAGCTAGAACTTCTTAACATGGAAATAAAATGAATAATATGAACACTATAATAAACCAAGTTTTGAAACGCCCATTAACTGGCAACTACCTTAAAATGTGTTACCAAGGAAGTGCCGCAACACTTGAAACAATTAATTTCATTGTAAAAGAGATACTTTCATTTCATGTTTGTGAGGGAAAGAGGAATGGCTGAATTTTGAGGTAGGCACATATTTAACCCTCCCATTCATCATGAAAACACTCAAATATACCCCATCCAGTTAGCCAGGAGTCATTAGTACTAACAAGACTGACAAAATTAAGGTAAGAATTAATTATTCTTTATTATTTCATTAGGCAAGTAAATAACTACAATGAATTCTAACAACAAAATGAATATCATCATATAGAGAACATCATGACTGAAGACTTTACATATCCCGATTATGTTACACCAGAAGACCAACTGTGTCGCAAAGAGGAGGTAGTGAAAGTTGGATCCATTGTTATTCCAGTTTTTTTCACTCTTCTGGTTGTGTTTAGTTGCGTTGGTAACATCCTTGTTCTGGTCATCCTGGCGCTCTACGAGAACCTCAAATCCCTGACCAACATCTTCACCCTCAATTTAGCTCTGTCAGATCTGCTTTTCACGTTTGGACTTCCATTCTGGGCCTCGTACTACATCTGGGGTTGGACGTTTGGAGACAGTGGCTGTAAAGCGGTGAAGTTTCTGTTCTACGTTGGCTTTTACAGCAGTGTGTTGTTCTTAACTCTCATGACCATTCAGCGTTACATGGCAGTGGTTCATCCTCTGTCTGACTGGGAGAATTGCAGAGGTTTTTCTGTCGCTCCTTTTATCATTTGGATCCTGAGCGGAGCGGCTTCACTGTCAGTCTCACTCCGTAGCATCGTCTTGCTACACGATAATAATCTTTACTGTGAATTTGACAGTATTGAAGCAAAACATGTCACTACTTATTTACAAAGCATTTTTTTCTTGATTGCATTTTGCATCATGGGATTTTGCTATGTCAGAATGTTTCTGATAATCGCACGGTCCCGAACAAAGTTGCGAAAGAAGACTATCAAACTAATATTCTGCATCGGCCTGGTGTTCTTCATCGGCTGGGCTCCATACAACATTGTGATGCTCTTGAGAATTTTGCAGGATTATGGTTTAACTCCATTCACAGACTGTAAGGTATCCATTCGTCTTGATTATGCATTTTACGCTTGCCGACTGTTGGCTTTTTCACACTGCTGCTTAAACCCAGTGCTTTATGCTCTAATTGGAGAAAGATTCCAGAAACATTTACGGATGATACTGAAGAAAATGTGTCCAAAATAAAGCAATTCTGCTCTGCCCTGAAAAGAATTTCCTATTCCTTTTCTGTTTATGGTGTTTGTTTAAAGCAAGATTTCTAACAACGCACATTACATCATACACTACAGTTCAAAAGTTAAAGGAAATTAATACTTTTATTCATTGAGGATGCATTAAACATCAAAAGTGACAGTAAAGGCATGTATAAAGTTACAAAAGATTTCGGTTTCAAATAAATGGTGTTCTTTTGAACTTTTTACTCAAAGCAGCAGCTGTTTTCAACATTTCCTAAGTATATTAGGTTATACTTTATTTCAGTGGTCCACTTTAGACATTCTTCTGACTCTAAGTAACTTTGCAACTACATGCTAACTAACTTTCATTAGGATATTAGTGGACTGAAGTAGACTGTTAGGTTAGGGTTAGTAGAATATGCTGACACGTACTTAAAAAGTTACTTTGAGTCAGCAGAATGTCTGTTTGGCGACAATAAATATAAAGTGTTAGCAGATATTAAAGGGATAGTTCAGCCAAAAATACTATGGAAGTCAATGGGGTCCATCAACTGTTTGGTTACCAACATTCTTCAAAATATCTTCTTTTGTGTTCAGCAGAAGAAAGAAATTGAGTAAACAATGAGAGAATTTTCATTTCTGGGTGAACTATCCTTTTAAGCAAACAGTCTACTGTTAGTAATCTACTAGTAACTGTTACTAATAACTGGTAGTTGACATGTAGTTGTAAAGTTACTTAAAGTTAGCAGAATGTCTAAAGTGGACCACCAAAATAAAGTGTTACCGAATGATTTCTGAGGGGTCATGTGACACTGAAGACTGGAGTATGATGATATTGAAAATTCAGCTTTGCATCACAGAAATAAATTAAATTGTAAAATATATTAAAATAGCAAACACTTATTTTAAATTAAAATAATATTTCACAATTTTATGGTTTTTACTGCATCTTTGATCAAATAAATGCAGCCGTGGAGTGCATTAGAGACTTCTTTCAAAAACATTTAAAAAAATCTTACGAATCTCAAACTTTTGAACAGTAGTGAACTTTATATGCATCCTGAATAACTTATAGATCATAGAATGGATTAACCCTCTGGGCCTCTTTGTTTAGGGGTCACACTTCACGGTCAAAAGTGACCGAAGCCTTAAAATGTAGATTTTTTCCTTCCAGAAAAACCAATGTAATATATTTTTGTTCAATAATATTTTTTGATTATTATTTATTGGTATTGAGGGTATTTTATGACACTATGCAATATTTATACCATTTTTATTAGCTATTTTTCCTCAATTGAAAATAATACACAATTTTTTTTTCTAATATATTTTTTAATTATTTTTCAATTAAAGCAGATGTTAAAATAGAGACAATGCATTTAAAATCCAATTTTTTGAAGGCAGATTAGTGCCATCTGGTGGGAGTAAAAAAATTAAAACTTGTGTAATGCCATGTTGTAACCACTAGATTCCTGTATAGCTCTATATAAAAGGCTTATAAATTCTCTAGTGTTTTTAGACATAAATACTAATTTTTATTAAGTTGTGGATTTGTATTTATACTTAGACATTCTCAAAGACTTCTTTTTGTCAAGGTTTAGATTTTTTTTTTATTTTTGAAATGTTGATTTGAAGTGTTTTTGGATTATTTTTACTACAGTTATTTTTTACTACAAACCATTTTGTTACACAACATCAAAATTCAATAAAAATGTAACAAAAATGAACATATGTTTTATCACAGCTTAATAAATCTGGGTCTGATCTGATTTCAACATCTTATTTGAGTCTTTTAACTAAATTTTACCATATTGTTACAGCAACACCAGTTCATTTGTGTGTGTATAATAGTGTGTTGTATGTGTGTGTCTGTGTGTGTGTGAGTATGTCTGTTTTGTACTCTTGATGTTTTAGGGTGTAACCTCTTCCTTGTTCGTCCGTGTCTATTTTGCACTTTTGACATTTTAGAGTGTCACGCCTTCATTGCTGTGCACTTTTTTTCTGCACAGTGGCTGAATTGTAGTTTGTACCACAAAAAGATTCTCTGAGTTTTCATATTTTTTCATATTTCCTATTCATTTCCTATGTCTGTCTTTTTTGACCGTGAAGGAGCCAAGTGTGACTATTTTTTTTTACGACCCTTTAACATATCCAAATCACGTCCATGATTTTTGTGTGTTCACATAGCTAATGCGACAAAATTCACCAAGTTTCATCCTATTCCGATGAAGCAAAAAAAACTAAAAAAAATTTCAAAACGTAAAAGTTTTCAGTCATTTTTGTCCAAAGAGGCCCCATGTAAAACAATTGATTGTGATTCAAATCATAATTCTCCATAATTATCTGAAAAGATAAAGGCATAATTTAATACCCCATATGATCTTAATGAAATATTCCACATTAAATAAAAGCTTGATCAACATCATCTGTGGCATGTTATTCGATAACCACTGAAAATTTCAAGATGCCCATTGGGGAAAAAAAACATCAAAACATGTAAACCTCAGAGACAATCGGCTTCACATTGACACCATATGAAAAAATGGTGGAAAAAGTTTAATCTAGGCCAGGAAAATGTCAGAGTCATAAAACTGCAGCACTAATTTACTGTTACAATGTAATTTGTAGCAGACACATGCATAGTAGAAACACAAAGCAGTCTTAGTCGTTTCCAGATAAAAAGTTTTATTGATTTTCATCAATTGTACATGCATATAGATCGACTTGGTTGGGAGAAAACGCTTCAGTTTTTTAAAGTGGTACTCAGTGCTGTTGGATAGGTAAAAGGGCACGTGGGTGCTTTATGACAAGTGCTCTTTAGTCTTTACTGAGAAATCTGTCCCTGACATCTCAGTAAACAAGTTGTGCTTGTTTTAAACCTTCACCCACCATTTCACGAGATCTGCGAACAGATTTTGTGCAACATTTCTGTATACTTTTTTAGCATTTGCATATCAAGATTTACAGTTTCTTCATTTCAAGATATGTAATTGATCCGTGCTTCTTTTTTGCATGGTGTCCACTGACCATCCACTGATACAACAAAAACACAGATAGTCTTTTGTTGTTTACAAGAGAAATCGCTTTATAATATGTCCTATATAGGATACTTGGTTTTCCATGAGCCCCATGACATATTGATTGTTTGTATCTCACAGGGCTGGGATGGAAACAGCTACATGATGCAGCAGCACTTACAGGGCCGTACCGACAGCTCGTGTTACGAGCCTATTGATGAACAGAGTTTTCAAAAAAACAAAAACAAATCAGCCCTTTATCAACAGCTCTACAAACAAATCCTCAAAACTTCACTTCATTTGATAAGGCAGAGGAAAGACATAGGTAGCAGCATTTCAGATTTAAAGAGATTCTGCTTATTACGTCATGATTCACACTAAAAACTGCTGGGTTAAAAACAACCCAAGTTGGGTTGAAAATGGACAAAGCCAGTGATTGGGTTGTTTTAACCCAGAGGTTAGGTTAAAGGGATAGTTCGCCCAAAAATGACAATTATGTCATTTAGTACTCACCCTCATGTCGTTCTACACCCGTATGACCTTCGTTCATCTTTGGAACACAAATTAAGATATTTTTGATGAAATCCGATGGCTCAGTGAGGCCTGCATTGACAGCAATGTCACTGAACCTCCCAAGATCCATAAAGCTACTAAAGACATTTTTAAAACAGTTCATGTGAGTACAGTGGTTCAACCTTAATATTATAAAGCGACGAGAATACTTTTTGTGCGCCAAAAAAACATTATATCAAGTGATGGGCAATTTCAAAACACTGCTTCATGAAGCTTTACGAATCTTTTGTTTTGAATCAGTGGTTTGAATCGCATAAACGAAGCCTCATTTACTGAAATTATGCGCTCCGAGCCACTGATTCGAAACAAAGGATTCGTAAAGCTTCATGAAGCAGTGTTTTGAAATTGCCCATCACTAGATATTGTTGAAAAGTCGTTATTTTGTTTTTCTGGCGCACAAAAAGTATTCTCGTCGCTTTATAATATTAAGGTAGAACCACTGTAGTCACATGAACTGTTTTAAATTTTTTAGTACCTTTCTGGATCTTGAGAGGTTCAGTGACATTGCTGTCAATGCAGGCCTCACTGAGCCATCGGATTTCATCAAAAATATCTTAATTTGTGTTCCGAAGATGAATGAAGGTCTTATGGGTGTAGAACGACATGAGGGTGAGTAATTAATGACATTATTTTCATTTTTGGGTGAACTAACCCTTTACATGTTTGCCCAATGTGCTGGGCAGTTTTATTTAACCCAACTATTTCAAAATTACTATATGGCTGGCTTAAAATGAACCCAAAATAGGTTGGAAATTAAAAATCAGACACAGTCAAAAGGTGAACATTTATTAATAAGCAATTTAATAAATGTTTACTGTTTAATTATTATTCATTAAACTTGTTTTAATAAATGTTCATTTATTGAACATATTAATAATTTTGGGTTCATTTTAAGCTAGCAATACAGTCATTTTTAAACAATAGTTGAGTTAAATAAAACTACCCAGCAGGTTTAACCCAACATTTAACCCAACCGCAGGGTTAAAACGACCCAAATGCAGGGGTTAAAATGACCCAACCGCAGGGTTAAAACGACCCAACCGCAGGGGTTAAGACAACCCAAACCGCAGGGTTAAAAACAACCCAACCACTGGGTTAAGACAACTCAACCGCTGGGTTAAGACAACCCAACCGCAGGGGTTAAAACAACCCAAACCGCAAGGTTAAAAACAATCCAACCGCTGGATTAAGACAACTCAACTGCTAGGTTAAGACAACCCAAATGCTGGGTTTGTCCATTGTCAACCCAACTTGGGTTGTTTTTAACCCAGCATTTTACAGAGTGTTACATTCGAAAGATCTCTTGATTTTAAACGATTAGCTTGTATAGGTTCTACCGATTAAATATAGACGTTACCTCTCATATACACACAAGTCTCTATATTACAAGTCGCTTTCGGGTGTCTGTGATTAATGCTACACAAAACAACGTGGCTAGCAAACCATCAGCTGGGTGAATCTCACAAAAAGGTCACATTTCAACCTAAAATCTAATGGGGAAAAAAGTAATAAATTTTTTTTTATTATTTAAATCAGCATTAATTAAAGGCAGTAGAACAATTGTTACAATGATGTATAAATACTTCACAATTTACATAATATTTTTTGCCACAGTTACTATAATGAGAAATTGTGAGGATGTGCTTAATTTTAACGTAAATATGAAAAAATGACTTCATTTAATTTTGAGTTAAATATGACATTGAATATGTTCCTGATAAGTTGCATGAGATTCAAATCACCCAATCATCTTAGGAAAAAAAACAATTTAGGATGAAAGCTTTGCTTCGCTCAGACTGCGCAGAGGACTTGGAGTGGAATAAGACGTAATTCAAGAGGCAAAAATCTGTTCAAGCTTTACAAAGAGGGCAGAAAATATGTTCTCTTCATTTGAACATTAATTATAAAACTAAGCAGAGAGTTCAGCCACTCAATTGCTGGCATAACGAGAGCAAAACTACGAGGTTTTGCCATAAATCTACGCAAACACAACAAACATCATTCTCTCGTCACACATTCCTTATGTTAGCACTTCACAGGAGCTTCCACGACAGCGACGACACTTTTCTTCAAGTATTAGATGTGCCTTCACAGTCACCACGACTCCCCACATGACGAAAGATGTGGTTTCCTGGAGCTTACCACTTCAGTTTGGGGAGACAGGAAGGAGAATCCAAGAGACTGGTGTCAGCTATGAGGACACGTTTTGCTATTTTAGGTGTCTAAGTGTCAGAAGAAGGGAAGTAAAGAGAGGGGTCTCCCTCTGACTCTATTTCCTGTGTTGCAAGTTGCACTTCCACAATTATAAATGTTCATACATCTATAATGGGGAAGAAAAAAATCAAAATGGCACGTCAGCCCGAATTCAGAAAAAAAAAGAAAAAAAAAGTGTTGTGTCCAGAGTGACTGACCTGAACTCTACTGTGCCGGGCTCTCCTCCAGTTCACTCACGTCATGTGTGCTGCCGTTCTCTCTGAAAGCCAACAGGGGATCCTTCCTCTTCTCCTCCTCCTCATTTTCCATTTCCTCTCCATCTCCATCTTGACGGGACAGTTTGTTCGCCATTGGAACCTCTATGACCTCCTCGAAGGCTTCTGGGACATCACCATTTTCTCTAAGTTGGGCAGCCACACTTGCAGTGAAGAAATGAGTCACAGATTACAGACTGTTCGAGTTTCTCTGATTAAGCATATTGTTGAATTAACTGCTTTTGCTTGTGTTCTCATCTGTAAGTAGATAAAAGTGTCTACTGAATTAATAAATGTAAAACTGTCTGTAAATAAATGATCTAAAGCTTATAAAAATAAAGTTGTAGTTCCTCCGCTCACCAGTAGAGGACAGGAGAGATGCAGATTCTACACATCAGTGTCAGACCATTTTCTACACAACACAGATTAATTTAGTGGAAAAATTATCCAAAGTGACTGTTACGAGCCTGAGTTTCCCCTTACCTGTTGGGGCAGAGCGTGGGAATTTCTGATTCGCTCCCCTATGTTAATTGATAATCAGCTGATTAGAGTATATATATAAGTGCTCTGGGTTGTATTTGGAGAAGGCACTCCTTGTGGGATTGTTTCTACCGGGAGTGGCTCGTGACCAGGATGTAACATCTTACTGACTTCTTTCTCATTTGTTTCTTATGCATTTCTTATATCATGCAGCTTAAGGATTTTGTTGTGGTTATTCTATTTGTTATTGCTTTGTTTTCCTTTATTATTCCTAGACTTATGTTTAGTATTGTTCATTAGGGGTGTAACGATACATCATTATATCGAGATATCGTGACAATATCCATCATTGATGTAAACGATATGACTCGTGGTATAAAGTTAGTTTTATCCAAGACTCAGCTTACTGTATGTATAAGGTATAATTCACCCAAAAATGTCAATTCTGTCATCATGTACTCACCCTCATGTCATTTCTATAAGATTTTCGTTCATCTTCCAAGCACAAATGAAGATATTTTTATGAAATCTGAGAGATTTCTGTCCTTCCATTTAAAGAAAATTCCCCAAAAACTTAAAAGATCTAAAAAAAGGTCATAAAGGCATCGTAAAAATAATAAATCGAGCGGTCTAATCCAAATCCAAGTCTTCTGAGGAG
Organism: Mylopharyngodon piceus; assembly: GCA_039654765.1. NCBI lineage: Eukaryota > Metazoa > Chordata > Actinopteri > Cypriniformes > Xenocyprididae > Mylopharyngodon > Mylopharyngodon piceus. The sequence continues at coordinate 4,012,043 of CM077446.1, forward strand.
ACACGATGGCTTTATATGATGAACAGATTTACAACAGCGCACGGACGTTCAAATGTACATGTGTGCGTGACACGCAAAAACGACATGAGGGTGAGTAAATGAAGAGAATTTTAATTTTTGGATGAACTAATAATGTTTGGGAATGGTATTTTGACACGCTTTGTGATTATAACTGATCATCTGAAGCATATACGTGCTGGAGCGTCTCTCTTCAAAGTGAAAGCGCAAACATCATTTAAAGCGGCACTCCTCGAAGTAAAAGCTAAATTTAACTCACCATATCACGTTTTTAGTTTTGGTAGTATGATGATCCAAAGCGTTTTAGATTGTTTACTCTTATCATGTAAGTGTATAATGTTCTTAAAATAAAGACAAATGAAGGACGTTTTATTTAATATTTAATTTTAATAGATGGATATTATTTTAATAAACTAAATAATACCATTGTATTAATAATAATTAATAAAATAAAAAATTAACTATCATCATTATTATTATTATTATTATTATTATGATGATGACGATTATTACTATTATTATTTTGTTATTATTATTTAATACATAGAATTAATTATTTTTAATTATTTTTATTTATTTAATTTTTGGAGTTGCAAATGTTTCAAAGTGTTTCAAATCACGTTAACTACCAGGCCTTGGCTTGTTACTATGAATAATTATGAAATACAGTACTCTGATCTCACCTGTGACCTGATGTGGGCAGTATGGGTGTAATGAAACTGGGGTCTGAGTGTCCGTTACTGTCACTGCGTACGGTCTTGGAGGTCTCCGGAGCCTGAGGGGCCGACACACTCACTGAGGGACTGCTGGATACTGAAATCGCTAAGAAAGACAAGAGAGAGGGACGTTAATGATGTCAGCTTCATGACAGACTCATGAATCAGAGGAAAACGTCAGGTCAGAGAGGAAACACTGGTGCGTATGTAAATGTAAAATCACAATTCACCTGAATCCTGTCCACTCTGCTGGCTGACGTCGCCATTTCTCTGTGGGGTGGTTTTCTTCAAAACAGAAAATTTGTAAAACACAAAGTGTGTGTTAGAAAAAAAGCCAGAACTTCAACTGAAAGGCAACAGCAATTGTTTTACATCTTACCTGATCAGATCGGCGTGTGCGTTTCATAATTTCCTCAAGGCGCTGTGACCGACAAGAACACAATCAGGTAACTTTAAAATCCTGATATTACCTGAAAAGTCACTCAATAAAATGAACTTAGCTTACCTTCTTCCTCTCCATTCTCTCAGCCTCCTCTTTCTGGAAGTGTTTCTCTCTCTCCAGACGCAAACGCTCTGCCTCCTCTTTCTGGCGAGCCTCTTCTTCTTCTTTCTGAACATACAGAGCCACAGAAAACACATTTGGAAAAAGGCATTTGAAATTTTACATATATGCATTACTCAGCATGCATCAACTTTAGGGCTGCCAAACTTAATGAGTTTTTGAGATTAATAAAGTGATTATTGTTTAGTGCACATATTACAAAAACATGGCTTTAGAAAGTGCCAATATATTTTTTCCATATCATTAAACATAAGCGTATCCACATTTTGAAAGTTTAAGTTTTGCTATCTTTTTATTTTACACATTTAATTTGACTATAATAAAGCATTCAATTAATACATATAAAATGCATTTTGTATTTTATATACACACATACACTACTTTTCAAATGTAATATATTTTAAATGTAATTTATTCCTGTGATCAAAGCTGAATTTTCAGCATCATTACTCCAGTCTTCAGTGTCACATGATCCTTCAGAAATCATTCTAATATGACAATCTGCTGCTCAAGAAACATTTCTTATTATTATCAATGTTGAAAACAGATGTGCTGCTTCATATTTTTGTTGAAACTGTGATACATTTTAATTCAAGATTCTTTGATGAACAGAAATTTCAAAAGAAAATTTAGAGCATTAATATGTTTGTTTTATATTTAAAGCAAAAAGAGAAATATTTTTAACATTATAAATGCATTTACTGTCACTTTTGGTCAATTTAATGGATATATCTCTGTGTTCGTCTGAAAGAAGATAGACATATACACCTAGGATGGCTTGAGGGTGAGTAAATCATGAGTTAATTTTCATTTTTGGGTGAACTAACCCTTTAATAAAGCACATATTGAGTGTTGTGTTTGGTGTGATGAATGAATGAGATTGTTGTATGTTGTGTTTGTTTGTGTACCTGTCTCTGCAGGCGTTCAGCTTCCTCCCTCTCCCTCTGTGCTCTCTCCTCCTCTAATCGCTTCTCCTCCTCCTCTCGTCTCTTCTTCTCTTCTGCCTGCCGCTGCGCCTCCTCCTCTCTCTTCGCTCGCTCCTCTGCCTTCCTCCGGGCCATCTCCTCCCTGCTGCGCCTGTACACACACAGACACATGATGATTCAAAAATGTGTGTATAGTGCTTTGGTTGTGTTCAATGTACATTTAGACACCACTGTAGATTACACCACCCTGCAACATATTTGCTGAATGAAATCTAACACTTTTTCATACTAATTTTTAATAAATTATTACTAAAGTTTTGCTCTAGTGCATCACACTTTCTTAGAAAATATGATGTGCATTTCATAGCATTTTTGCTTTCAACAGCCATTTATAAGGTGAAGAAGTCTTGTATTATAACCAGAAAAACTGCTACGAAGACACGATTCATCTCTTCCTCTGAGCTAGGTTACAACTATCTACACTCATGAAAATCTCTCACACGTACCTTTCAGCCTCTTCCTGCTGTCTCTTCTCCTCCTCTTCTCTTTCTCTCTGTTCTCTGGCCTGCCGTCGTTTCTCAGCCAGCAGACGAGATGCCTCCTCAGGATCTGTTGTGCCTGCGGAGGGCCGTGCTGTTGGAGAACTTCCAGAAGCTTCTACAAAGAGAAAGAGGCACAGGTTCAGAATAAATGATGCTAGTTCAATTGAACTTGATGGTTCATGAATGGCTGGTTAGTATTACAGACCAGCAGAAGGCTCTGGTTTAGTTGCAGGAGCCTCTGGTTCAATTTTAGGAGGTTCAACATCCTCTTTTTTGCCCCCCTCTCTTTCTGGGGTAACTTTCAGGCTCTCTGATGTCACTCTGTTGGGCCTGAGATTGCCTGGCAATAAGGACGGGTTACTGGGAGACAGCGGTATTGATGCTGGAGGAGGTGGAGACCTGGACTTTTTGGGGTTAGGCGTCTTCTGAGAGGGTTTAGCAGTAGAGCCCCTGAGGAACAGATACACACACAAAAATAGTCCTTTTTTTCATTCTGTCCAATAAAACTCGCAGCAAAGTTTTGAGGTCACAAATGTATATTTATACTACTATTATAATATGTGCTTGCTGTGATGTCTGTCATTAATTTTAATCAAAGAACAAAGGTAACGGAGAAAACTGTAGCTTTAATAAGGATTAATCTATATTTCATTTATAATTTATGCAGTTAAGACTGTGAAGTGTTTGACAACTTTGACAATTTCTGTGCATTTCCTTTTAGACGGGTAGGAAGTCCACAGGTAAAATTTATTTATTATAAAGGGGTTTATGTGAAGATTGAGAGCTTTTAGTTATACTGTAATGTTGAATGTCTACAATTAATGTTTAAAAAAAATATCAATTTCATAGAGATATCAGTTCCATAGTCTTGTTTTCATCTTAGAAATGGTGCTTATACCTGTTGGGGGATGGATTGGTGGCCCTGCTGCGATGACTGACAGGTGAAGGAGATCTCTTGGGCGTGAACAGGCTCAGACTGGGAGTGGGATATGACAGGTTACTCCATGACTTCCTCACATAGTCCTTATCCTTCCTGTCAATCTATACACAGAGGCACGAAATACATCTTTCAAGATGTCTATTGTACTTCCATACTACATTATACAAAGATCAACACATTGCAATTGCCCAACATAGACACTTAAGTACACCCTTTTAAGCATAGGGCACTTGCACAGACACACAAACAAATTCATGGACATATTTACACCAATACAATACCAGGATATTCTGGGTGGTCTTTCTGCGAGCGCTGCCGTCCGGAGGGATGAACCCTGCTTTGATTGGTCTCTCAAAATTAGGGCCTGCTTTGATTGGTCGCTCGGCGCTGCGTGACTGGATGGACTTGAAGGACATGGAGCTCATTGGGTGACAGGAGGCTGAGCGAGGACAAACGGGGGTCACTGTACCATGGTCAAGTTTAGCCAACCAGGGAGTATTATGAGATAATTAAATTGATCCATTATGGACAAGAGGAGCGACAGGGAGGAAGGTGCGCAAAAGAAAAGGGTTAAAATGGGATGAATGAGTGATAGAAAAGTGGAAAGGGAAGAAAAAGAAAGTGTGTATTAGTATCTACAAAGCTCTAGACAGAAATTAGGCAACACTGATCATCACTGATGGGAGGAAAATCTCGTAATGGCATACAATTTTTGCAGTATGCATTATGTATACTGTGCTCAATTTACTGTATGCAAAGAATTGCATTTGCTAAATGTGAACTGAAATTGAAATAAAAATGCAAAATTAAATTTTTAATTCCTAAACAACAACTGGATGTCACTTACTACATTAAATATGCAAAATAATGAGGTTGACCACAAAGTAGCATACTTTTTGTTTAAAATGTGTATTCACACTGCAAAGTGTTTCACACACTATTATAAAAACAGCAGGAAGTAAATAGTATGGCACAGTATGCAGTAGGGTAGTATTTCATTCTGAACGCAGACAATTTAATTCCTCATGAGTCAAATGATGATGCATTTGCCAATGTTGCCTTTAATTTAATCAGCTGATAACAGAATCCCCAAACAATTAGCAAGAAACAGACACCTAAAAATATGCACAAGCCATTGAGAGATTAGCATCAGCTCTATTTGTGCACACACACACACACACACACACACACACACACACACACACACACACACACACACACACAAACACATACACACACACCAATTTAAGATGAAGTGGGCAGTAACTGGGCAAAGCCGCTGTAGAGAGAAGCCCGTCTGAAAGAGGTGTTTTGTTTTAGGACAGGGGCCTTGCCAGACACAGCTCTCACAGTTCTGCAATACTCTCATTCCCCTCTTTCTCTGCTCTCTTTCTTTGTAAATGTGTGTTCACACTGAAAATATCTTGAAGTTCAGCTATTGTATAAATCAAAGCTACTTTGAAAATGCACCCTGGCAAGCTATGAGCTTCTCATAATTTCAAGCTATTCTACAAGTTACTACCAAAAGGTTAGTTAATAACACTTAAGCTATACAAGGAGAAAATATATTGTAAAATATATTTTCTCTCTGTCTTTTTTGAAAACCTCACCAAAACTTGTCAGAAGAGGGCTTGAAAAGCTATACTACTTTCAAAACATCTACGTTTTCACTAGCTAGGGTGTAAAATTAACACTTGCCACCAGACAAATGCAGGCATTTTTTGTGCAGTGTCAAGTAGGGGTGTATCAATACATGTATTCGTCCTGAACAGTCATGGTATGGATGTCACGGTTCGGTGCATACAGTCAGACGACGAATACAGTCAGTCACGGGTGATCCACACTCCAATCCAGAAGGGGGTGCGAGCATTAATACAAGTCTGTTCGCTAACCGCCATAACAGGGAAAAGAGCAGAAGAAGAACAGCGCATACACAAATGACTTGAGCACTTGAAACAGTCCACTAGATAGTGCGCATACGTCGAATGCCTCTTTCTGCGCTCATGGGCAAAGGTTTGCATGCTCATCTGTGCGTGAAACACGAAAAATTAAGTATAGGAGGGTTGGGCTTCTGCTTGGAATGTTTAAATATAGTTTAAGTGGAGCAAATTGTAACACTCCTAATGCAAAAGTTTTATTTTTCATTATTCTGTTTATTTTGTACTTTTATAACACGAAATGCTTTGACCAAATGCAGTTTTGACCAAATACCTTTTGTTTTGTTTTTTAAAATCAGCCCTGCAAAATAATGACCTATGCAAGAGGGCAATCTGTTTACTGCTTAATACACTATAGGAGGCTGTACTGGCCCAACTAGGGGACTAAAAGCTGCTAGGTGGAACAAACTGTGATTTCCACTACTGTCTGTTCAAAATAAATGAAAACCTTGCATTGTGGATTTGTTCCTTTGTCCAGTAACACTTTAGTTTAGGATCCAATTCTCACTATTAACTGTTTGCTTATTAGCATGCATATTACTAGGATATTAGCTGTTTATTAGTACTTATAAAGCAGATTTTATTATTCTGCATGACCATATTCTACATCCCAAAATCCTACCCAATACCTAAACTTAACTACCGTACTAACTATTAATAAGCAGTAATTAGTAGTTTATTGAGGCAAAAGTCATAGCTAACAGATAGTTAATAGTGAGAATTGGACCCTAAACTAAAGTGAGACCATTTTTCCTATTGTACCGAAATCGTACTGAACAGTGACCCCAAAACCGAGCTATGTACCGAACCGTGACTTCTGTGTACCGTTACACCCCTAGTGTCAGGTCATTTTGCCTATGTATCTACCAGTGTGGCAGGAAACCGGTAAGATGTCTCAGCTTAACATTTAACAAGAATTTGAAGCAACAACACATGCATAATTCAATTTCAGGTTTGTAGCATGTTATTTTCTACATTTGAATTATTTATTTTAAAAAGTAGCTGGTTAAATTGGGCATTCACCAGCTGAATGTTAATTTCCCACCCTATCTGTGACCAAAATGAAGGTGTAAAAAAAAAAAGTGTATTAAGTTGTATCATGCTGTGCATGTGTTTCTGTTCTACCTGCTTCTCCAGACAAAGACATGGCGCTGCGACTCCTGGCCAGGTAGGAGTGTGTTGGTGTCTGTAGTCGATTGACCACTGTATTCTCCCATGGGGTAAGAGGCAAGCGACGCGTACCTGGACAAGCAAATGCATGCATATTCTCACTTATATACTGTCAATGTTATTAAAAATGAAATATTTCAACAAAGAACAAAAGTGCTACATGCAACAGTAGAGCACTGAAACAGATGCATCACATCACATGCATTCATAACTTCATACAGTATGCCCAGAATAAGTTACCCATTTGCATCATCTGCTGGTGACAGTGAATCATGCATGTGTTAAGTGAGACCAACCAATCAAGGAAAAACAGAGTTAGTTGCCATAAACATAGCCACTAGTGTAAAGACAACATGAAACTGCAATCACAACCCATTTAATGTCTGTAAAGCGACATATTTCTAAATGAAATAATATTTAAAGGTGGGACTTCATTTTATCCATAATGATTTGACTGGATCATAAAAAGTCAGTTATGAAATTAATATTATTTTGGCCACCCCACATGGCCGTGCAACAGAAAACTAAAGTCAACTGTTTCTTTAAAATAACATGCACAAATTAATTGTGCACAATAATACATTTATTTAAAAAAGTAATTAACGCAGTTTTGTTTTCATGTTGTCTTTAAAAAGGTGGCCAACATGCAAGAACTAAATATCAAAAACATGTTAACAATATACAGTCAAATGACAGTGAAGCCCTCAAATGAAGCATGCAGCATTGCACACACACAGTAGAACTTTTTCCCCATTATTGTTTAGTTAAAGATTATTTGCAAATGTATAAACCATTTAAAACTTACACAAACTTTAACATGCAATATTTGCAAATACTGGAAGAGACTGCATGACTCAGGGCTCAAGACTAACAAATTACAGAACTGCTTGATTATAGACTTGTTATTGTTTTGTTTAGAAGCACTTGGTCATGTTTAAATTATGTGGATGCATTAGAGTGCAACAGTCGGGTTCCAGAAGTAAAAACTCCATTAATTTTCTTCATATGGAAATTTATTTTTAACGATAACTTGTACACATTTAAAGATAGACTTGCTGTGAGTTCAGAGGTTGTTAATCGATGATATATGCTTTTGTTAAAGCCATTATTTAAACTTATTTTAAAAATAATCATGTCTAACAGGAATTCGTGGTGAAAAACTACATCACCCACAATGCTGTACAGAATATTACACCAATCAGAGCCATGGGGAGCAAATCATGCCAAAAGAGCTCTGCAAGGAACGCACTATCCCATATTATATATATATATATATATATATATATATATATACACAAAAGAGACTTGTTATATATATATATATATATAATATTTGTAGATTTCATCATTTTTAATTTGTCATTTGAACTGCTTCATGGGAAGTTCTTTCCCCTCATTAAAGCTGTTAAGTACACAGTGTTATCTTTGTCATTTTGTCTGAATTTTAAGTACTTTTTAGCTTCAAATTAAAGTTTATGTTAAGATTCACCTCGTAGCTGATTGGTTTGGTTCATAACACTTTAATGATGCCTTTTTTAAAATACCTATAGAAAAAAAAAAAGAAAATCAATACAAAAAAACCTTCCAGAACCAATGCCACTGAAAAAGTGGGCACTAACACTAATGCACTCTATGGTAAGTGCCTACATTGAAACAGAATAAGCACTTTACTGAGTAAAAGGTTTCTTACTTTGACACGTCACTCCTGAAACAGTTACCGAGTACTGTGAAGGAGCAAAAGGCATGCATTTTAAAGAAAATTAACGAATATTTAATTGAAGTCACATATCGACACAAAGGTTCTGTAATTTGTCGCTAATGATATTCTATTTTTAACTGTTCATTCATGCTTTTTACTGCATTTATGATGAGTTTATTTGCAGTCTGGAGCCCTGGGTAGCACAGGTTTGAACCCAGTAGGAGAGCAAAAAAGATTTCTGGATTTCTAAAATCCACCTGCTGGTTTGTCCTGAGGGATCTTCTCTCTGGATATTTGGGATTTAGATAGCGTTTTTTTAATCAAGCAAGATGACGAGAGAGATGCCTGCTTCTGTAAGGCTTGGACGATACAGCACAATCACACAAAAACACATACACAAAAAAAAAAACATCAATCATGGTTTAAATTCAAGAAGGTGATCCTTGGTAAATTATTAATCTAAAAAGAGACTTGTTTGGCTATGTGATTGTGTAAAGATTGTTTTGAAGAGATGATGTCCGTGTTTACCTCTATCTTGTGAATTCAGCAAGGTGGCTGAGGAAGATGACAGGCGTTTGGAAATGACTGGATCTGTGTGTTTGGACAGATTCATAGTGGAGACTGACCGTCTTTCAGCATCTACATACACACAGGCACAAAATACAACATCAGATGCAAAACTTAATGCGTAATACAGTAAAAAGCACTGAAGAAAGAACTAAAGAAAGATAGAAACTGGGGAAGAGGGGAAGAGCAGCTTTACTTTTCTACTGTGTGTATGCCTGCAGCAGCTAATGGATGCTAATTTTTTAAGTTAGTTCTGAGGAAAAGTGCTTAGCTACGAGTACTAATGGATGACGGCACCATTATCTGCTTAATGCTCACAATCTGCCTTCCATCTGTGTGTCCCAGGATGGACAGACACAATGACTTTAAAACTAACAGGACATCTGTGATGTCTTTAAACACCTTTAAAGGGATCTAACATCACCTATATCGAAATTACCCAATTTTAAAGGGGGTATATAATGAAAAATAAGATGTTTCCGACTTAAATAGACTTAAAAAGACTTTGGACACACCTGAAATGTTACTCACAATATCTTTTAAAAAGTGATCTAAAGGCTTAAGCTTTAATACTTGAAGTTAGTTTTGTAGACAAAATCTGAAATGTGTAAAAGCAAAAAAGATAAAATAAAAATTTAAGAGTAATGTTGGTGCAAAAAAAAAGTGGACTATAAAGGGAAAAAAAATGTCCCCTCTAAAACAGAAACTACAAAATTTCTACAAGTTATCTAACATACTACTGTTAAGCAGCTTGTTCATGTTTCTGGGTCCATGCTAACTGCTTACGGGAAAGAAAACTAATCATTTATAGGTGATGCTACAAGCTCTAGCTAATGCTGCTAGTCGGCTGCTCTACACTGACGGTCATATTCACATTTAGAGCAAAACTGCTGCTGACGCGTCAAGCTGAAAACACCATGATAGTGCTCCAGCCCAGCTAGATCCAATGGAAAGAGAGCAGAATCATCAAAACCTGAGAGAGAGAGAGAGAGAGAGAGAGAGAGAGAGAGAGAGAGAGAGAGAGAGAGAGAGAGAGAGAGAGAGAGAGAAGCAGTGAAAGTAAGAGAGAAGAAGTGAGATACAGAACAATACAGAGAGAGAGAGAGAGAGAGAGTGTGAGAAAGATATTGATGGAGCAGAAAATAAAGGAAACAAAGGGAGTGTGCGGTGAACTCATGGCTCTGAGTCAGCAAATGTAAGCAGAGAATAAAGTGTGCTGTACTGAATACATAAACATTCAATTCATATTTAAACACTATAAAAGGCAGTAATATTAGACTTTAAATCCTGAAAACCAGGCTAAAAGTGAGCTTGTATTACAGATGCACAATTAATCGAATTACTGGAACTGAAACCGCAATTCAAAAGAGAAGCTTTAAAGGCTGCCTGCAGTTTCCCACCAAAATAGAAGCTTAATGTTTATTGTTTGAAAATCAAGTTTTTAATGTTGTATGTATGTCTATGTGGTGTTTTTAATGTGCTTTAAGACAAACCATGTTCAGATTCATCAGTCAACACCATTGCTGAGTATTTTCTCTTTAAAACTGCAGTGATCTAAAGACAGTCTCAAAAACGCGGTTTGAAATCGCTGGTGTTTCTGACGTCACAAACTACCTTGTAACCAATCATGTCAATGTGTGATCGTCAACAAGTGGATCTCTGAGCTGGTGTGAGTGAGTGGAGGTGGGGCTAATTTGCATATTCATAGAACCACGTATACTAAATGAGGCAAGGGTGTAGAGTTACATTCAAGCTATTTTAAGGCATGAAGAATTTTTTTTCAAGGACAAAATGCAAAATGGCATTAAATATGCCATTTTGGTGATCAAAGATGAGTTTTAAGGGATAAAATTATTGACTAAAGGGGGACTTTAAGAAATTTAGACAGCCATAAACATTAGTATTGCAATTTTACATTTTTTAAATAAAACACTTTTATTTTACAGTGAAATATTATAATATCATATTTTAATATTTTTATTTAGTAATAATTAATGAACTGCATTTGTACTATTATTATTATTATTATTATACATCATATATACATGATAAGACATGATATATGCATTTTAGGCCAACTTGTGCAGCCCTGTGAACAAGCAAAGCAAACCTGGAGCTTGAAGGAAAAAAAAAAAAAAAAGCATTTTAAATTGCTATCTCAATAGTGATTTTTAATCAGAAAAAAATCTGGTAACACTTTACAATAAGGTTCATTAGTTAACATTAGTTAACGAACTAATAATGAACTGCACTTATACAGCATTTATTAATCTTTGTTAATTTCAACATTTACTAATACATTATTAAAATCTTGTTAACATTAGTTAATGCACTGTGAACTAACATGAACAAACAATGAACAACTGTATTTTCATTAACTAACATTAATGAAGATTAGTAAATACAGTAACAAATGTATTGCTCATGGTTAGTTCATGTTAGTTAATACATTATCTAATGTTTAACTGATGAACCTTATTGTAAAGTGTTACCAAAAATCTCTATCTCTATTTTTTCCTCTAAATCATGCAGCCCTAGTTTGTATTATAATATATTTTATATTTTCTGACTGGTGCTTGGTAAGGTAGTTGTTAAGTTTAGGTATTGGGTAGGATTAAGAATGTAGAACAAGGTCATGCATAATAAGGCATTAATATGTGCTTAATAATTAGTAATAAACAGCCAATATTCTAGTAATATGCATGCTAATAAGCAACTAGTAAAAAAACCCTAAAATAAAGTGTTACCGATTTTTTTCTCTCGTTTCATTGTCATCCAGGCAAAAGTCGGAAGAACAATCACTTGAAGATGTTAACAACCCTCTGCACTTCAGGCAGCATCATTTGAGGTGTCCCGAGGATGTGTAGTTTTTCCAGAATTTCTTTATACATTATTATTACATTAATCATTCTGTGCACGTGTTTACCACTGTTGTGAGAGGTGCTCGCAGAAAGCGTTCCTCCCCAGCTCCAGCGGTTCGACTTCGGCCTGGCTCTCTGACTCCTCTCCATGGTCCTCCTGATAACAGCCTCATACCGTGCCTGAACACACACACACACACACACACACACACACACACACACACACAAGGACATTTTCTTTCTAGAGAGCATTTTATTGGACAAACACATCCTTTTTATTTTGTTTTTCAAGAATTTATCCTGCAGTCTATATTAATGTGATCTTTTTACTAGATGGTTTGCCTTTATTATTTCCTTTAGTATTTCAATAATAAGAAATGGGTCTCTGTATACTTTCACAGTGATGACAACCATTATTAACATAATCTTAACAATAACATAAAAATGCTATTAAAAAAAAAAAAAAAAAAAAAAAAAAAAAGAGTTAAGTTTATTTTTTATTTCAGCTTAGATACTGTAAGAAGGCCTTCAAATATAGTCGTGGGCAAATGGGGGCTTAGAGTCTTGGAGACAAAACTGTTGTAATGTGCTTTAATAATGACCGATGAGAAATATAAAGATAAATAATAAAATGTAAACATACAGGGAGTGAATATATACAAACAACTGCTGTGAAGGGTTTTTCCTGGTGTCCTCACCTTCTCCTCCTCCAGTTTCTGCCGTCGTTTCTCCTCCACAGCAGCTCGTCTCCTCTCCTCCTTCACTCGCTGCTCCTCCAGCCTCTTCTTGCGCTCCTCCAGCTGTCTCTCATGAAACTGTCGGGCTCTCTCCTCTCTCTCCAACCACTTGGAGCCCCGTGCAGCTGCACACGCAATCAATTCCCTTAGTCAAGTCAAGGATTTTTTGCTGGCCTTATAATAACATAACTCCATGGTAGCTATAAATTCAGAAAGACTTTTGCTGAAAAATGTTTGCATTCAGTGATTTTTTTTTATAATTTCAACCCTAACACAACTTTTCCGGTGTAACTTAAGGAGGTTTGGAAATCACAATTTTTAACATTTCCAGCTGGTATCTAGATGTGGGAATGTCCACCAAATATGTTCTGTTCCTGGATAAGGATGCCAAAATGAAAGAGGGGTCCCTAATAATCAAAGTTCAACCAGTCATAATTCAGCACAGATTTGCAAAGAGGCCGTTACTGAAGGACAGGTCAGCACAACTATATTGTACCCGACAACCTGTAATTGAATTGTTACTAATTTCACAGAGATTAACAGATTATAATAAGTCTTTGAAGAGATAGTTCACCCAAAAATTAGAAATCTGTCATCATTTACTCATATCGCTTCAAACTAGGCTTGCTGCGGTAGTCAGTGTTAATGGTGTTACACGGTGTTCAGCCGTACACCGATTATATGACACCAAGAAAGACGGCTGACAGACATCAAGATGTTGACTGAAAATAATTTTTTTTCTGATTAGGTAATAATAACATAATGAAGTTGTTCCCGATCACAATACAAATTCAAAACAGTTCAAATGAACACAATTTAAACAGTAAAGATTTTATTGTGCAAAAAACAAATAATAGGCTACTAGATGTTTTACACAAACTAAACCACTGATATTCAAATGGCAGGTTTCCATCCAGACCACAAGACAGAACGGTAGCACCATTTCTAGTTGAAGTGAGCAGCGTGTCAAAACAGTGGTGCGGATCACACCACAAGCACTCAGAATTGTTTGTGGTAATGATATTTCAGCACTATATCCTCTAGTAGTTTTATATAAAGCCAAATGTGCTTCATTCAAACCCCTTTCAGCTCCTTGCACGTTCTCTCTTTCTCCATACGTGCACCACATTAACGGTGCACAGAGCAGAGCGTGCGTTTTTAATTCATTCCAATGGAAGTTGATTTAGTCTATTAAAATGCATTTAGAATGCATCAGAATTCAAGATAAGGGGCAAAAATGACCCTGTATATCTTTCATATTTAGATAATTTAATATAGTTAACCAATATTAAACAAACAGCGCAGTTTTTCTAAATGAATCAGCCATTTGAATGAATCGGTTGAATCTCAATGACTCGCTCATTAACAGGGACTTGCTGCCACCTACTGGCGGGTTTAATTTCACATTTAAAGTGTCTTTTCATTTTTAAAATAATTTCAAATAACAGTATTTAACGTTTTATATTTTCAACATTTCAAAACATTATTTATGCATCTGTAACTGCTCTTGACTGATTAACTTTAATAAATCTTTATTAAATATTTAATCTATTAGCTATACATTAGATTACAATTTCTGTACCTGAAAATCTCCTGTTTAAACCTACATGAAAAACTTGAAAAGCACCGTTTATTTCATTTATATGTTTGTTCTGTTGTATTTATTTTTGCTATTACTCATAATTTGATTATTTGTTACTATTTTATTACTTACTGTTTATTTGTCTAACAATATTTAATCTAGTAGCTTTTGGTGTCATAACCCTATTTATTAAGGTTACATGTATCAAAAACAACAAAAACAATAACTAGGCTTTTTTTATAAAAAAATTTTTCTTTTCTTTTACTTTATTAATTTTTTGTTGTGGGGCAAGTGAAAATTTTGGCGGGGCAAGTAAAAATTTGAACCACTGGCCCGACCGGACCAGTAGAAAAAATCCTTAGCGTTAAGCCCTGATAGTACACGCGATTGTGAATTCGAAAAATCGAGCCCGCATTCAAAAGCGATTTCAATACCTCGCATAGAGATAGCGGCTCCCTGACGCCCGCAAATTATAGGCCTATACACAGACTGAAAAACGACATTCAAAAATTCAAAATACCCCCCTCCCCCCGTTATCGGTAATACCAATGTTGTCGCAAGTTTATATACCGTAAGATAGATATAGATATATATATATATATATATATATATATATGAAATTTTCCTCACAGTCCCTACTCCAAACCCATAAAACTTTGGTTAATCTTCAAAAGACAAATTAAGATATTTTTTATGTTTTTTAATGATTTTTAATATTTGTAATGTCCCTCCATTAAAAGTCTGGGTAACCAAAAAGTTCATAAAAGGCACTGAAAAATTAATCCATATGAATCGATTTAATTCATGTCTTGTGAAGGGATACGACCTCTTTATATGATGAACAGATTTAATTTAGTCATATAAACACACATACAGAGAGTGCATCACATACAGGGCTTGACACTTACTTTTTTCCCAAGGAGCACATGTACTAGTTGAAAAATTTATGATCATAATTAAAATTTTAAGGGCGCAATGAAAATTTATCAAATAGGCCTAATGTGTTTCTCCTTAATAAAGGGATACAATGAGATATTTGAGAAGTTTTGTGAAATAAAATTTCATAAAACTGATCTTTTAAGACTTTTTAAGGACCCGCAGGGACTTTCGCACACATGCTACTAAACACATTTTACAGTTCGCACACATCTATATTTAATCACAAATGCAAGTGAAACTCCACATGCTAGAACAAACTTCATTGGTTTTCGTGCATCACGCATGCACGTTTGAGCTTCCATGTTCACTATACGTGATGTGCTCTATGTATGTGTATCAGTGTAAATAAAAGCCTAAATTAACTTGAATCATATGGTTTAATTTAAAGATGCTTTTAAGACCTTTTTAGTTCTTCTAAGTTTTGGTTACCTGGACTTTCAATGGAGGGACAGAAATTTATAAGGTTTCGTTAAAAATATCTTAATTTGTGTTTCAAAGTCTTATGGGTTTGGAATGACAAGATGGTGAGAAAATTATGGCAGAATTTTCATTTTTGGGTGAACTAACCCTTTAAAGGGTTGCAAAAAAAATAGTTTAATGCTAAAGCTATGAGAGAAGGTGGAAAAGAACAAATAACAAGAAAGGCAGATGTTAATAGTCAACATTGTGGATTATCAATTTAATTTGCAACTAAGCACTTCAGTGATCTAATGAGAGCAAAATTAATCCGCCAATCTCTCTCTGGCCTCTCTGTCTTGGCCTCTAACCCCTTACATAAAACTGGGTGTCCTGGTAACCACCTCGCAGAGAGTTTACATAACAACTGCACCTCGCCACAGCAACCTGCCCCTTCAAGTTAGTCATGCAGTCACTAACAGAAGAGCAAAATGTGTAAAAAAGGCACGATCAGGAAAGAGTGTGAGAAATGTACCCCTGGGCTTTACACGTTCAAGAAGGTTTGATTTGACAAATTCACATGATTGACATTCCAACAACTCACAGGAATAACTACATCTACAGTAACTTTGGTTTTACACTAAACTGTTCATCCATTATGACTCTCATTAGGACTGAGTGAGTCTCTGATCAAAGGTCAGTTCTACAGTATCTGTGTGTTTGCATAGTGAACCACAGCAACTCTTAACACCACAAAATCAAAACTGACCCCATGTACATATTAATAACTGCCCGTTCTTAAGATGCCTTCAAGTCAAGTCTGCAAATGTAAGACCTCTGTGAATGACATTTCAGTCATATCTGGGAGTGTGTCAAATAAAGAATATGTAACAAAAGCTAATAGATATTATTCATAAGTTTTAGCAATGATGGTTTTGTTTTTTAGATTTTGTGTACTGTGGATGAAGACTAGCCATGAAGCTTGAACTACTCATTTATATTATTTATGAGGTACGAAGCTTGTTTCCGCCACTGAATAAAAAAAATGAAAAAAGGTAATTGTGACTTTTTATCTCACAAGTCTGACTTTTTTTCTTTTGCGTGTTATATAGTGCGAGATATAAAGTCAGAATTGTGAGTTATAAACTCAATTGCGAGTTATAAAGTCATAATTGTGAGATCTAAACTTACAATTGCAAGTTATAAAGTCAGAATTGAGAGTTTATATCTCATGTTTGACTTTCTCAGAATTGTGAGTTTATATCTCGCAATAGGTTGTTTGCAATCACGTGGTTCTGGTGACGCGCGAAATTGCGGTGGAGGGCAAGCAGTGAAAATTAAAATGGAAGACATGGAGAAAAGTCCGTTCTGTGCTGGTTTAGAAAGATATAAACAGAAAATCACAACATGGACGTGATCCTTATGTTATGAAGAGGAGTGACTTTTCTACTGAATTGAAAGACTTGACTGCCATCGAGGTGGTAGATATAGAGAATGTGAAGCTGCCGTCACGCCGTGTTCAGTTCTAGTTTGGTTTGTTTATATCGCACTCCCTTTCTGCTAGTGATGTTAAGGGCAGTATTTTAATTTTCTGTCATGATTGTGAAAAATGTCACCAATGTTGGTCATTTATGCTGAATCGAGAATTGTAATAGGAACTCACATCATCGTTCAGGGAAAAATACTGGACGGTGTAATACAATTTTCGCCTTGGTTGAGGAGGTGAGGGAAGACGACGTTTAGCAAATTTAAAAATGTCACTGAAAAATCCCACTGCCTTTCACTCAAAATAATCACATACTTAACTGAGTTTTGTATTTGGTTTTTGTGTAATAATTAATTAACATTTCGTTTGCGAGTATGACTCACTCGCTTGTGAATGATTATAACTTGCACACAGCCACTTCAAAACTGTTCTCAAGCTTCTATGGGTTTGATTTTGGTTGTCATTTGTTGTAAATAAATACAAAAATACAGCGTGTCGGTGTCTGTCCCCTGAATGTGACCCTCCGATTCTCCTTCTTGGCCATATGGGAAAGTGAATATTTACAAAGACAACATTAAAACTACAGTTACATTTACACGCTTCCAACAAATAAATGGATCGACTTCTGTCAGCTTGTTGAACACATTTATTTTATTTGGACATTTTCTACCATATGATGGCTGAAGCAGCAGCGCGTGACACCGTTCTCACGGTAACCACATCAACATTGTGAACGGAATTCTACAAAACTGAAGTGAAAATACCAAATTATCATTCAATAAGATAAAATATTTTCTCTTCCTTGCAAACGATAGCATGAAGAATGTGAATATTTAACCAAGTCAAAAACAAAAGGTAAGCAGGTATCCATATTCATTTCAGTATCAGCAGACGCAAAACGCTATAAAAGGCGACAACTTAAAGTTAAAAAATGAAATAAGTTATAAAAAACGGTATAAGTTATGTAAACGATATAAACACCTTCTGGGTTCTCGATTTTAACGATTTGAGCAACCATAAACGGCGCAAAACATACGAATTTTGAGTTTTTGTTAGGATTCCTATATAGAAAAATCACTCCTGGCCCTCCAGACTCATTCGCGCTGCTGCAATGACGTCATGTGCAAACAACCTATTCTGACTATAACACGCAATTGCAAGTTATAGTCAGAATTGTGAGTTATAAAGTCAGAATTGTGAGATATAAACTTGCAATTTTGAGAAAAAAAGTCAGATTTGCAAGATAAAATGTCGCAATTACCTTTTTTATTTTTTATTTAGCAGCGGAAACAAGCTTCCATAATGAGGTGACAGTCTTGCATTACTAAACTACATTTCCCATAATTCTCTGATGCAGCACAAGAAACAAACATCAATTAGACACCAAAACATGCATCCTTTGTCATTCGTTTTGCTGTAGTACCATTAAGCAATACTTGTCTTTGTTAGTCAAAAAATTAATAATATCCAAGCATAACATCCAAAAGCCAATCATATGATAAAAAGTCCCATCCAGCTAATTTTTACACTGAATATACTGCTTCATTCTGAAATGTCACATTATGGAAGTTAAATGTGTTGCAAAGGCACTCTGACATTGTCTTTAATAACAATGTATGTGTGTTTGTCATACCATTCTGCTTCTCCAGCTCCTCCCTCCGTTCACGGGCGAGTCTCTGCCTTTCATCGATCTTCTGCATGAGAGGCTCTGCAAACACAAGCACACATAGCTGGATGAGCTCTGGCAGTAAAGCTGGAGATGTTTGCACATATATACAGCTAACAGTAGTGCACATGCTGTATGTCTGACCTGGTCTGGTAACGATGTGTATCTCTGTAGGGCTGGGAATGGTGTAGGTGTACTGTCCAGAGGCAGACGAGTCCGGTCGACTCCATGACGACTTCTCATCTGCTCTGAGAAGGTAGTCAGAGCCTGAATGACACAGATATAGACAAAGGTCAATGATCAACGCTTCAAAAACGTTGTAAATAGACATCAATGACGCTCTTCACCGAGCGCTTGCACAGATACACACAGGAGTGTTTGAAAGCAGGCAAAGAGCGGGAGCAATTGAAAGCGGGAGCGTTTGAAAGCAGCCGTCTATCAGCGGACCGGGCCGCTGATAGACGGCTGCTTTCAAATGCTCCCGCTTTCAAAGCGCTTTCACATTAAAACGCTCCCGTTCGTTGATCATTGTAGCCAATCACAGACATATCTGATGAGTGTGTGAACACAATGGCCAATCAGAGGTGTTTACAAATCCGCTCAACAGCACTCAAAGCATCACATTTTTAAAATTTCAGTGCCGACTTGGTATTGAAGTTGGTACTATTGACAACACTAGAAAGAGAACCAATATTTAAACAGGTGTAAATCAACACATACCAGTCTCATATTGTACATAAAATGTCATTTTTATTTTTATTTGATATTCACAATACATATTGTGTTAAAGAAGTTTCAAAAGGCTAAATCTACAACATGTTGATTGACTTAAGGACCTGAGATCTTTCCCCCTCACACACTCTTTTAGGAAGTGACTATAAGAAGGTTTATGACCTGACAGATCTCAGCCTGGGCGTTAAACAATCACTTGGAAACAGATGCCAAATAGGCTTATGAATCCATGGGTAAACATATAAAATATATGGCTTGAGAAGGTTTAACCATCCACAGAAAGAAAGTGTATTTGTAGTGCTACTATAATCAGGTCTGCAAGCATCCTGTGATCAGTGACAAATACTGAAGCAAACAGCACACGTCAGAATCAGCAGTCGGGTTAAATTGTTATTGATTCCTGCACTAAAACCAATCAGTCTCCTGCTGTGTGTGTCATCTCACACACCAATCACCAATAGTTATGTTTCCTTGTTATGCATCATGCTTTTTTTAATCCAAACTTATAATACAGAAATTGCAGACACAATGTCCCTCAATTAGCTTGAGGTTAGGCGTCTTGTTTCAGTATAATATCCCAAATAATGCAGCTGCAAATGAGGCACAACAAAGCCATTTCTGTAGCAATCGTGAGATTCAAAATTCAACCACATCATTAGACTGCTGTAAGGGAAGATTCATTGGCACAAAATGAAAAGGAAAATTATTGCCATCCTATACATGACATCACCCACATGCTAGCATGTATTATGGCTCCCACAAATACTGATCTTTAAAGAGTGCTACCCATAATTCCACTGTGGGGGAGGAGGGGATAAACAAGCTTTGGGCAGATGGTGTGTCTAGACGAGGAGAATGGATAAAGGACAAAACAATCACAACAAGCAAAGACAAAAGTCACTGCATTTTAGCAAAAGTCATTGACCACTCATGCCAAAAACAAAACATCCTATTCTACATAATGCACTAGGGCCCTATGATTTCCACGATGCAGAAAACAAATGGAATTGCAGAATCCGATCACAAAAATTGAATTTACCTTAGAACGCGGAATGTCACAGAATTTGACAAATTTTGCATGGATAAACAGGGCTCCAGACTGACCAAAATGGTGGTATATGCGACCATTTTTTGAGAATGCGCATGTTACAATTTGACATGGTCGCATTTGTGTGAGTGCATGGTCACACACTCAATCAGTGTCTGCCTACCTGCACTTACTTGCATTAGAGACTTGCTGTATTTAATCCGTCACGTATTATCGGCTACAGCAAATCGGCTATTCTCGTGTAGTTAGTCCCATTGGAGTTTTTCCCTCTTTTGCACCTCGCTTTTAAATCATTAATTCAAAAGCGAAAGTAAAATGCACACGGTCGCATGGGCATTCATAACGGTGCAGAGCAGAGCGAGCAATTTCAATTCATAACGGTGCGTGTCCACTGGCGTGGAGCAAGCGTTTTTCAGTTCATTCCTATGGAAGCTCAAAGTTGACACTTGCTCTGCTCCGCACTGTTATGAATGCCCGTGCTGCTATGCGGATTTTACTTTCGCTTCCGAATTAGCGCTAATTCAGGAGTGGCAATTGCTTGAATGGTGGGTTCATTATTATTGCTAATAAAAAGCACAACAACAAAACAATACAATTACATTTCGATTTGAAACCAAATCTTCCGCCATCGTCTTGTCAGTCAGCTCCTCACTCTCGTAATAAATAAAATCTGACTCCTGCTGCTGATCTGTACTGCGACTCTTGTTCGGCTCACGCTGCATTGAGCAGACTCGTTTAATTTTTTTAATTAAAGTGTCTGTTGTCTAACTGAACTAGAAAGATTTTTGTTACTTTAAAAAAAAAAAAAAAAAAAAAATTCAAAACGACGGTGGGGGCGTTGCCGTGGTGGGCAAGTGATGTAACTGGTGTTGCGGCTGAACACCGCAGGTTGATTTGATTTTAATCAAACATTAAAAAACATGTTTGTTTGTTTTTTTTTTTTATAGTTTTTGATAGTTTTTTTATGGTTTTCATTTGATAGTTAAAAGA
The DNA here is from genome assembly GCA_039654765.1 of Mylopharyngodon piceus. NCBI lineage: Eukaryota > Metazoa > Chordata > Actinopteri > Cypriniformes > Xenocyprididae > Mylopharyngodon > Mylopharyngodon piceus. The sequence continues at coordinate 4,033,557 of CM077446.1, forward strand.
TTAAAACATTTTGCCAACATGAGGTCTCGTGTCACTGTCTGTCTTTTTACAAAACTAGGGTATGCAAATTAAGACAACTATTCATCAGCATGCATTGATTAGTCCCATGTTGTAGCAAAAAAAAAAAGAAAAAAAAAAAAAAAAAGTGTGACCAAATCATGTGATGAGAAAGTTGGTAGCACCAGTGCAACCAGTGAAAAAAAAGTTAGCCTGGAGCCCTTGTAAATCAAAAGTAGGGTTGTACAATTATGAGCATTTCACCATTTCATTTGATAAAAGCTATTGTCAAATACACACAGGAACTCAAAGGTCTTCACTACAACCCATCAAAATAAAAGTTTTACAATTTTTATAAATTTTTACAACAATTTATGACAGAAAAATATTACTATTTTACAGTAGAATATACCTAACAAATTTATAAAAATAATAATCATTTTATTAAAATGTTATTATACATACATAAATTATTAAAAGGCAGTGCAGCGCTTCCGTGTTCTACGTCAGAAAGCCGGCTCAGTATTGGCCGACGCCATTCCCGTGAGCAGTACAATGCATGCGTGAGATGCTGACGCAGGAGCCGGCCAATAATAAGGGAAAAACAAGGAAGCGCTGCACTGTGTTTATGACAACAGCGTAAGAAACTGACACGGAAGAGAAGAAATTATTGAATAAAGTCGTTTTTTTGGTTTGTTTTTTGCGCACAAAGTATTCTCTTCGCTTTATAACATTAATGTTGAACCACTGTAGTCATGTTGACTATTTTAACGATGTCTTTACTACCTTTCTGGGCCTTGAAAGTGGTAACTGTGTGGTAGTCTATCGGAGGCCAGAAGGTTGACAGATTTCATCAAAAATATCTTAATTTGTGTTCTGAAGATGAACGAAGGTCTTACAGGTTTGGAACGACACGAGGATGAGTAATTAATGACAGAATTTCATATTTTGGGTGAACTAACCCTTCAATATTTTGTGAATTCAATTGATTACAAATTCCTTTTGATAATTAACATTTAATTAAACTATGGAATCTATAAAAATTAAAACAGAAAACACAGAATTTGGGGGGGAAAAACAGACTTTAAAGCGCCCTAATACACTTAGGGTGTACTCACACTAGGCGCTCTGAACCGTGCCCAGTGTCCGGTTCGTTTTAGAAGTGTGATTGCTCCGTTCCGTGCCCGGGCGTGGTTTGTTTAGCCGGCCCTGGCCCGCTTGGAAGAGGTGGGCCAGAATGCGGTTCGGTTGGGCTCGAGCGCGGTTCGCATGCAGTGTGAGCGCTAACCGCACCCGTATAATACCACGTAAAATCCCAATTCCTTCAACGACGTGCTAAATTGTCTGAGGATTTTATGAACAAGACACTTTTGGAAAACATACACCCTCTTCCAAAACCTAGTGAGCTACCTAGAGAGACAGCATTTTAAGATCATAGGCACACTCCTGATGAAAAGAACGTTCCCAGAGCGTTCCAAATCAGTGTCTGTTAGGATGCTTCCTACATAGGAACAGAGCTATTGTGATATTATTCAATCTATTTCTGTGTGTGATCCCTAAGGATATGGAACCGAAACGGCCGTCACTTGCTCTAGATTCCAGGACAATGTTGCTCCTGATTTATCCAAGGCCAAACTCTGTCTGACCCAATTTACCCGCTTACCAGAAACGCAGGATATCACCTTTCTGAGACAAACAATGGGCAAGGTCTCAAATGAGGGCAATTGCTGGAATTATTATATCCCAGAAAAAGAGACGTTGATGAAATTCTTCATTGTTTCATATTTCAGTCAGCCAGAATAACCTCAGTTTCTACCAGCCCTGAACACACACACACACACACACACTTCAATACTACAGTAATACAATCTAATCTAAAGTTGCAAGTTCTCTCCTGAGACTTATTAAAATGAAGAATACATGTTTATAAATCCCTAAGACAATGTAATGCCTGAAAATGAGTCTGTGTGTGTCAAGCTGTGGGTCATTACATGACGGTGAGGGAGACCCAGTGGCGTTTAACCCAGAAAGTACCTTAGAGAGAATCACAAGCCCAAAAAATTATACGGATACTTCATGCTCCAACAGACTGTGCTACTTGCTATGCAAATTTGTACGCGGCTCATAAAACTGCAAAAGACAATCCTAAACACATATGCTACATCAAATGGTTTGATCTTTGTTAAATGTCTCTAATGGAAGCGATCATCCGATATATGCACCATCTAAACAAACCTCAGGCTATTGTGGCGGTGAGACTTTAACATGACACCTGTGGGGCGTGTTTGTGTGAACACCTGATTTTGCCTTCGTGTAGCTCGCTAATAAAGGCTTTTCATTTGACCCACAGCATTTACTCAAATGCCCAAGGGGTGCAAAAACAATCAAATCTCAGAACAAAGTCAATGTTAGCTTGTCTATACATTCTTTTGAGATGACAAAAGATAGATCTATTTACATAGTTACAATACCATCAAATATTTCCTCTCGAGATCCGACACAAAATGCATCGACTGAGCCACTTCTAGCAGGTTTTGGACACTTTTTCTTTTTGCATTTTTTCTCCATTCCTGCACAGAACATAAAATGGTATCAGCTCATGAACCTTTGGACTGAGGCCCATGCCTGATTAGCTTACTAATCTGTGTCCTGAATGCCGGGCTGAACAGGCTGGTTAAGTATGTAGTGACGGAAGAACAGAATAAACAGGAAGAGTACACAGACACCAAACAGCTTTAATGAAATCATCATCTTAAAGGATTAGTTCACTTCAGAATTAAAATTTCCTGATAATTTACTCACCCCCATGTCATCCAAGATGTTTATGTCTTTCTTTCTTCAGTTGAAAAGAAATTATGGTTTTTGAGGAAAACATTCCAGATTTTTTCTCCATATAGTGGACTTCAACAGGGACCAATGGGTTGAAGGTCCAAATTACAGTTTCAGTGCAGCTTCAAAGGGCTCTACACGATCCCAGACGAGGAATAAGGGTCTTATCCAGCGAAACGATCGCCATTTTCTGAAATGTTTTCAGAACTGAATGTTTTCCTCAAAAACCGTAATTTCTTTTCGACTGAAGAAAGAAAGACATGAACATCTTGGATGACATGAGGGTGAGTAAATTATCAGGAAATTTTGATTCTGAAGTGAACTAATCCTTTAAGGTAGTTACACAAACTTTGTTTAAACAATTAAACAACTGTTTAGCCAACAAACACACAATGCTAATGATGAACAGGGCTCAAGATATGACGGCATACTGGCTTTTAGGGGTGGTATATTTACATACCGTAATATAAACAATATAGCAAAATCTCTAATGATAGACACTGTATATATATCGTCAAACCGCAGAGATACAGGCATTGTTTAGCTAAGTCAAAGTCCAAGAAGTGTTGTTAGTGCACACTGACTCTATACCAACGTAATAGCCAAATTATTCACAAAAAAGAAGAAAGAAAAAAGTCCTAGTGTGCCTAAGTGAGCATGTAGATTACTATGTAGAAGGAGGATTTAAGGAAACATTCTCTCTTCGGGCTCTCTGATAATCAAATGAGAACAAACAGATAGATATGCAAAGTTGCAAACTAAAACATAAACACAGAAACACATGCGGTGTGACACTCCAGCAATAGTCTTATTTTCTATTCCCGTCAATGTTGTCCATCTTGGCTCTGCTGTGAATGGTTTCCATGCCAGTGTGTGCAGCGAAGCAGAACTGCTGGAGTCAGAGTGAAGCTGATGTCCGAAGACAAAACATCAGATAAATACTATGTAAATCAGGAGCCTGCTTTTGTTGCACAAGATAATATATGGAAGTGAGGAAGAGAAAGAATACCTGTTATAACCAAATGCTTGTTTACCAACTTACTAGACAGTTTTGTATGTGCTGCAAAATGACATGCACTACATCCCAATTTGTACACAATCCATCCGAAATAATAGAGATTAGGATTAATGCGTCACAAATAACAGTATGCTGAAAGTAGCATTGCAAAGGAATATGGTGTCGAGGAGAGTCTCCCAGTTTCCCAGGTGTCAGACGATACAACTGGGCAAAGGTCAGAGTTGAGACTAGTGTCGCTGACCTTAAGTTCACTTGTTTGTGAGCAGACACACTGTGAAATCAAAATGCGATCACTAACATGTCCCCACAACCTTCTAGACAGCACATATTTAATTCGGGTAAATGACAAACGTCTTCATGTGGCACAATCACATCTACAAACACAATCCAGAATTGTTTGATTAACATGAGCAACCAACTCAACTAAACAGTTAAACTACACTCATAGTCGTTTACACTCACCACTGTTTCATTTTTATGAGAAACATACCACTTCATGCACGAAATAACCAAAATATGCATATTCTAAGTGAAAAGCATTATAGAAATGTTTTTTCAGAAATTCTTTTAAGTAAAAAAAAACATTTAAAAGAATAATTTTCACAATTACAAATAATAGTCAACTATTTATTTTATTTATTGGTTTATTTGAATAGGGACAATACAGAAAACATGATTCCAGCCAAAAACTGAAAAATATGCATTGCACATAGATAGTATAGCATATGCTTATTTGCATCTCAGGTCCCTAGAAAGAGAAAAAAAAGAAGGAAAAAAAAAAAAAAAAAAACTACCAGCCTTGCTTACCCTAGGTTAAAACTTGTAACTAGATGTAATTAGTTAAACATATTACAACATATTAAACATATTATTTTACGGATAATTTAATTTTGGAAATGTGCATGCTTACTATTTGTCCACATATAATATAAATGGGTCTGTATGTATAAATATTAGCCCAGCCTTTATATTTTAGGAAGGGTTTCCCTTGCAAATTTGGGGGATCTTGGCACTAAAAAGCTTTAAAACCCCTGCTCTAGGAAACAGTGAACTGCACATCACTGACAGCTCTTACCTTGAATTTCACTCATAGTTTTGGAGAATTCAGGAAAACCTCATTCAAAACTCGTCTACATTGCCAAGGAAGCAATCCTAATCCAATACATAAGACCCAACCTCACGCATACACAAAGTCCAAAGGACATGACATCCATCACAGCCTGACGATAATGAGTGTGCTGATTCACTGACAGATAGAAGAGAGGAATATGTGTTGGAGACATGGATGAGAAAATACTGGACTTTCACCCCACCCCTTCAATCTGAAACTGATCGAGAGGAGACAGTAGATCCCCCTCTTTGAGCGTGTAAATGTGAGATTATAAATCACAATTGTGTGTGATTGCTGCGTGTGCAGCGCAGAAAAAAATGCAAGATTAGAGAGAGAGAGAGAGAGAGGGAGAGAGAGAGAGAGATCAGCGATTAGTGTGCAATTCTCCACATGGCACCAGGATACACGTGTGTGTGTGTGTGTGTGTGTGTGTGTGCGTGTGTATTGAAGCGGGAAGGCTCAGAGATCTGAGCAGCTTAGGCTAATGCTAAGCTTACAGAGAGAGGAAGAGAGAGGAGAGGAGCCTTACCCCCAACCAACCAGTACAAGACAACTCAGAAAGAACGCAATTTAAAGGGTTAGCTAACCCAAAAATGAAAATTACCCCATGATTTACTCAAACTCAAGCCATCCTGGGTGTATATGACTATCTTCAGTTGGAGATATATTTAAAAATATCCTGGTTCTTCAAAGGTTTATAATGGTAGTGAATGGGTAGTGAAAAATAATGCATCTATCCATCATAAAAATAATCCATACGACTCCAGGGGGTTAATAAAGGCCTTCTGAAGTGAAGCGATGGGTTTTCGTAAGAAAAATATCCATATTTAAAACTTTATTAACTATAATAACTAGCTTCCAGCAGACGGCCGTATGCATCGATTTGCAGTGGAAGAGTGACCTCTGACCCGATGCATGACGCAATGACGAACGCGGAAGCTCAGAGGATAGAGCAAAACAAAACACCAGTCACAAATTAGAAGTCTAAAACAATAATTTTTAAAGAGAAATGTTGGAGGATTTTGATATAAGAGAAGAGGAGCTTGAGTTTGTTGCACAGCTCTATTTGTTTGAACTGCGAGAGGCGTCTAAGCTTTCGATACTCCGACATCCTGTGTCATACATCATGTCAGGGGTTACTCTTGTGGCGTAAGTCGACTTGCACAGTATGCGTACAATCGTCCGCCAGAAGCTAGTTATTTGAACTTATAAAGTTTTAAATATGGATATTTTTCTTACAAAAACACATCACTTCACTTCATAAGCCCTTTATTAACCCCCTGAAGCTGTATGGATTATTTTTATAATGGATGGATGAATTTTTTTTGGGCTTTAAAATCTGGCCCCCATTCACTACCATTATAAAGCTTGGAAGAGCCAGGATATTTTTAAATATATCTCCGATTGTGTTCATCTGAAAGAAGATAGTCATATACAACTAGGATGGCTTGAGGTTCAGTAAATCATGGGATAATTTTCATTTTTGGGTGAACTATCCCTTTAACACTATGGCCACGTACACACTGTAAGTTTCAGGAGTGACAACCGCATTTCAATGCGGGAATGAATCCCCTAAATTATCGTTACACGTGTGTACGGAACACGACTCACTCTCGAAAATGCGGTGATTGACAGCTTGGAAACCATAGCGACATTCTGGTGTCTCTCGTGTTTGTTATCCGTTTTAATGTGACCAAAGTAATATTACAGTGACAAAACACTCGTTATTTTCAGCAATTTAATTAAACACACTAACACAGTCGACGGAGGCGCCATGTTTCGTTTATGCGTGTACAGCCTGTTTCACACAGCGCGCTCTTTGTGTGTTGCCATGATCATTCATTATAAGCGTTTTTGGGCTTGTTGTTTAAGCTCGTCTCAAAGCGAACGGGTTTATTGAGTTATTAAAGTGAGCAGACATGAATCACAATATTTTGGTCTTATTTTCAGCATAAAGCATTTGGATTTATTTCGGTTTATTATGGGCTTATTCTTGTTCGCTAATTTTTCTAGTAAGATCTGGCAACTCGAATGAGTCAAGGCTCGTGCTTTCCATGTGATTCACAGCGCATACAGAAGACAGACACATCTCCGATGAACGTTAAAAAATGTCATTAACAACTAGTTGTTCAGTTGGGTTACGTACACACTGCATAGAATTTCTGTAAATGCGGTCGTCACTACTTGTATTTTTCGGGAGTTAATTCGGTTGTAGAATGCGGTTGTCACTCCCGTTTTTTACCGAACTGTGTGTGTACAGAACGCGATTAAGCACTAAAAGGTGAACTGACAAACGAATTTAGCTGCAGTGTGTACGTGGTCTATGTTATTCCAGGGTGTGTGACAACATCAGCAGGATTTTACGCCACCAAATATTCAAGGCTCTCAGTTGACTCAACAAAACAATGTGAAAAATGGCAGAAACAAGTCAATTTGAGTCTGAATTTTCACATGAATTTTTAATAAAATAGACCTACCTATTTGTCTGTAACATTTGACTCTTAAATTTAACACCTTTTCCTTGGAATGCAGTTTTTCTCTCAGCAGGTGATCGATGACCAGCTTAGACACATTTAGTGCACTGTCTAGATTTACTGCCCTTCCTCCCCTGCCAAACAACAGGGTGCTATTTTATCCAGTGAGCACTTTGGGAATTGAACAAGAGAGAAACAGTAGCATACTAACACAGAATAACAGCACAGAATAAGACTAACATTCAGTATTTGGGATTGACAACCACAAGCGTGATTCTCAAAATGTCCTGTTCATTCAGGAGTGTCCTTTTTTAATTATCGAAAAACTAGGGCTGCATGTTTATTTTATTTTATGAATTTACTATACATTTTACTAGTTTACTAGGTTTAAATATAAAAAATTATGAGTAAAAATATGCTTTTAAACATCCTTATCCAGTAAATCACAAATAACTGGAAAACTCATGTTGCCTTCAAATATTATTGTGGAAAACAGGGGGACTTGGAGATAAAAGGGTTGAGAACCACTGGTCTAGAGCAACAGAAACAGAGGCTGTTCGTGGCATTAGCTCCAGTGAGACAGCAGTGTGTGAGTTCTGAGGGATTTTTGACCCAGCTGAGCCACACTGTACAGTCTTGTGACCCAAATCTGAGCATGTGAAAAGCCAAAGCGGGAGTCATACCTCACAGGTTGAAGAGCTAACATACACATGCACTTGTGTTTGCTTTACATTTTAATGTGAGGTGGTTTAGGCCAATTGTCATTAGAAAGCTTACACAAAAGTGATTCTGTTGTTTCAGATGTAGAAATGTAAATATTGAATACCGGCATTAATCTACATCCCTAATTCATATATACAGCTTTTAGTCTCACAGCATCCACCTTTATGTGGAGCCTTCCAGTCAGCTAACAAGAGCTGCACTGCTGTTTACATTCCACCTACCGGTGGTCATGTGACCCACCCACAGCCTAGGACATCCTGTCCAACTTGACAGTCATCTGCCACTGCCGTAGCGACAATGGGTGGGGCAAAACAGTCACACCCAACAAAAGAAGAGCAAAAATCTTTCCTGCTCAGTCGAAGTGGTGCTGAAACACTAGAAACTCAAGATGGATAAATGCGTTTTCCGCCTCTTCAGTGTAATAGATATGATGCTGACGCTCACACCATAGACTGACATCATTTTCTGTATTCTGTATTCACAAAACTGACAATGATACTCACGTATGATACTAAATCAGCTTACGAGGATACTCAAAAAAAAAAATACTGAAACAACCTGATTTGCCAGTCAAATTAACTAATTACCTAACCTACAATTAACTAACTAAACATTTAAAAGTGTAGCACTTTTGTATTTTAGGTCATAGTCCAAGCATGAGTGGTTCAGAACACAGGGTGTCTCAAATAGAGGTCGACCGATTGATCGGTTTTGCCAATTAATTGGCACAAATTATGTTTGCTGTCAAGGCTGAGAGAACGCTAACATTAGTAGTACCTCAAATGGTTAAAACAGCGTGAGCAAATTTGACCCCATTTGTTTAATGTCACGATTGTTACCATCTGTTTGCATTAGTTTATATCCAGCTGGTCATTTTTATGCATTCGTTTGCAAGCAAAGTTGCATAATTTAAAGCTAGAGACGTGAGAAAGCAAATTGATATGTTCATGCAGCCGACAGAAACACAGAAATGCATCCGATTTCAGGTTGTTGTTTTTTTTAATCATCATCACTGTAACACATATTTTGTTATCTTGATTAGACAATCATCAAGTGTTCTAAAATAGAAGCAAATGACGTGTGAGAGTGTACAATATACATATGTGTCTACTTTCAATGCTATGTGTAGATATTTAAAGAAGGCCATCTTCAAGCATGACTGTTTGGATTTATATGAAATGGTAACACTTTACAATAAGAGTCCATCTGTAACATTAACTAAGGTTAATAAATGCTGTATCAGTATTGTTCAATGTTACATCAACACTTACTAATACATTTTTAAATTTTAAAGTTATCGGTCTAGTTAGTATCTGTTAACAGTTAATGCACTATGAGCTAACATGAATGATCAAAGTATAATTAATATATTAATTTTTAATTTAAATATTTAGATGTATACATGCATTTCATTTAATAAGTACATTTTCATGGTTCAGCATTTTTTTTATTTTTGTAACAAAGTTCAGCAATAGTTTACTTGGAGTATTTTGTTTGATTTCATTCAGTGTCCATTTTAAAAATGATTGGTTGGTTATTGTCATCGGTAAAATCCACTATCGGTTGACCTCTAGTCTCAAAACATTGTGAGCTGCCTAACTAGATTGCCTTTTTAAGCTTCAAGGGTTAGTTCATCCAAAAATGAAAATTGTGTCATTAATTACTCACCCTCATGTTGTTCCACACCCTTAAGACCGTCTTTCATCTTCAGAACACAAATTAAGATATTTTTGATGAAATCTGAGAGGTTTCTGATCCCCTATAGAAAGCAACGTAATTACCACATTCAAGGTCCAGAAAGGTAGTAAATAAAATAGTCAATATGACTACAGTGGTACAACCTTAATGTTATGAAGCGACGAGAATACTTTTTGTGCGCAAAAACAAAGATAACAACTTTATTCAACAATTTCTTCTCTTCCCTGTCAGTCTCCTACACTGTTTACGTTGTATAGACAGTGCAGCGCTTCCGTGTTTACATCCGAACGCGGGCTCAGTATTGGCTGACGCTGTTCACATGAGCAGCGTGGCGCATGCGTGTGATGCTGACGCTGGAGACGGCCAATAATGAGCCGGGTTTTTGACGTAGAACCTAGAAGCGCTGCACTGCGTCCACTATGTCAACAGTGTAGGAGAATGACAGGGAAGAGAAGAAATTGTTGAATAAAGTCGTTATTTTTGTTTTGTTTTTGCGCACAAAAAGTATTCTCATCACTTCATAACATTAAGGTTGAACCACTGTAGTCACATGAACTATTTTAACGATGTCTTTACTACCTTTCTAGACCCTGAATGTGGTAATTACATTGCTTTCTATAGGGGATCAGAAACCTCTCAGATTTCATCAAAAATATCTTAATTTGTGTTCCAAAGATAAACGAAGGTCTTACGGGTGTGGAACGACATGAGGGTGAGTAATAATTACAGAAATGTAATTTTTGGGTGAACTAACCCTTTTACATCTATGATGTCCAAAACTGCTGTCTAGGCTGGTAAATTGAGACACAGCCATAGACTAAAAAACTGCCAATGCAGACAGACACAAACCTAAAAGAAACTCTATCTGAAGGCGTTAGCAACTGAGTATTAAGGCCACGCTTTCATTACGCACATGAATCTGGGCTCTAAATGAGGTTGTCCTGAATTCTCATGAGATTTTCGATTGTATGCGCTTTGGTTTTTATCAAGACTAAAATTTATATGATTGTATAAGGGAAAATATATATTTTAGATGATGTAACTGGACACTGTTTCAAGTTGTTTTGCAGTTTCACAATAGTGACAAGTAAATTTAAAAGATAATTCCATGAAGTCTCTCAAAATAATATTAACAAATATTATATGTACTAATTATATATAATATCTCATCATAATAACAGTTCAATTAAGTATAATAAAATATAATAAATATTCACACATCTTTAACCCTGCACTGCTCTGCAGTTTTCTGATCCTGCTAACTAGTTCAAAGTCAAAAGTACAACTTTTAACAACAACTAAAACAACAACAAAAGCTGATATCAAAATATGCAAACAAACCCTCTTAATAGGCCAAGTATTAGCTTAGCACCCCTGAGAGCTTTTTTAATCTTTCCTATCCTGACCTCCCACATACCTCCTCCTTTCCTGCGTCTCTTGCGACTGCGCTGTCCCTCCTCTTCCTCAGCGATGGTGGAGAGAGACGGGATAGCCGACCTGCAGGCCCCCCTCCTCATCCTGAGGGGGGCCGGCATTCTCCCCTCTGTCTCTCTCTCTCAGTACCCAGTGCTGCTAACAGCTAACACCCCACACATCTCCTCTGAATGCTCTCAGATGAAACGGCATGCAGTAGGAAGAATGACAGACACAGCAAGAGCTGGAAGATGTGGCAAGACAGATTGAAAGGAAAGAGAAAGATGAGCCAAAACTCCTTCCAGTCCAGTCCCAGCTTACTGACGCTCCTGTAATCCACAGAAACGGCCAGCTCTCTTCCTCCTTAAGCCTGAGAGACACGGCTGCTCTAGTTGCTGATGCTGCCACTGTCTCTCTAAGGTCTGTCTCTCTCTCTCTCTCTCTCTCTCTCTCTCTCTCTCTCTATCTCTCTCGCTCAGGCCCTTATAGAGAAAGTACCACAGACTGACAAATGCACTGAAACACTGCCTCACACACGCACACAGTCCTCTGTTTCCTACTGAAATATTCAGTATGAAGACCAGCAAGGTGAGCCAGCAGAATAATGGACACCATGACAGCTACAGCACACAGAATAGTGGGATAAAATGGACCGGAAAGAGATCAATTATAGCCCATCCTACAATGTAAAGCGCACTTTAAAAATTGTTTTTTAAAAATCTTGAATTCACTTATTCTCACTGCTAAAGGTGCAGTCACTTTTGCAACATTGGCAAAGTTTTGCTGGCAAAATTTGCTGTAAATTGTCCATTGTATGAAGCACAGCTCACAAAGAAGTCACTTTTAAAACAAGCAGTTTTCTGATGGTCATCCCTAGTCTGTGTATTTGTTTGAGAGCGTATGAAAGCTAGCGTTGAATTGTCTGAGGCAAGGCCGTAACCATGTTTCGAACATTGGGGGGACCATTGGGTAATTTTTTTATTAAAAGGAATTAAATAATTAAAAGATTAAAAGGGATTTAAGGGAATAACGAAAAAGAAACAAGAAGGTCTACCGTACACTCTAAAAAATGCTGGGTTAAAAACAACCCAAGTTGGGTTGAAATGGACAAACCCAGTGATTGGGTTGTAGTGGTTGGGTTAAATGTTTGACCAACGTGCTGGGCAGTTTTATTTAACTCAACTATTGTTTAAAAATGACTATTTGGCTGTCTTAAAATGAACCCAAAATAGGTTGGAAATTAAAAATCAGACACATAATTACTAGAGGCAACAATAATAATCAAAAGGTTAACCTTTATTAATAAGCAATTTAATAAATGTGTATTGTTTAAGTATTATTAATTAAACTTATTAATAAATGTTCATTTATTAAACCTTAATAAATTATGATTTCCAACATACTTTGGGTTCATTTTAAGCAAGCAATACAGTAATTTTTAAAAAATAAATAGTTAAATAAAACTGCCCAGCATGTTGGGCAAACATTTAAAACAACCCAGTCACTGGGTTTGTCCATTTTCAAACCCAACTTGGGTTGTTTTTAACCCAGCATTTATTTGAGTGTAGTTAAGTAATAAATTTAAACTATTTGCAAATATATATTTTTTTTTTAAATATATTCACTCTTATTTGTATGTCTAATATGTAAAAACGCAAAACGTTTCTTGTCTTGTCACATTCAGTTATGAATTACATTAATCATATCATATTAATCAAATAATAGCATGTTTTCAATTCAAAACGGCGAAATTTCGTAAAACTGTTGAGTAGATTGCCTCACTGGATATTACTGTCGGTCGCTGAACATTTCAATCATAAACAGTTGTCAAATATTAAATGTTTAGCAACTTACTCGCCACATACTCTTTCACTGCTAAAACGAAAGCGTCGCATTGGAATTCGCACTCGTCTTCTGTGAACGGTAAGCCCCGCCTTCTTTGATTTGATTGGCCAGCTCACTCATTCTGACAGTGATGAGCGCTGTTAGACCGCTGAGACAGAACAGTCTATAAATGTAACTTTTAAAACTTTTTTTGTCCTCCTAACAACAAACAGAGCGGTGCATAATGGAGTACAGCAGAGCAGCATCAAGAATATCAAATATTGGAGGGGACAATTTGGCCATTTCTAATTTTGTCCCCCTCCATGTCTATGGTGGTTACGGCCCTGGTCTGAGGCGGGACGACTGTCTTAAGGTGCGGTCACATTTATCGTTTTTCGCTCTCAAATACACAAACTAGGGATAACCAACGGAAAGCTGCTTGTTTTGAAAATGACTTCTTTGTGCTTCATACAATGGACCTTTTTGCCAACAAAATTTTGCCAATATCCCGCTATTGTGACCCCACCTTTAGCAGTGAGAAGAAGTGTGCTTTACATTGTAGTTTAAACACTAGACGTGGCTCACATATGCTCTCAAACAAATACATAGACTAGGGATGGGTCGGGATGATCACCTAGTCATCCAACAGTGTTTGAACATCAAAAGAGCTGCGAGTTTGCTCAAATTGAATGTGATGAGTCAAAAGGATTGGGTACGACAACGTCCTTCCATTGTGTTGTATTTGCTGGCTGCATGCAAAACCAAACAGTCTGATTCACAAACAAATGACAAACAAGCCAGTTCTTTAAATGAATTGGAAAAGTTGTGTTTTGAATCAGTCTAAAGAAATGCTGAATCCAGTTATTGCCTGCGTCCCACTCTTTACTACCAGCAGATAAGAGTATGTGTGTTTATGAATGAGAAACAGCTGACAGTCAGTTTACAGCCAACAGGTGAATGACACGTAAAGATCAAACTACGACCTACTGCAAACTGAAAGCATCATATATGACTCTCACACACAAACACAAAACTGCTATGCAGTCCTGAAATACAGTAATCGATCAGTGCACAGTCGACTAAAACCACTAATAACTTCCTAATGTTTGCAACTTTAAATCCTTCTTCTACTTTAATCCACTATACCACCAATATAAATAAGGCTTTTGTTTATACAGTAAATCCTAGGCACAATTATTCCCACATATTCTGTTAAGCAACTCGTGTGATACTAATATGTGGTATTTAACATATCTACCTGTATAAGAGACACTTAACATGCACTGTAGCACTAATCTTCAATGCATGTTGCACAAAAAAGCCAATACCAAATAAAATGATGTGTACTGAATCAATAAAACTGCATAAGCAAACAGATTCTTGTAATGATTACCATCCAACTCTACTGGCAAACATTAAATACAGTATTCAAATGCTGAAAGTGAGGTTATCTGCTTGTTTGAAAAATCGTCTATGGCTGCATTTACACTGGCACAAAAAAATCCAATTTTTTACTCACATCTCGGAATTTGTTGCACGTGTAAACACAAAAATCCACACGAGATCCATTTTTTTTGCATCCATTTTGAGTCACTTCCAAATGTGACTTTAAAGGGGACCTATTATGCCCCTTTTCACAAGATGTAATGTAAGTCTCTGGTGTCCCCAAAATGTGTCTGAAGTTTCAGCTCAAAATACCCCACAGATCATTTATTATAGCTTGTCAAATTTGCCCCTATTTGGGTGTGAGCAAAAACACACCGTTTTTGTGTGTGTCCCTTTAAATGCAAATGAGCTGCTGCTTCCAGCCCCCTTTCCAGAAGAGGGCGGAGCTTTAACAGCTCGCGCTTCGGTTGCTCAACAACAACAAAGCTGGAGAATCTCACGCAGCCAAAATGAGGATTGTCAGTAACGGTGTTCAGCCTTACATTGTTCAAACGTCGGACACTGATGGAGAGACTCAGGAAGAAGTTACAACTTTTAGAATGAAACTGGACGTTTCTGAATGGTTAGTGGATAAATTTATGTAGTTGCTGTGGAGTTGATTCAACGCATCGACTAGCATGTGCCGTCATTTTAATCTTTTGTGCAAATCCAGCGTTGAATTGACCCTCGTTTGTGAAGCAGTCCAGCATAAAATGACAGCATGATAACAACACTACTACAACAACTCTTCCTCTTCTCTAAAGCAGCCCAACATGGCCTAAATAGTGTTCAGTGCTCGTCTGTGCAGCCAACGACAGAACAGTTAGCATGCTTCGCTCGAACTTCTGCCACGGCGTTAGAACTGATACACCGTTGTCACATTGCTTACTGTCCTGAGCAAATCAATGCAAAAATTTGCATTAAACACTCTGAAAAGGTCTGATTCATTTAGATGCTAACTCATTCAAATATTCTGAGAGAGGAAGACACAATTAGCATAGCAACAATGAAGCGGTCATCAGAGCTTCTCACAGAAAACGATGCAGCATCATTTACACCTCATGTTTCAGTCATATTACAAAAACTATTGCTTTGTTCCGTTCACAACATTTACTAGAAACATCTAAAAAAATGAAACTGCAAAAGGGATAGTTAATGCTTACATTGATCAGCAAGACAAGAGCTGATGTTGATAATCTGAAAATTACTAAATATCTTAGATTTAGCACATCAATCTATCTATCTATAACTAGAAAACAAAACACACTATCATGCACTTACAGTACTCTATCTGTGTGGCTTATTTTTCTCGATTCATAATAGGGAAGGAGGCACAGGAATCTGATCTTTGCCCCTCAAGCCCTAAGAAAGACAGACTTACACTTTAACCAGTAACACTGTTGTTGTCTGTGCCTACAATCCACTGGAAAAAAAAAAAACTATAGGTAGAGTTTGGAACCACAAAGGAAAAATAATATCTGTTAAATGACAGAATTGGGTAAAGTTCATCTAAAAATGGACAAATATCTGCTGGACCAATATATCAGTCTGACTTTAGTCATCACAATCTAATATGGTTTACAGACTTAATGCAGACACAAAACTAGTCAGAAACAAACCATGTCACATCATACCAGTCGTAACATTTTTATCATATTTGTACTTGCCTTTTCTAGCAAGTTTTTCAAGCAATTTCTCAAATTGCCAAAGTCTTGGCTTATTTCTATTTTCAAAAAGTGATATGGGTTGGACCAGACATTTTAGTCACGAGGATTAAGACAAATAAGACAATTTGATAGTGGATAATAAGAGGGGTATGAAGATGACGTGGGCGGGGTAAGCTACACTACAGACAATGCGATTCACTCACCTGAATACTTATTAACAAACAAAACAAATTAAGATAGGATGATTACACCTGACAACACCTGACCTTTTAGAGCTGGTTTCGCGATATTTAGCCTATTTGACTGTACAAATAACACAACAACACAAGTAAAATACAACAGAAAACATCAGATGTGATCGTGTAGAACACACGCACGCGCGCGCGCACACATACGTAACAGGTGCTCCGCTCAAAACTGCATTTAAACGCGTTTAAACTAAATAAGCAGAGCCAGTGTCACAAAAAAACATAAACCAATGGTGTTTTCTTGGTGGAAACTGATGTAAACACCCGCTGGCAGTGCTTTGGCTCAGCGTTTAGGCTGATTTACTGATTTAATCCCTCTCCTCTGACCGGCTCGCGCTGTTTCTGAGGTAAAAAAAAGTGTGTTATTTCGTGACAAGTTTTACCAACCAGCTTTAAACATAGACGAGGGTTTGGTACACTCATCTGGAAGCGGGACAGTACTTTAGGACAAACTTTACACTAAATAAATAAACTCTCACCTTGGCTGGAACTCTGACAGACGTCGCTTCCATCCCGCTCCGCCATTTCACCGACGTCACATGAGAGGATTAGTGAGCGCGCTTAGTACAAAAGCGGCGGTTACGCGCCTCTAGTGGACAGGTGCAGAATAACAGATAAATAGATTACTAGTTCTTGTCCGACTGCAAGAGCTCTTTGCTAATAGTGTTCAATTTCAATAATTATTCTTAATTAGAATTTTAGTTTTAATTCATTTTATTCAATTACAATTATGTTTTTCTTATTTTTTTGTTATTTTTAAATGCTAATTGAATTTCATTTTAAATTATTTATATTATTTTGTATTGTATAAAATGTGTTTAATACTTTATTTTCATATTTTCTATAATTATTCCGTTTATATTTATTATATTATAATTCTTATTTATTTATTTATTTATTTATAATTATTATTGCCTATAACTAATATTTTTAATAAAACATTTTAACATTCTATAAATATATTAAATATTTTTAATTAAGACACTTAGCATGCACTTATATTAATTAATGTTGCCATCTAGGGGTATTGTACCTTTATGTTATTTGTTGGT